>JBAMHW010000007.1:20278465-20303230 GCA_037177495.1 Rhadinocentrus ornatus | reverse complement strand
TTCCATAATACTAAATAAATACGTTAAAGCAATATATTTCAACAAATAAAGAGAAAAAAAAAGAAAAAAAAAAGGATTACCAAGAGGAGCCTTATACCTATAAAGCTCCTCTTGGCAGAGCAAATGTGTTCAACATAACACAGCAGCCAGACCATCATTCTGTTTGCTACAATGCTGGACAGGACAAGTAAAAAAAAAAAGAAAAAGTACGTATTACTCCGCGAGGCTCCTGACTACTGTAGCCGTAATGCTTTGACAATCCATCAAGCGGTGCAGCTTCGTTGCTTACCAAAGTCGTACTAAAACATTTTGAAAATCTGCTCGAGGTTAGTAAGCACAACCAGAATTAATACTTTAAGCGCACCGCATTATAAGGCACGCTGTCGGTTTTTGTGATAACTGAAGGATTTCAGGTGCGACTTATAGTCCGAAAAATACGGTAACACGAAGTTCAAAGACATGAGCAGACCTGAAAAGCTCTCCTAACTTAAATATAACTTTGAGTTACCCTTAATTATTGAATTAATTATTTAGGTTGACCAACACCGGAACACTTAGTTGAGTTTACTCAAAACAGGTTTGCAACTGGATGCCTTAATGTTTAAAGTTCACTCAACCTTCTTAACAACTTTTTTTCAGTGCAAGTTTAGGCAACTCCACTTGGACTGAAAGGTAGTTTGCTACATGCATTCTTAAAAGAAACTAGATTAAAATATTTTTAATAAAGTAATATAAGAGATCACACCTCATTCTGCTGGCCTTGTGCTTATGGTAAATAGAAATTCTGTGCATTCTTGCACATCATTAGATGTAGGCTATCACCATTGATTTATCATTTGTTATGAACATTATACAAAAAATGTGAACTTAAACAATGTCTGTGCTAAGACTAGCAACTTTTGAATAAAGTCCCATGGAAAAGTAGATGTTTACAGATTAAAGATTTTTTTAAATTGCAATAAATATCTGAATTGACATGAGACTGCAGGGAGATGCACATCTGTCATGATTCACTGAACGTGTCATGGCTTTTGATTGCTTTGTCAGGTTTAGTTGTTTTTCAGTATATACAGCATATAATCAAGGTTTTACTGTTTTCTACCAGATTCTTGTCTTAGTTTCTGACAAGACTCCCTGTCAGTGCAACACTTTTTGCTTTGTTGATCTTTTTTTTCTCTAAAATCTGCCTCCTTATTTGTAGCCTGTGTTTGAGTCCCATCCTCCACACACACAGCGACAGAATGTGCTAGAAAACAAATAATCTCTTCAGGACATAAAGACCCATTTTTGTTTTTAAATTTGGGGGATATAATGATAAGAAATGTAGATTATTTAATAAGTTACAGCCACTTAGACATACTCATAGAGCTGAAGTGAAATGTTCAATATATGAACAGTTTCAAAATTATATCTCAACATGTTCATGAATAATTGCAACTTTCTGAAACCTATTTAGATTAATGATTTGCTCCTAAAATATAAGGTATAATGTTATAGTCTCATTAAAAAATCAGCAAATCACAGGTCACTAATGGATTTAAATTTCTGATATTTTGGTGGTGGTGAGTATTTAGTGATGAAGCATAATATTTCCTTAAAGCGTTTATTCAAGAAAAATTCTCCCACCAGTTTTCCGTAGCTGCTTAGCTCTGCAAAAATAGAGTTTACGTTGTTATATAATATTTATACAACTGTAATTTTACATATCTTTAATTTATGCTTCAGAAAATGTGAAAAAAATGACAGATTTGCATGAAATAAGATTTTAGATTATGATGAAGGTAAAAATTTCATCCCATGCAAGATAATTTGTAAATATAGAGACAGACTTTTTCAGAATCTTTTTCTTGCTTGAAAGCATCAAGTTGTGATCTCAGTGTTATCTTTATGGAACTTTCCTCTCAAGTTAAAGTTATTATTGTTTAGTAGAAAAGTAAAACGTGAATATAATTTGGCCCTGCATCATTTCACGCAATGTGTGTTCATGTTGAATGTTGCAGGGATGGGTGACATGGCTGTCTCAAACTCCATTGGCAGCAATATCTTTGACGTGCTGCTGGGCCTGGGCTTCCCTTGGGCACTCAGGACTTTGATAGTCAGCTATGGATCAGTGGTAACTCCTGCTGTTCTTCCTGCTTCATGTCCTCAGGCATTTTGTCAGTTATGTGGTGCAACTATATTAGTTTAAGGAGCTTCCAGTTAAGACATCTCTACACTGTTTACTGGCAGCTTTTTTTACTAACTACCAATAACAAAAATTTAAACATATACAATATTAAAATTGGACTCTATTTTTCATTGTACTACAATATAACTGCGTTATGTTTTTGATGCTTTTTTTAAATGTTTCTGTGATGGAAATTTTACGTGTCACGGTGCCACTATTTTATATTCAGTTTCAAAACATCAGAAAATGTTTAATTTTTAGTTTTTTCTGTTTTTAGGTGACAATCAACAGCAAAGGTCTGGTGTACTCAGTGATTTTGCTGCTGGCTTCAGTCACACTAACTGTGAGTAACTTTCCATCTACGTGAGCACTGCTGTTCTTTAAAAAATGATAGATTTAATTCTGAGATTGTGTTATTGGTAAACAGATGTAGATCAGGTGCCTGTTTGTCTTCACATGTAATTTTGTTCTTATCATTTTTCCCATCACAGCCTGAGACTCCCTGATTCAGTTTTCTAAGATTTCTTAAGATTAAATCTACTGCAGGAAATGAAGTTTTCCTTCTATTAAATTTTGGGTTCAGACAGAACAAAGAACACGTGTCTCTCTGTCCATCCACCCTCAGGTTCTGTGTGTCCATCTGAACCGCTGGAAGTTGGACCGCAGGCTGGGCCTCTGTCTTCTGCTGCTTTATTCCATCTTCCTCCTTTGCTCCGTCAGCTTTGAAAGGCTTTAGACGACACACTCACTCTGCATACACACTGATGGGTAGCCTGACTTGTTTTTCACCTTCACTGCTGCCGTCAGGTGTGTGCAGAGATAGATTTTAATTTAATTTTACAGTGGCTGTACATCTTTAAGCAGCATTACTGTGACACTGGATCTCTGTAAGCAACGTTGTTTACCTTTAACAAATAAGTATTTTAAACAGTTTTGTACCTGAAGCACCTGCAGCCCAGATTTTGTGAAATCGGACCCAAATGCTAATGCACTATGTGTCACAATCAATGTATAAAGTGTTGAATTTGTATTCTGAAATGAAGAGTATTGTATGAGGAATCCCAGTGTTAGTTTACTTATTACTTTATAACTGCCACAAATAACCTCAATGACAAGATTATTCTACATGTATGTTTATGTAGTTGCTTCTTAGTTTGTGCACTTTTTCCATGTTTGATGTCCCAGTTTTCATTTTACTTTTGTGTCTGTAGCTGTTCTCCTCATAGCATGGCTGCTCAGCACACTCCAGATAGTTGCACTAAGCTAAGCAATGTTGTCCTGGTCTTGTACATAAAGCAGGCCCCCCTTCTTCCCATAATGCTTCTCACCACTGAGGTGTTTTTTGAATGTCTCTTTGAAGAGTCCTAGAGTATTTGTTCTTGAGGCATGAGTGCAATAAAACACTTTACTCTGTGAGATTCTTCTTCTCTGCATGAAAATTAATTACCTGTTCAGATCCTCTTTAATGTCACCAACCAACTAGTTAAACACGCCATGTACACTCAAGTGTTTTGTGAATCTGTTATGCTCAGTTAGGACAAAACCTTGAGGTTTGTAAAAAGCTTTTGTATAAACATGCTACAGCTAATGGGTACATTCAACATAAAATTAATTTGATCTTGTACAGTCCAAAGAGCAGAACAAAATTAGAAATTAAATCCAATAAGGGGGTGAGCTCATTTTATCCTGTCTGATTGGCTCAATACTGTCTGCTTTCTATCTTTGAAATATTTGGATAAGCCGGACCACTTAGACCGCAAACTTGCTATTGTGCTAGACCCCTACTGGACTTCAGCACCAGGGACAGCTCCATGAGACAAGGAAGCTGTCCAAGGCCTGAATCAGGACACGTCAGATTAACATTTAAAAAAAGTCAGTCGATAGCAAAGTGAAAAGACAAACTGTTGCACCTCAAGCTGGGTGCATAATGGCCCTAAATCCACAAGATACTCTGATCCTATTGACATCAGTATCAAGCAGAAAGTAAACAAATGCATCAGTATGTTTTTATAAATAGGATGGTGTGCCATCTGTGCAAAATACAATTTTTTACCAGCTTGTTTACAGATAGCAAGCATTTTTGCAGCATTACTTCTGCTTCTTTGCTGTTAACCCATTTGTACCAGATGTCCCGTGGGCAGGACATGACAAATAAGTATGTATTTTCTTCAGTCTCCCTTCCAAGTGCCTACATGTTATGCACCATTGTAAAGCTGAGATTCTTGAGATTTTAATTATGTATATCATCCAGGCAACAATGAAAACACAGTCACCTAAAGTCTTACTGTACTCCAGTAGCAGATGAAACTGCAACAAAATAGGCCGTTACAATAGCAAGGGCCCAGTAAAAGTAATCCACTGAAATAATTGGTTTTTCATCTATAAAAACATGTTTTAGGCAAAAAAGTTTTAAATTCATTTCCATATAACATTTTACATACTGTTACCTGCAGCAAGTAGCAAAAGGAAACATCACACTCAAAGTATCAACCAGTATCTGACCACCAGTTAATTAAAAAAACATAAATACAAATGTTTATAAGGTTTATTTATATCCCTATAAAATAAGTCAGGACCTATTTTAAGTCAGTAACAACAGACACAATGTAAAGTGATTTTTATTTCAGTTGGATTAAATCAGCTTCAATACCAAAGAAATGTAAAAAATAAAAAAAAGTACAAGTACATCATTTTACAAATACTTATGATGAAGGTTTGACATATAAGAATAATGAAAAGAATTCAAACATGTCACAGTCATAACAAAAATAGAAAGTCAATACAGTACGTAGAATACATTAGGAGCTATATATTGAAGTGTTTGCTATACCATAGACTTTACAAAATTTTACTAGAAAAAACTCCCAATACCGATGGAATATCAGGTAATACAAAATGTAAAAAAAAAAAGAACAAAAAAACACTTATGTGAGTTTGTGTGCGTTCATACAGGTGCAATCTGCATGCAAATCAGCCTCAGTTTGACAAATGATAAAAGCAGCTACAGTTTGTAAATGAGTGTTTTGTGTGGACTTGACAGCAGCTGTTTATGCATAAAAAGACAACAGTCAAATAATTTTTTTAAAAGTTGCAAAAACAGCTTTGAGAAAATGACATGACTTTGTGATCTCCTTTGTCATGTATTAGGCTTAAAGTGAGATAAAATATGGAACCACTATCAGTTTCCCCAGAAAGTATGACACTATTCACAACAGGAGCGTTAGCTACATCTCAGGATGAACGATGCTGAAAAACATCAAATGATGAACTCAGTCTGCAGTAAACGCTAACTCGTGTAGTGTTTGAAGCGGCTGATGTGTTTTGACAGACTGAATAATGAAAGGCTGTTTTTTATTTGTTTTTTTAAGAAGCAACATCATAAGCTTTATGCTAACTTAACTTTACCACCTTCGTGCCACTAATTTAAAACAATCATGCTTAATGGTGCTTGTGATAAGCTCCCTGTGAGCTGAGTGAGGTGTCGCTGTGAAGCGTCTCATATGATGGATGACCTTGGCACTGGCTGGACGCCCTTCAAGGAAACCTCTTTAAAAACACAGTAAACCGTAAACGCTCCAACAGATCAGACAAGAGTACACAGACAAATGCCACTACAAAGCCCACTAGTGATCAAAGACAATAATTCTAATAATTCTAATAATCCTTGCCCATGTATGTATCCTTTTGTCACTTTCTGTGAGTAAAAATAGATAATTTGTCAGAGTAAAACTGTTGTCTTGATGGTCCACACTGTGTCTTTGAGTGTGACGGGGGTGCTGATAATTAGCTGTGATGCTAATCCATTTTCTCCTGTGAGCTCCCATGGAGACATTAGTTACTATAGTTACGGCGTGCTATCGGCCTTAGTATGTGTGTAACAGTCCACAAGAAAGTGTGTCTATACTGTATTTGTACACAATAAGTCACACGTTTGATAGCAAGCCTCAAGAACTTGGCAGGCAGATTGGTAGTGAAGGTTTGATCACCGTGTCAACTGATCTGAGGTCTGTTTTACGTTTGAGCCCCCCCCCCCAAAAAAAACAACAACATTATATATAACAAAGAAAGAACTGAAAAGCTGATGTGCGAGCTCTGCTACATCTGGACAGAGCCTGGAGCTCTGAACTGAGAAGAGGTCTGGCATTTTGGTTGGGGCTGGGGTCCTGGTGCTGAGGGGTGGGCCTCATGTTTTGAAGTCACTCGGAGACAGAGCTCTGGTTCTGCTGGTATATGGAGGCTTTATCCTTCAGCAGAGCCAGGCACAGGTGGCAGCTCCAGCTCCCTGGTGGGCATAAAGACAGTGAGATAGGGAACAAAGTGGGTTACGTTTTCAAGTTTTCAAGGGACAGGGCTTACATATCAGCCGTGGCTAGATCCTTTGAATATAAAACTTATTTTATGTTTATCTTACATGATTTCTGCAGCCTACAATTTTAGATTATCAAAGTCTGTTGTCAAATCTCTGCCACAACCATTTAACATTGGAAGATTCACCACAAGCAACTGACAAGCCGGGGGCAGTAGATCTTCCGTCTTATTTTGTATTAAATTTCAACATTACTACTTCCAGAATATTGATCTTTTTCAATAACATAAAGCAGACTTTTGCTATATTAAAGACTTTATTTCTGTATTTACTGTGGTATCTTATGTACAGTGGGTACAGAAGGTATTAAGACCCCTTTAAATTTTTCACTCTGTTTAATTGCAGCCATTTGCTAAAATTGAAAAAATTCAATTTATTTATTATTGACACTCAGCAGCCCAGAAAAACAGAAATGTAGAAAATTTTGCAAATTTATTAAAGAAGAAAAACTGAAAAATCACACGGTCATAAGTATTCAGACCCTTTGCTCAGTATTGAGTAGAAGCCCCCTTTTGTGCTAGTACAGCCATGAGTCTTCTGTGGAATGATGCAACAAGTTTTTAACACCTGGATTTGAGGATCCTCTGCCATTTTTCCTTGCAGATCCTCTCTAGTTCCGTCAGGTTGGATGGTGAATGTTGGTGGACAGCCATTTTCAGGTCTCTCCAGAGATGCTTAATTGGCTTTCGGTCAGGGCTCTGGCTAGGACAGTCTAGGATGGTAACAGAGTTGTTCCGAAGCCACTCCTTTGTTCTTTTAGCTGTGTGCCTAGGGCCATTGTCTTGTTGGAAGGTGAACCTTCGGCCCAGTATGCTGTCCTGAGCACTCTGGAAGAGGTTTTCTTACAGGATATCTCTGTACTTGCTGCATCCATCTATCTGTCAATTGCAACCAGTCGTCCTGTTCCTGCAGCAGAAAAACACCTCCATAGCATGATGCTGACACCACCATGTTTCAGTGTTGGGATTGCATTGGGCAGGTGAGCAGTGCCTGGTTTTCTCCACACATTTCGCTTAGAATTAACGCCAAAAAGTTTATTCTTACGTTATCTTATCAAGAGAATCTTATTTCTCATAGTCTGGGAGTCCTTCATGTATTTTTTTGGCAAACTCTTTGCTTGCTTTATGTCTTGAACTGAGGAGAGGCTTCCGTCGGGCCACTCTGCCATAAAGCCCCGACTGGTGGAGGGCTGCAGTGATAGCTGACTTTGTGGAACTTTCTCCCATCTCCCTACTGCATCTCTGGAGCTCAGCTACAGTGATCTTTGGATTCTTCTTTACCTCTCTCACCAAGGCTTTTCTCCAACGATTGCTCAGTTTGGCTGGACGGCCAGGTCTAGGAAGAGTTCTGGTTATCCCAGACTTCTTCCATTTAAGGATTATGGAGGCCACTGTGCTATTAGGAACCTTGAGTACTGCAGAAATTCTTTTGTAACCTTGGCCAGATCTCTGCCTTGCCACAATGCTCCTTGGGCAGTTCCTTCGACCTCATGATTCTTATTTGCTCTGACGTGCACTGTGAGCTGTAAAGTCTTATATAGACAGGTGTGTGCCTTTCCTAATCAAGTCCAATCAGTTTAATTAAACACAGCTGGACTCTAATGAAGGCGTAGAACCATCTCAAGGAGGATCAGAAGAAATGGACAAATTGCGAGTTAAATACGAGTGTCACAGCAAAGGGTCTGAATTCTTATGACCATGTGATATTTCAGTTTTTCTTTTTTAATAAATTTGCAAAAATTTCTACATTTCTGTTTTTTTTCTGTCAAGAAGGGGTGCTGAGTGTACATTAATGAGAAATAAAATTAACTTTATCGATTTTAGCAAATGGCTGCAATAAAACAAAGAGTGAAAACTTTAAAGGGGTCTGAATACTTTCCGTACCCACTGTATATCTTGGTCCACAGGTCCTTGTAATGAATATAACTGGAATTTGTGCTGCCTTACTGATGAAAACTGTCCTTCAAATAAATTTGTTAATCTTAGTTTCATCTTGGTGTCCATACAATCCTCTTTCTTTAACATCAGTTTTAAACAATTTGATAATTCAGTACATCTCTAATAAATTATCTATACAATCTTGGGTTTAGTGAAAATAAACATACATATAAATATTCTCCATCCATTTTCTAAAAAAGCTCACACTTTGCTTAAATCAATTTCAGGTCATTTTTTCTTTTCATGCAAGTGGAAACTCGTAAAGATGGAAGGTGTTAATCGACTGTATCATCACTATACAATTCAACACAATGGCTCCAATAATTTTTAAAACATTAAATGATCTTCAAAGGTGTTTTATACTGTCCCACAGGTTGTTGTTTTTTTTTGTTTGTTTTTTTACTTAAACTTGAGGGAGGACAACTCTCATAGTTGAGAAGTATCCACTTTATGTAAAAATAAATTTAAAGTAAAATCAAAGGTTTTCAATTAGTATTTTAAATGCAGAACTCATAAGTTAATCATGAAAATATGTGCTGTGAATTTACCCAAATCCAGGCATATCATCCACTATAATGCCAAGACCATTTGTTTTGGAAAACTCTTCATGCACAGCTTGACTCTTAAAGAACACATTTACGTCCAAAAGGTCACACATCCCTATGAAGACCTCTATGAGCTCTCTCCACAAACGATTAGATGATGGGGCAGCACATCAGACCAATTAGATGGTTGCTGCTTTGCAGGTGACCTTTATAACAGCACACACAAGTCTTTGTAGTCAGTTAACCTTCGCAGTAAAGCAGTAACTCACCCTCTGGTGGTTCAGTCATGGGTGGAGTTAGACAGTACATGTGGTAACCTCTGTCACAGTCATCACAGAACAGCAGCTGGTCCTGTGAAAACACAACATGTTCAGTCTACTGAGGAAAAGAATATATGTGGTTCTGTTGCCAATACTTCAGCTTCCCAACCACATGAAAATATATCTCAAGAGGATTATAAATGACCTTCTCCATCACCTACAAAAGACTTGCTGATGCTGATGACATTTACTATCTCAGCCACAATTAAAGAACAAGCCTAAGTATAAGGCTTCCACAACTTTATAAAATAATAGTTTAGGGAACTGGACACTTCTTCACATTTATCCTGTTGGTAATGTCTCCTACCAACTTTTATTTCTTCTTGGAGCAATAAATCCAAGAAGAAAAGTCTCCTTGTCACTACGCCTCTTCTTGCACAAGAAAAAATACCACAACTTGTTCAACCCACAAGTATGGAGTTTGTAAATCACATTTTCCCAGTATGTCCCAACAGGCTGCTGGAAAAGTAAATTTTTTCTGAATGTTAGTCATCAACTGTAAGCTGTCATTTTTGTTTATTTACCTACTTATTAAAACTTGCGCTACAAAAATCCCAGAGCAGTTTGAATTCATTTTGAATTAATTTCCTCTGTAGCAACAAACCAGTCACGAAACCTCAAAAACTCTTGTAGGTCAAATTAGGTAAACCAAAGTTGTTTCTCAAATAAAAAAAAAGGAGGAAAAAGAGGTGGTACGTTGCTGCCACTGCCAAGGACAAGAGCAGCCAGCAGCGTATCATTCGCTCTGCAGAGAAGGTCAAGGGACTTGTTCACCGCCAGGTCCCACAGGCGTGCAGGAAAGATTATGGCTGCCCCCTCCCACCCCGGTCACAAACTCTTTGAGATGCTCCCCTCTGGTAGAGGCTGCAGGCCATTAGGACCAAAACCTCATGCCATAAAAACAGTTTCTTCCCCTCTACAACTGGCCTAGTCAACATGGCCAGGGATCCCCCTATGACTCCAACACTGGTTCAACCATTTTCTTTTTAATATTGTTGTAAAATTCCTATTTAGTGGTTTTATTTTATTTTTTCCTATATATCTGCTCTTGTTGGCACCAAAACAAATTCCTTGTACATGTAAACCTACTTGGCTATAAAACTGATTCTGATACATATCATTTCAACACGACATTAAAAAACAAAAGACTAAGAAAAACAGATGGTTGTGGATGTAGTGTACAAATAAGAGAAGGTCAATGTTAACTCCAGGCAAAGGAGCCACAGTGGGGTTTTTTTTTACTTGACATTTTCCTCAGCTGTAGTCTATAAAGTGCCATGATGTGACTGCGTTCAAATTTGCTAAAAACATCCGAGATACTCACATCATTCTCTGAGGTGCCACAAACGTTGCAGCACTTGCACTCGATGCATTGCCAGCGGTAGGTCTTTACTGCGGCCATCATTACTGGTGTGAACTGCAGGCAAGTTGGGTGGCCTACAGGAGGGAGACATATTTACATAAACATCGCCAGAATAGCTGTGCCCAAACCCCACCCTGTAACTGACAAATAATAGCTTGGCAAATGTAACTAAGCATAGCAGATCTGATAGGATTTAAATCTTTCCACACAATGTAAAAAGTGTAGATCAACAGCTATTACATAAAAAGATGTAAGCAAGTGTTAGTATGTCCAGGTAGCTACAGTTTAGTTTAGTTCCAGATCATTGGCCATCTGCTGTATGAAAACTGGTCCAGGATAAATTAAAACAGTTTTACTCGACAGATGAATCCTACTCCTCGTCTTGTGAACTTTTCTTGAAAGTGAAGACAACTTTTCAGTCAACTCATGGAACTAACACTAGCTTAATTACTGTCGTTTTCTGGTTATACAATTGGTTATATTTGCTGGTGACAGTTAATATTTTAGCACATGAGCTCAAGAGTGACCAACTATAAACAATCAGCTTTAATCTGCCTGTGTCTGAAATTAAAGATCCATTTTTTAAATATTAACTAAGATCTGATTCTGATAACAATGAAAACTGCAGAATACATTGGCTCTGGCTTAGAGAGTAAATCAGAGGGACATCTGTTCCTACCAGAGCGTCCACAGTCTGAGCAGGATACCAGTTCCTCTGATTGGCCAGTCTTTTGGTTTAAGGTGGAGTCTCCCAGACAGAAGTCACAGTAATCGTTAGGCAAAGCGAGTCCATTGGGACCTTTCTTAGTAGCTGAGGAGAACATAAAGAGAAGGTATTTAATGCACATTAGAACTGATTCATGACACAATCCAGCAAATGGGTACACTAGTGTCTGATGGTGCTTCACATCTTAACAGGTAAAGCTAACAATAAAAATCAGTTAAACAGTTTTTTAAACTGTAGGGTTGCTGTCCAAATATAAACACAGATAGTGGTTACTGTTTGCAAATAGAAGTTTTCAATTTCCCAAGTATGAACCTTTTAACGTCACGTCTGCCAGCAACAAATTTTATTCATTCCAACTGACTGATCCCACCCATCACCAATCATGATCTGTACAAATGAATGACAACTCACAAAACACACCCGAATATGGAAACATGTTGTTGCGTGCACAAAAGAAAAACAACGGCTATGCGATGGATATTTTGAGGCGAAATTTAAAAAAAAAGTAAAAAGGATGGATTATAATCTGGAGAGAAAAAAAAGAGCCAAAAGTCCCAACTTTAGAAGCATGTTCAGTCAGGAACATTGAGATTAATTCCCCAAAATCATAAAAATCAAAAATTCAAAAAATGAAAAGAGCGAACAAAAACAGAAAAAAAGAATGAGAGAAAGAGAAATTTCCCTTAAACACACACATGCTACATGGCATGCAACCAAACCTCCCTCCCCTCTCTCTTTCTCTCTGCCTTTCTCTCAGCACTTGAGAGTGACTCACTCTTCTGCTCCTCAGGCTGGCGAGGAGTGGGTGGTGCCTCGATCTCCTCGCGGTCCTCGCCCTCCTCCTCTGCCAGGTGAGAGTGTGTATAGTGGTAGCTCAGGCCTGGACGGTTCTTGTAGCGTTTTCCACAGACTGATACACACACACACCGTCATACAAAAGTGTTATCGTGATAAAAGCTCATTCTAACTCCCTTCAAAAAAGGCCCAAGGTGGAAGTTAGCCATTTATTAACTCAAAACCAGCTTTTTTCTGTGTATTTTCACATGATTAATTTCTGGCAGACACGCAAGTAGCAAACTCATACACATTAGCACAGTGAGCTGAGACCAACAGGAAGTTACAGGGCGCACACGGAGCATCATCCCAGAAAAAAAAGAAAAAGAAAAAAAACAAATACACAACGCATCTAAAAAAGCAACTTCTCTTTTGTTGCAAACTTTAGTTTTAGGTGAGGTCTTTCAGATTATACCATGCATGGCTAAAGGCTTTTCTTTGTCTTTCAGCAGGGGGCAAAGCAAAAGCCTCATTTGCTGTCATGCATGACACAGACAGGTGTTAAAAGCAAGCTGCTACTCACTGTCGCAGGCGTAAGGTTTGTCTCTCTCCTCCAACGCTGCAGCTGCAGCCTCTGTTTTCTTCTTGCCATTCTTATCACTGCGGCCCTAGACAACCAATTTAATATTTGACAAAAGCGGCACCGCAGCATTAACTTTATACTTTGTTTAAAAAATTTTTAGCAGCTTTTAGAATCTTATATCCGGAAGGAAATACAGTTATTGTTTTTGGGAGAGCATTTCAGTTAGTAACTGACTGGAAATCCTTATTTGTTTACAGAAGAATTCCAAAGGGCACCCACAGTATATAGTATAAGCTTTTGTGAATTAAACTACATCTTTTACCTGACAGTAACAACAGCACACAAAAAAAAACCAACTATATTTCACTGAATAGAAGTACTAAAACTCAACATGATCACAGTGACACTCTTAATACTGCAGCATTTAATTACATCGTTTTGCTTTCTTGGCATCTTGTAAGGAGTAAATGGCTGCAAAGTACCACTTCAGACACTAACCTTAGACTTGCTCTTGCCTCGTCTCTTGGGGGTCTCATCTTCAAAGTCTTCATCATCAAGATCGTCCAAATAGTCGTCGTGGTCAAGGACTCTCTGCTGTAATACTCTAAATTAGTTCACAGCCTAAAATGTTTAAACTTTATAATCCGTATTGGCATTTTGTCTGCTACACTCTAAGAACATGGGTGTCAAAAACATGTTCACAACCTCTAATGTGAAAATTTAAGCGAAATTACTTCACTTCAGAGTGCTTGATAATTTTCTTTAAACTACCTGATGCTGCAGCAAAATTAGGATTTGCACTTTTAACATAAAACTATAATTTGATCATCAGTGATACTGAATATCTACTCTCTTTGTTGACTGAAAACACAATTTTTTTTGTCAAATTTGAGCCTAACCTTGCGGATGCGTCCAGAGGATGTGTGAGTAACTGTTGATGTAGCAGGAGGCTCAACGGTAGCTGAATCATCCTCAGGGCCGCGGAGATCCGACACACCGCTCCTCCTTTCAAGGGGCTCCCCTTTCAGCAAAGCCTCCAAGCTGCTTCCATCTACTGCTCCCAACGCTTCGCGCTTCAGACCCAACTCTAAATCTGCTGGAAGTACCAAACAGAACAGAAATCCATGCTTTAATATGAAAACTAAATCTGGAAAATAAAGATTCAAACTGATCACAAACTAATATAAAAAAAATACTGTGGCTTGCTAATAAAGATTCAAATTTACAGGTAAAGGCTGAAAAGTTTTTCAGTGAAAGCGGTACCTGCTTTGAGTGGGGGGAAGGCCAGGCGGGGGTCCTCAGGTGGATGGGAACGCCGTTTCTTCCTCCAACGACGAGCTGGGTAAGAGTACAGCTGCCCTGGAGCTAAACCTGATGTAACACAAAAGGGTAAAAGTTGGCGTTTAAAAAAAAAATAATTTTTTTTTAAAAAGATAAGTTTTTGTTGAAAAAAGTTTCTGTACTGATCATTACAATTAGCTGAGCTTTAATAAAATAGTGCCAATACTTGATTATATCATAAAACAATAGCAGAACAAAAACATTCAGTTCATAATCATGCTATATACCTGTACTCCGATGTCTTTTCTCCATCCAGATGTAACAGTTTGACTGTGCAACACCAGTTTGAGAGTCCAGAAAAGGCATGAGGATGCTGCGCTCAGCACAGAGACGAGCATTATAGCTATGACACTGCTCCATGGCATCTCTATAATACTGCTCTCCCAGCCTGAAATGTAAAGGCCAAGCGAAAACTTTGTAAAGATGAACTGTTGTAGTAGAATATAGCACTTTGCATAGCCTTTTAATCTGGCGACTAACATTTACTTTCCATTTAAATCTGTTTAAGTCTCAAAATGCATCTGTGGAACATTGACCTTTTATAGACTGAGCCGCTATGTTTTTGATAATCAATATACTACTTATTAGCGACACTGTAGTACTATTTTCTAAAATATTGTACTCCTCTGACTCTTAAGGTTATATATGTCTCATTCGCCATTGCGTTTTAACATAATAATTGCAAGAGTTTACGCGCTATCTTCGATGTAGCTAAAACTAATAACTGGGAGTAATTGCCTTCTTCATAAATTTAATATTAACACTTAAAGCATTTGCCAACATTTGGTTATCACACTGCCTTCTGAATCGGATTTTATGTTTATTATTCGCAAGACCTCCATAACGATGTATTGTGTCACATTAACAGTAACGGTGGAGTACTGTCAGAACAAAAGGTTGATTGTTAGCAACAAAGCGCCCGCCAAACTGATAGTTCAGTGTAGAATTAACGCGCCCCTTCATCCACGAGCGGCTGACTAAATCACTTTATTGATATTGTGTGTACCACGATAAACACAACCACGAGTTACAGAGTTAGACATAAATAGTGGCCTCACAATGGGCTCGGCTCATTTCCAAGTGCCCATAGCTAACGAGCTAACATTAGCACAAAGATAACGTAATTCTCTTGGGAGAAATATTGTATTCCACATTAAGGATACGATATGTTGAGGTTTCTCAATAATTAATTGAAAGCATACACAAACAACAGCACAGGCACATCCATGCAACTGTTCGTTTCACCCTTAAAATAATTAAAAAAGGGAAAAAAAGGGTAAACTTACACTTTCACAACACTGTCGACGGCCGCCGCCATATTTGCTTATTGCGGTTGTGTGAACTATAATTGCGCATGCGCATATATGTTGACGACAGTAATGCCCCTTACAGTGAGAAATAAAGACGTGAGCGTTACATAGCTTACACTTCCAACATTTCGGTCTATATTAACAAAAATAGTACCATAAATGATCTAGGAAATAAATAATAATGTAGCAAAAAATGGTATTGAATTTTCTCTTACTGTGTTGTGGCTCGTGAGACCAGTATTTAATTTGGACGAGGCTTGTGAGGTTATGGAGAAAATGGCTGAATATTAAGCAAAAAATAAAAACAGCAGATCACAAAGGAATATATTGTACAAAAGGTAAAAATTACAATGAAAAATTTTAATACTTTTACTGATTAAGGAAAGGGTCTGAAAACAGGTAACTTGGCAACGGCGGTGATCCTCAGTTACAATAATGATTTAGCATCATTATGTAAGATTACATATATGTAAATGCTGTGAAGTTATTTGCCTTTGTTGGTATGTAGTATGTGCGGGTAGGTGAAGGGAGGGCATGAAAGACAGCAGTAGATGGGTTCAGACAGAGGGAGGCGGTAATGCAACCGATAAGATGCCCCAAAGAAGAAGAAAAGGAAGGAAGACGGGAAGGAAGCGCATTTACTACCAGCAGAATGATTGTCATCTGTCATTAGTAGTTGTTAACTGATCTTATCTTAACCGGCGCAAGGTATAATAAATTATGCATTACATTTTATTCTGCTAATAAACATACATATGAAGACGTACTGAAACGAACTGCGGGAAAGTCGGTGCTTGTAGAGACGAAGTTAGCTGCTAGCTCGGTTAGCTGTAACGATAACGTCTGTCGTTAAGGTCTATTTTTGTGTTTAGAATGACTTTATGTCAACATTGTGAAATAAGACTTGTAGCTTTCGTAGTGCTACAATTGCACCAGTAGAATGTTTTCTAAGATGGCTGGAGTTTGGTCTTGTTGTGTATGTCATAGACAACTAAATGTGAACTTTCATATTTTGTTCCTCTGGCGTTGTACCAGTCGTTACTTAGCAACTGCTACAACTGACAGTTTATGGAGAATTAAAAACAACTAGCCCAAAAGCTAGTTTCAGCCACCTGAAATAATAAAATAACGTCAGGTAATTTGTGGGGGGGGCTTTTAGAGCTCTGTTACTGTGTTTCTTAGAAAATATTGTCATAGCGTGTGTCCAGCTGAAGTCCAGTCTTGTACATCCATTATTTTGATAATCAATTTAATTTAAACTACAATGAAGATTTTAAGTCCATTGCGAAATTAGATAAATGTAATATCTTAATAACAAATTAATTTACATATGTCTTTTTATCTTCATCAGCTCCACCACAGAAATGGAGGCTGCAGGAGCAGAGGGTCTGAATGGTCAGGGGGCAGCGGCAGGAGAGTCAAGTCTTCCGGGACACAGAGTGACTACTGCGAAGCCAGTTTGGGCTTTGCTGGAAGAAGCAGTGCAACTGAAAACAGAAGGGAATGCTTTTTATAGGGAGAAGAACATTCGCTCAGGCATCGGTCGTTATCACCGTGCTCTGCTGGTACTTCGAAGCCTGGACTCTGATGTGATGGCATCAGTGAAAGGCTTTGGACCTGAGAAACCCTCTCTCACATCGGAACAGGAGACTTTACTCAGAAACACACAAGTGGACTGCTACAATAACCTTGCTGGTAGATGACACTTGTTACCATTACTTTTCATGCAAGTTCAAGTAGAAATACTGTTGAATTACTCAAATCCATTTTGTATTTTGATACTCTTTCGTCAGCTTAAGCTTTAATCATTGTATAAACATACATTGGGATGGTTACATATTTGTGTTTGAATCATATATGTATATGTCTGTTTCAGCCTGTTTGCTACAGAAACAGAGTGTTGATTATGCTCGTGTGTTGGAGTACAGTCTGCGAGTGTTGCAGTGGCGACCAGGTAACATCAAAGCACTGTACAGAGCAGGAGTAGCCACTCTGGAGATCGGGGATGCACAAACAGCCAAACAGTACCTTACACAGGCCAGCAGAGAGCAACCTAATGGTAAGAAGAGAGCCAGGACACTGATATCCACAGCAAGATAAAGCAGGTGTCATTTAGTCAGAGCAGGTTGCAAAAGCTGCTTTAACACTTTTAGCATCTAAACAGAATGTGTTCAGCTACAGCGTATTAGGTGGTAAAGTGCTAAATTAAAATGATGACAGCAAGTGTGTGTTTGGCTTCACAAAACAATATAAGACTCTGAAAACTACTTGTAGTATTTCATGTGAATATTCTCTGGCCTTTTTCTGTATGATTAAGTGTTTATGTGATATTATATACCTTTTCAAAAACAAAACTAAAAATAAAAATTCTTTCACAGATGCCAGTGTTAAGAAGCACCTTCAGAGGGCAGAAGAGAAACTAAATCAGGAGCTGCAGAAAGAGAAAGCCATGTATCAAGGCATGTTCTCCAGCCTGAAAAACAGCACTGAAGATGCGATTAACCAAACCAACAGAGCTGGTGACGGAGTTTAGACAAACCGCTCAGTAAGCCAAATAAAACCTCAGCCTGCGACAGACTGTACAACTTCAGCAGCGCATTTACTCGTTCACTTGATGTTACTCTGTCCCCTTTATGGGCTTGAAGTGGGACTAATAAAATAAGGACTGCATACTATACAGACTGATAAAAAGCCGTCAGTGGGACAGTAAATTTGTTGCTGCTGAAAATAGAAAGGCGAATACAGACGAGTTAGTTTCCTAGCAACGCTGAAATGAACGAAAGTCCAATATCCTGTGCTTGTGAACATTGAAGAGACTCTTGATGCACTACTCAAATGCCTTTGTGATTGCAGTTGTCTGTTCAGTGATGTTATCTTGATTTTTCTGAGTGTCAGTAAAATATTTTTAAATAATTCCCAGTTTCAGATTTCTCTTTACCAGACTTATGGTGTTAAAAAATATTTATTTAATGTAGGTATTTAAGGCACTGTACAATACTACTTATCTCCTTCTTTTATTAGTCATAAGCCACAAATTTATTTCATACAGCTCATCTTTATTTTAATAATTTGATATTTATTTTAAAATCCTGAGCAAAAGAACAAGTTAAAGAGTATTTGCTTGGTTTTGGTCATTATCTGGCCAATATGATTGTACTCCAGTGGCATTATTGCCCATAATCAAAGAAGAATATCACATTCTCACAATAGATATAATCACTTAACAAGTCACAGAGCAGCATGCAGGGGGGAAATATGCTTACACATCCATACTAATGGTTACAGGAGAATTTGACCATTAATCCAGAGAAGCTTTTCATAGCTACTAATGAGTTCTTCTTTAGTACCTTCAAATTAAGCATTTTTTTCCCCAGAGTAGTGGCATTGTTTGGCTAATACATCCTGGAAACAGCATTCACACTAATAAACTCTATTAAAAACACTTATAGAGGAAGATTTTAAAATGTCTGTAGTTCTTTTCAACTCCTTAAACTAATTATTCACAGATAAATGTATCGTTCAAATATTCTTTCACTTAAATTTCTCTCAGCAGTGCTGCAGTCCCTTGCACTTTTGACCAACGGTTTATAAAAATCAGTGAGCTTTGATGTTCTCCATTTATGCTGCAGAATGTTTGGGGGGATTTGGGGTGTTATATTTTTAGATTGAGGACATAAAAAGTGGCTATGTCTTTAAATTTTACAAAAACATTAATGGCAAGTTATACAGACTATGTGCCTGAGAGGAGCTTTCATTTGGTGAAGTATAAAACAACTGGCTGATTAGAGAACCAGTGTTTCTCTCTAATAAGTCAATAAACTTAAAACAAATTATAGCACTTTCTTATACTTCAAATATAATATTAAGCTCAACAGGTGTTCTGAATGTAACATGTAATAACACATCATTATGTAACATGTCTACTGCTATCTTAATCTACTGTTTAAATGTCACTTTTTTGTTGGCTTCCTTTTAAGACTCAGGGACCTCATCGAGCCAAACACTTTCCTTCCCAAATCCCTCAGTGATCGAGATCGCTGAAGGCTCATCCGCGGAGGAGGAGAAGGAGAAAATGAAGGTGAGGACAGAGGGGATAGCGATTGGCAGCTGCCCTCGAGACTCTGAGAACGAGAAAGGTTAAAGAGGCTAGCAGTGGAGGACAGCCGTTTGTCCTCCTCTTTTGCCCTCAGTAGTCTGACCCCTTCATTTATGCTAATCCCCATGCCGCCTTGCCCCACATCTAAGGAGGAGACCCAGTGAGCACGCCTTGTGGGCTTCTCACTGTAGTTACGGGGTACAAGCAAGCCCTGGGACTCACTCCTGAACAGAGCCCTCCTAGAAAGTCTGAGGCTGGAGCTGCGTCCCTCCCCATCTTCTTTCCCTCTCCTCCTTGAAAAGATGGGGGAGTTATCTACTTTTGGCTTCTTGTCCCTACTACCGGATGAAGCCTTCACCCTTTGGTGCTCCCGCCTCCAGCTTCCAACGCTGTTCCTCCTCCAGCCATAACCATACTCAGCTCTGTCCTTCTCCTCCTTTTCGCTTTCAGACTCTTTGACCCAGAGGCGTCCGTCAAAGCCCCTCCAGAGCTTGCTGGAGGACCTCCTGGGTGTCTGGGCCACTGATCTTGCCCTTTCCTCTTCCTCAGCCCAAACTAAGCTGTAGTCCTCTCTCTTCGCATAGCTGCTAACAGTGGCTGCCCTCACCAGCTTATGAGATGTGTGCTTCCCTCTGTAGAGCCCCTCTCCCTCCATCCTCTTCCACCTGCTTGCACCGTCACTTCCTCCCGCACTCTGCCGAAGCGATCCTCCTCTTGGTTGAATGCCTCTATGATCCAAGGGGGAAGTTCTTGTGTTGCTGTGGGGCAAGGAGCATTGGAAGGGCGAATCCCGTCGGAAAACTGAGAGGGGGGTGGCACCCAGAGGGGATGGCTGGAGAGGATGTGGAGGGGAGTGAGCCCTAGGGGTGGGATGTGAGGCAGGGGAGGAGGCAGTAGAGGAGGGAAGTTCAGATGGGGAAGGGATGTGCTGGTAGTGGTAATGTGAAGAGTAGTGAGGAGATGGAATATGTTTAGACTGGTAAGGGTGTATAGGGCTGCTGGAGAGTGAGAGAGGAGGGGTGAGGCTGGTCTGAGACTGTGGAGAATGGGTAACACTGAGGGAGAGCTGTATTGGTCTCTGAGGATTCACTTCTGACAGTCTGGCATAGTCATGTGACTGATCTTTCTGGGTTGTTAGGTGAGTTTTACTGTGGCCCCTCACCTCGCCTGTGGAATGTGTTTGGAAACAGTCAATATCCAGCTCCACACCTTGCTCCATCAGTCCTACCACAACAGCCCTTGAAAGACCAGAGAGGCGAGAGATCTCTTCCAACATGGGGGAGTCTTCACTTGGTTTCGGACTACAGCTTGATTCTTGGATTAAGCTGCTGCGCTGAGACCCAGGAGCTGATGCAGTGTTTGTACCAAACACTGATTGTCCAGTCTCAGGTGGTGCTCCACAGCTCCAGTCTAATGAGCGACAGAAGGCTGAAGACCCAAATGCAGAACTGGCTCCTGAACCAGAGGGGACTTCCAGGGAACTCCGGTGGCTCAGGCTGCTTGGGCAGGTTGAAATACGAGAGCGAGATCTCAGTGCTGGGGTGGGTGTTGAAGAAGAGAGTGAAGAGGCAGAGGGGGTTTTAGCAAATTCGCCTTTTAGAGCGCCACAAATCCCACTTTTGGGATTGTCTACCAGCCCGCAGCTGGAGTTCAGACCAGGAGTCAGGTTCAAGTTGAGGTTTAGATGCAGATTTATGTTCAAGTCCTCACCGGTTGCTGATGGAAGGTTACCCAGGTTGATTGAATTCCTGGTGCCTTTTTTCCCCGTTGTACTGAGGCTGACTCTGGCCGAGTTCCCCAGCAGTGACTTACAGGGTGTGATGCTGCCCCCTGGCACGGTGGAGGCTGTATTGCGGCTCTCAAAGGCAGACAGGGACTGGGTAGAGCCAAGACTTTTGCCAGGGGTACAAAGACCTCTGTGTGTTACTTGGCCAGGGGTGGCAGTTGATGTGAGATCAAAGGTGGTGGAGGTTACCCGGGTGTGGTACTGTCGAGAAAGACGTGATATGTACTGCTCCAAATGAGTGAGAGAGGCCAGTGGGGAAGGCTGCTGAGGCTCAAGAGGCTCAGGTGTGTCAGTGTTTGGCTCTGCTGGTTCATCATGCTCGGGTCCCCCAGGGTTCGTAGAAGTTGATAGCTCCTGGTTTGAGGAGTTGAAGAGGGGACTTTGAAGGGCCACAGCATGTAGTGGGCTTGGGTAAGAATACACCTCTTTGGTGCGACGGGACACCAGGTCAGTGCAGTAGCGAGGGTCTAGCTGGGGCTTTGAATGAAAGGAGGAGGAAGTGGCATTAAGAAGCGGGATGATGTAAGATATCAGGGAGTCACCAAGTCCTGAGCAAAGATCAGACAAAAAGCTCAGACCAGTGGAACTGAGGTCACTTGAGACTGTAGGACACAAGAGAGGAAAAACATTCATTGAAGATTATTTATATGTCATCCAAGTTTTAGTAGTCATGAGCAGACAATTAGGGTACTTTTTGGTATATGACTTCTCATTCATGAGGGCTTCTTTAGTTTTAACTGACTAGTGAAATGTTTCACAATCAATTAAGACCACCTGTCGGTCGTTACTCACCTTTTTTTTAAAAAATACTGCTCTATTTTACATCTAGATAAACTGTAAGAACATCAGTGCCATTTGTAATTAAAGCAATACTTTACCAGCTTTAGCCATGAGCTGAAAGTTGGACACAGAAAAACATGGATGCACTCATGTCTACTGTCTGCAGCCAGCTCACCCGAAACTGGTGTCCCTTCTGTTGGTTCAACATCTTCTGGGCTGTTCTCAGGTGCAGGCTGCTGTAGCTGCACCAGACCTTCTGACCACAGGGTGTCAGTGTTTTCAGCAGAAACTGGAACCTGTTCCCACAACTTCAGGGGTCTGACAGGCGGCGTCAGTCCTCCATGGGCAGCGTCGCTGGACACAGAGTAGCAGGAATCCGACAGAGAGCTCCCACTTACTGAATAGAAACCTTGACAAATAAAAAGAAATCCAGATATGCCAATAATCAGGAAATTCTCTGTAATGTTTTTAAGAATGTAGGCCAGGAACTAAAGCACTTAAAGGTTTAACATCATCTGTGTCAGGCATCTCCTAAGGGAGGCATTATTGTCTTAGCTAGAAGAGTCAGTAAAAGAAGTTAAACAGAGACAAGACATCATTTACAGAAACTCAAACTTTATTTAAATTCCAGGAGGAGGGTGTCACAGTACTGTACTTCATTGTTTGACAAGTGTCATGCTGGTGGTTCAGTGGAAAAATACAACTCCTGTGTAAACTATGAAGTATTGGTAAACTGAAATAGAAACTGTGAACTCAAAAATGTAAAAGAAACCTTCAACAGTCATGCCTAGATTACCTGATCAGTTTTCATAAGAAAAACCTAATTAAAAAACAAATTATATATTAGCACAAAGCCATTTAAACCCCCAGAAAGGAGATACTGAATAAAGTTTGAGAAGAAATGCTGCAGAGTTGACAGCAATAAAGAAGCCAAATAAGTCAGGGCCAAGTCATCTAGAGTTCAAGTAAATAAAAGTAAAAAGAGTGTGGTTAATGTTTAATAAAGGTGAACTAAAGCTATATCAGAAGGTGACAAAGTGTTGGTCATTGTACAAGTAAATGCTGTTATCAAACGTTATCGTTTCAAGCACTTATGAAGAGTGTTTACCTGAACTAGGTCTAGAGTCACTATCCAGGTGGACCATACCAGCGGGGTCCGGGGTTGGAGGAGAGAGCAGGTCAGATGGGGCATCCCAGGACAGGGTTGACCATCTTGAGTTACACCCCCTTCCACAGGAAGAGTGGACTGTGGTATCCCCCGAGTTACTGCCACAGTCCTCTGGGCTGCTCTGACAGGGCAACACCATCGTATCTGAAGGAGAGGCAGCCTGAAAGAAAAATATATATATATATATGAGATCAAAATCTAGCTTGTTTGGCCATTTGTTTAAAATCATTGGCCAGAAAGCCAGTAGATAGTTGGACAAGATAAAAAGACAATGTCTGATCAGGCATATTTCACATATGAATAAAATATGTGGGCTTTAATGTCTTGGACAGAAAGCTCTCTCAGTTCTATTGATTTGCTCTCGGCTGATATATGGAGGCCTGTTTACTGAAACAAACATTTAGAATCAAACCGAAGCATCAGTAAGAAGGAAATGTTTTCATTTAATGTACAATTACTAAACTGCATGTTTGGGTCGTTTATCTGCACTTTAGTGGAGGTGCAGAGAAATATTCAGCTAGGAAAAGTAACTGTCAGTTAATATTACATACAGTGCAGCATAATTAGATCAATACTGATGCAGCACAACTCCAACTAGTCTGTATTTTATTGCAAGCTCACAATCACTGGGCTGTTGGGTAGAAAAGTGGAGCTAAAACTACTAATAGATAATAAAAAAGGACCAGATGATCTAGCTTTTCTCAACTCACTGTAATCTCACTGCTTTAAAAACACAACAACTGCTGTTAAAAGAAATGATGGTGTCCATGGTATCATTGCTCTAAAAAAATCAGCAGGAATGAGGACCATACACAAGAATTACAGTCAGCAAGTTAGCAAAGTGCCTCCTTTTCCCAGATTAGTAAAAGCTCAGTCAAATAACCCCCACCTCTTCCAGTTATCCTCCAAATCCCCCACCTATCCATCCTTCCAGGACCCCAACCAGGACCCAGTATTAGTCTGATCAAGCCCAGACAACAAGAACACTGAGTGGTGCTGATCAATCCTCTTGTTACTGAGGAAACAATACAGGTAGTGACTCACTGCTGGGGTGACGGGGGGGGGGGGGTCCAGAGGATAATGGGAGACGACAGATGACGTAACAAAGAACAGCCAGAGCAACAGAAGGGAATTGGGTGGGGGGGTGGTAGACAGGGAAAAAGTGGGGGAAAGAATTTCAGACTTTGACCCATCTTCTGTTTATCTCTCCTCTTCCCCTCCGCTCTGTGAGAACCTGTCCCTTGTTTTTTTCCCCTGTGAATCTACAGTGAGTCGAAGTTGAGTGGTTGACCAAAACGAGCGTGAGGGACAAAATGAGAAAGAAAAAAAGACAAATATCAGAGTGAGTCACTGAGTGAGTGAAGGCAATAAAGGGAGGGTGAGCTGGGGAGGGAGTGAACGGTTGCCGGGTGAGAGAGAAGGGCATCTTGAAGGAACCACACCTCACCCACGTTCCTATTGATAAATAATGAGCAAGCAACCGCACCAAGCGCTGAAAACAG
>JBAMHW010000007.1:20253343-20278455 GCA_037177495.1 Rhadinocentrus ornatus | reverse complement strand
AAAAAAAAAGAAACCTCAGGGGTGGGGGGGTGGGTGGGGTTGAGGGGGGTGTTTTTTTGAGTTTGAAAAAGAACCCCCCCCCCCCCCCCCCCCCACACACACACACACACTTCTATAATATCCTTCGAGCCTGCCGCCCCCTACTCACCATAGCTACAGCTACTAGCTCTATAACTCTTGCTCGCTTCTCCTCCTACACAGACTCACAACAGCACAACAGGCCCAGCGAAATATTTAACTCAGCCTGAACACAAACACGGTTCCATCTACATGTGACTTTCTGACATATCACAACATATCTCATTTCATTTTTAAGAGCTTTTAAGACGTTTCTCATTTTTTCCTATTTGAATATTTGAAATAACTGTCT
This sequence comes from Rhadinocentrus ornatus, assembly GCA_037177495.1. Taxonomy (NCBI): domain Eukaryota; kingdom Metazoa; phylum Chordata; class Actinopteri; order Atheriniformes; family Melanotaeniidae; genus Rhadinocentrus; species Rhadinocentrus ornatus. Next base: position 20,278,085 of record JBAMHW010000007.1, on the reverse strand, counting down.
TAAAAGCTTTAGAAATGTATAACGATATTGCCCCTTAACACATAATGCTTTGCACATTACGGTATATAATGTTACACAGTGAGCAGAGCATGATCAAATCATAGGCGGGTGGAGGCCTACTCAGTGCTCCGTAATATGATATTCCTCCATGTGAGGGAGGACTGCAGCCCCCTTTGGAGTAATGTGTAGAAAATATATAGGTTGATTGGATAATAATGCTAGTGATCACAGCTGCACAAGCAATATACCTCTTAATAGGTGCATGATGTCATCAGCAAGATAAACTGAAGCAGGTACCATGTTGAAGCAGAATAATGTGGTCAGACAGCGCAGGACGGAGCGAGGGCTCAGTAGGAAGCTACTTCGACACGGCATTATTATTTATTGTTTCATGCATTATTAATGTGAAATTTACAGACAGCCCACGCTGTGCATCTTCATCTCCGCTGAGGAGAATGATGAGCTCCAGCTTTTCTCAAACATTAAGGTGGATACTGCATAGGACACCCTGAGGCAGAAAAAGAGACAAAAGCTGTCTCACTCCACAAGTCAGGGAAATGAGTCCCCATGTAAAGTGATGCTTTCCAAAACTGGTTTCAAGACAAGCAGCCTTCAGAAGGAGCACACACAGGACACAGGGGCTGTTTCTGACAATTATCTTTATCACTAGTTTGTTTTTGTGATTAATTGATGAGTTGTTAGGTCTATGAAACATAAAAAGAAGCAACAAAACATTGCAAACAAATGTAAGTGTTCCTTCATTTTATTGTTATGTTCAGTTCATTTGTTGTCAATAAAACACAACTGATTTTTATATTTGAGAAGCTGAAAACAGATTTTTTTTAAGTGGCAACTTTCTTTGCATCAATAAAAAGCACTGCAACTGTATTTTACAAGTGAATTAAGGGAAGCTTTCAGCATATTCTCTACTTCTCCCACGCCTTTTCACTGTGTTATCTTCAACGAAGACAATTGTTTTTCCACACAACAAAGATTCCTCCAACTCGGCCCTGACATCCATTTTAAAGACAAGACGAGCTGCTGGTGAGTTTCATCTAGCTGGTGCAAACTCAGTAAAGAGTTAATGACTGTTCCAGAAATCTAAATGCACACAAATGCAACTCTAAAAGCATCACAAAAGTTGGAGCGAATGACATGAAATGAGTCATTTAAAACGTTTCTGTCACAGATAAAAACATAAAGACATAATGCAAAGTTTTATGCCAAAATGGGAAAAAAGAGGTTGATGTTGGAGTAGAACAACTATTAGTCATCAAATGCTCTTATAAGAAAATACTTCTATATTTAGAGGCAGAATAACTGTGTTTATCACAACAATAACTAAAGAATTACACATTACAGATGAGTCATGTGAGCTTGTGGACGAAATTTCACTAGATTAAAAACTGCAGGTATCCATCTGCTTTCTCCTCCTTGTTCTCCCTCAAATTGTTAGTTTTAAACTAGTTGTCGTCACTTTTGTGACAAAACGAACAGCAATTTGTTTCCTTTTATGCAAATGTTATATGTGTTAGTAAAAGCTGGCCCGGGCAAAGGGCAATGAGCCAACCTGCTCCACTCCACCGACAGCCCCCTTCAGAGGTGAGAATGAGCAATGCTGCTTGCCTCCCTATGGGAGGGAACTACAGAGAAGATGATGGCTGGTGGGCGGCGAGGAAGGCAGCACATAAGGAGACGAGCTTCCGTGAAGACGCCCTCGACGAACTGCCATTTCTGTCCTTGTGCTAAAGAAAACGCATTTCAAGTGTTCTTCGCTCTGTGCTGCAGACTGTTCAGGGATCTGATTTCATTTTGTTATTTGTAGATAAACACACCTCACTGCAAAGGTGACCTCTGCTGTGGCCTGGCTTACATGGAGCATGTATAAATGTGCTGCAGGCTGCTGACTAATGCAACTCACTGGTATCAGAAACACATACTTTACCAATGTAATAACAGTTTGCTCAAAATGACTCTGATGACGTACTGGTTGCTTTCTTAGAAGAACAATAGTGATTTAATGAAGACAGTAGCGGCTTGTTTCATAGCTGAAAAGAAACCTCCAAACACTGAATCTGCATTCTCACTGCAGAGGATCCAAAGATAATCTATGACAAACTGATTTTTGTGCATGCACAACACTCCCCTACATTTGAAAAGCACTTAAGTTTAGCTCCAAAACAACATCCCTGTACATACTGTTCAGCATTTCTGATGGATTTCTCTTCAACAACAAAACCACTGTAGAAAAATAAAACTTTTAAATAAAACTTGTCCATCTCCATAATGGAAAGTATTTAGGAATTATTTTTTCAATAAATGCAGTGTTGCTGCAGTATTCCTTTGACCCGAATCCAATGATTATTTTCACTACTGATTAAACTGCTTAAGCAGTAGCCAGAAAGTTTTTGGTACTTTTGCTTGAAAATAAGATCAAATTATTGATTCACAGTTCACACATAAATCTTATTTAGTACAAAAATCAAAACAGCAAAATGCTACATTGTCTGTTCAATGCAGCAAATCTATAGAAGAAAGCTATATCAGATTATTTCTTGAGAAGTTTTTGTCTAAAGTAACATTTTTACTGTTGACAAAGACAATCAATTCATAAACAAAGGCTGAGAAGAGGCTGTAGTAGAAAGTAGTTTATATTGGTGCCCTGCGAAATCCTCTAAATGACAGTTTTTCAAGGCATTAACTCTTCCTGCTATTGCACATTTCATATCATTAAGTCCATATTTGTTCACGCATTCACATTTTCAGCCTATTTTACACTGTGATAACTTCACAGATTTGGATTCATTTTGTCCACACCAATAATGGATCAGAGCAGGCCCATTCTTAGTATCCAGGCCTTGGGATGAGACCAGGACACATCCTGTTCTCTACATGTCAGCCCACATTCCCTTCATTCTCCACACAAAAAAACCTTTGTATCCATTTCAGAGCAAAGTTTGGGAAATAGGTTGCCTTACATAAAGGTGTGTGAGCCTGAGATCATACAGCCTATAGATCAAACTCCTCTAGGAGATTCAGTTTACCTATTCAGCCAGTGATGGAACAGATCTTCATGTTGCTTCCAGAACGATCTGAATGCAAACCAGGTGTTAAAGTGACCTTTGGAGAGAGGATGGGCTATAATAATGCAGAAGTGTGTTGTTTCTGGCTTGTGCATTAATCTTTGGACCTGGTTTCTGTGACTGTGTAGTCTTGAAGCAGACAGGAGCTGGTCCTGTTTCCCTGACCCAAATGACATTTGTTCCATGTGACTGCTGCTGAATATAACACGCTTGGATGATCTGTGGCACCATCTCAATCAATTGGGTATTCAGCTCTCGGCACAGCCATGCGCCACCAGGCAGCCATAAAATCTGTCTACTGAGCCGCTGAGGGACCAGCATGTTGGCAGATCACCATCAACCCGCATTCATATTTTATAATCTCGTTATGTAGAGATCCATCTATGAGCCGACAGACGCACTGACTGACCTGTTGCCTGCGGGATGTCGCAGAGCCCTGCTCGATATCCGAAGCGGCGCAATCAGAGGTTCTGTTCCCCTCTTCTCCCCGTGGCTCCTCAGCGTTGGCTGCAGCAGACTCTCGGTCTACCAGAACACCGTCCACCATCTCCAGGTGTTTGCATCTGAGCACCTCCAGCTCCAGCACCCCAGCCAGCGTAGCTTTGAGGCGCTCTCCGATGCGGACGCGCTCGGATCCCGACCAGAGCGAGTTCACGTAGCCGCGGCGGGCGGCCATCCTCGTCTTGGGTGCCGACAGGCGGAGCCGGACGCACCGCTGCCCACCGTTCAGTTACGGCACAACGGACAACGGCGGGTGAATAAACTAAAGTCCAAAAGCGGACAAGACGGCACGAGTCCGGACGAGTGATATTAACATGGCAGCGGCTTGAATTTACGCAGCATTAAGTGAAATAGACTATAATTCTGTCCATCTGTAACGTGCCATGCAGCCTGCAGCTTCAGGGTGCCGCGCTGACACAAGACTAAAATTAATGAATCCACTGAGGAAACATCAACGACTCATGTCTCCTTATAATCCAGGTTTGCTTTCGCGTTGACATCCCTTTTTTTTCCCCTGTCACTCAGAAGCTCGTCTGTCCGCTGGACTCATCGTGGTGCTGGACTCTGCGCTGCGTCCCCAATGAGACAATGCAACAGACGGAGAGACGGGGTGATAACGTTACATGTGGGAGCAGGCGGCGGAGAGGAGGAGCCACTGCAGCGGAGCTGCTCAGGGATTGGACAGACAAGTTTTTCGAATGGACTCATGAAGAAACCCCGGACTGTCCAATTTCAGTGTGCTTGGATGGCGAAGGGCAAATACCGCAACACTCTCCCCAAAGTTTTCTGGTACTTCATAGTACAGTTTTAAGTCATTTTTCTTTAGCTTTTAACTGATAAAGGTAGGTTTTAAACCTGATTTTTAATCAATTTAGGAGTCAAAGTCCCTGCAAACCCACAAAGTAGTAGTAAGCAATATTTAGTCTAACTTGAAGGTTTCTCAGATGTGTTTTTGGTGGAGTTATACATGTAATTATACTCTGTAGCAGAATAATAACAGGCTGCATAAGTGAAAACACCTTATTCACACAAGTATCACTGAAAAAATCCATTTTCTACAAAACTGTTGTGAATTTGTGAGGCTATGCTTAACTCCTCTGAGCTATCCAAAACATTTGGGCCCCCACACAGACCATGTGTGGCAGAATTCCCAGCAAACATTTTTTTTTTTAAAGACTTTTTTTTCTTTTTCTTCTTCTTCTTGAAGATAATTTGTTTCAGCTGCTTCGGTTTCAGACTGTCTCCCTTTCATAATTTGCAGATCAGCAATTGATTATATCTTCTTGTTTTTCCTGCTGCGCACTGTGAAGTTGCAGCAAGGTACAACATAACTGTTTCAACTGCAGCTGTTTTGTGTGTGTATTTGTGTGTGTTTGTCAAAACGCAGTCTCTAGCCTTATAGTCTTTATTTATATTGACATTACATGTTTCATGACTTTAAAGGATTTTAAATTATGTTACCTAGAGCAATAGTGAAGTAAAAGAAAGTGGACCTTCATACCAAGATTTTTCATATCAGTGTAAAATATAATGTGATTTTTAATTTAGGTTAACACAGCTTCAGATGAGCAATAACAGAAGATATAACAGCATCTTATTATATAATACCTACAGAGGTCATAATGCAGAAATGACATGTGGATTAAATATTCTGCAGAAAAAACCTTTAGCAGTAATAACTTGCTGTTAATATATTCTGGATGACATTATCAGTCACTTAAATCATTTTGGGGGAATTATTGCCCACTCTTTCAGTTCTGTGAAATTTCCAGAAAACCCTAATATAATACGTTCCCAACATGTTATTATAATCAGGTTTAAAGTTTGTACTTTAAACAGCCTGTTGGTAAACCTTGGTTATGTACTGTTTCGGTCAGTTTGTTGCTGCTGTGTTTGGAATAATTGTCCTTTTGCATGAGAAAATTTCTGCCAAATTCAGCCGTCAGACAGATGACTTTACATTTGACTCTTGAATACTTTGGCATACCGAGGAGGTCCTGGTCGAGTCAGTGACTGCAGGGAGCCAGGTCCTGCGACTGCAAAACAATCCTAAATCTTCCCCCCTTGATCACTGTGCACGACAGTTGGAGGTGTTACTGATAAGTGGTGTTCGGTTTTCACCTAAAGTGGTGCTTTAAACTATGGCCAAACTTTTACATTTTGTCTTTTGTCTCCTTTTTCCCTTTTCCCCCCCCCCCCCCCCCCCCCCCGTAATTTTACTGTTGTGTCATTGAATTTTAACATTTAGTATGCTAACTAAAGCTTGTAGCGTATGAGATGTTACTCTTGTGGGGGTTTTTTGTTGTGTTTTTCTGTTTTGCTTCTTTTTTTTCCTCCTTCTCCTTCTTCTTCTTCTTTTCCTTTTCTTTTTTTTTTTTTTTTTTTGAAGTTCTCCTGAGCTTGGGAGGACAATGTGACCCTGGGGTAAACTTTTTGGGATGTCCACCCCTCAGGCTGACTGGCAACGTTCTTGAATGTTTTGACCTTGTGAATAATCTTTTTTCACTGATGGACTACTTATAACTTAACGGAGGTTGATGGACAGAGACTATAACTTATCTAGGATGATTGTTGGTGGATTACATCTGTGTCATTGTGTTAATGCACATGGCTTTTATCTACTTTTCATGGTCATAGATGGGTATACTTGTTTTTCAAATGCTACTTCTGAATTTTGACTTACTTACAAATATGGCAAGATGTGGACATGTCATTTTAAAGTTGTTCATCTGAAGTTGAATATGGTGTTTTATTTTCTATTTCTTTTTATTTCTTACCGCATCCTGGTATCTTTAGAACTGATAGAGGATGTACTTTCTTTTTCACATGACTTTATATGTTAATCCAGAACGGGATTGGACATTGAGTAAATACAGAATCTACTTTATTTGTTGTTAAGTGATCAGGAAATAATGGGGGCTACAAGGTCATTGACATAAACTTCCAGCAGCATTTTCCCCCCAGAGCTTAAATTAGATGACACTAGAAATCTACTTGAAATTTATTATCCAGAATCTTTCTAAACCAGAGAAGGGTAATATTATCCTCATTTGATCTTTTGGATACTTTTGACTTTAGACTAGCTTTGTGATGAATTAGAGGTTTCAAGCTTGACCTGCATTCATATTGTTTTAAATGGACTTCATACAGTTCATAAATATTAAGATATTTCAAGTCACACATTTGAGTTGGGAAAAAAAAAGATTTATGTGGCTTTACCAATGTGGTAAGGCAAGGCTGCAGGAAATATCCAGCATGAATGAGTGTTTGACAGGTCAAAGTACTTTGGTGCCACCTTTTAACCAGCAGAGGGTGAGCTTTACCCACGTTTGTCTGGTCTTTTTAAACAGGCTAGCAACCAACAAGAAGTAATATCTCTTCAGAACCTCCTTAGTGATTTACATTGTCCATAAAATCACAAATAATTACTTTCCAAACAACTAGTATCTAAAAAAAAACAACCCAGCTGATTATTAAAAGTCTCCTTGATGTGACCTTAAACTTGATTTATGTGCACAGCATGGAAGTACATTCAGCCAAAAACTATCAGTGAGGCATATTTTACTGCTTTTATTGTACTATTTACGTAACAATAGGATTTTATAAAAGAAGAAAGAAACTGACACATACAGAGCTTGAAGTTTTTCATGTTGTATTGCAGTTAAATTTTCATTTTTAAAATCTTATGTTGTGGAGTTTCTGATCAGATCACATGGTCTTCATCAGCAGATGAACATCTGACTTAAAGTTAAAAGAAAGTTTTTGTGAAAATGCAAATTTATACAAGACCATTTTATGACAATTCAGCTATCAGCTCTAAAATCAGGTTAGATTAGATTTGCTTTATTAATCCCCTAGACGGGAAATCAGTTTGCTACCATACAGCACACACATTCAACAATAAATGACAAACAAAAAAAGAAAAACATCTGATGGCAGTTGTAACACAGGACCTAAAAATTCCACTATAACACTGAGGCACAACAAAACATTCAATAAAACAATGTAAAACTAAGAATACTAAAAATTTAAAGTGTATTAAAATAAGTATTTGTTTAAACAATCTGATGCAGCTGGACTGAACCCTCTAAAACATTCAGTGGAGCTCTGAGGCAGAATGAGACCGTCAGAAAGAGCTTTTAAGGCTGTTAAAAACTATCGAGGGGACAACTTTCAAGTGATAAAACTGTTTTTCATTGGGCTTTGTTCACTTTCCAATCAGTCAGGGACAGTGCCAATCACGGTGCCATCTTTTTTAATCAACTTATTGATGTTGTTTTTGTCATCCAGATGTGCTTAGAAAGGACACCGGCAAAACACCTGGTGAAACTTGCTTACATTAAAAGATCTATGTTTCCTTAAGAAGAAGAGCCTTGTGTGGGCCTTCCTGAAAACCACATCAGGGTTGATTTTAAAACAGAATTTATTGTCCAGAAGCACGCTAAGATATTTATAGGATTTAACAACCTCAATCTGTTAAATCTTAATGCAAATTGGGGAGATATCCCACTTCTTCCTTCCGATATCAATAATAGTTGTTTTTTGTTGTCGTTGTTGTTGTTTTCTCCATATTCAACTCTAAAAAGGTAGCATCACATTATCTGACAAATGATTCCATCTCTCTTCTATAAGCACAGTGATTTCCTCAGGTTAGCAGGCCCACCAGCACAGTGTCATCTCAAAATATCTGCAGCAGGATGACCGACTGTCCCTGCAGTCAGTGGTTAAAGGTCACTTGATTTAAAAACCTCTATAAATCCCACTTGACAGATTTTAATGTTTTGTTGATCACAGAGAAGTTAAAAGACAGTATTATAGGGTACAAACAGGTCATTAGAATGTAACTTATCAGAGTGAATAATGTCCAAGTTGTAGATGCATAGATTTTATATACCTGATTATTCCAATGCAGGGGTGCTGGAGCCAATCCCAGCTGCCATTAGGCAAGATGAAATGTACACCATGGACAGGTCCACCACAGAGAGATAAACAACTACACATGCTCATACTCTCTCCTAGGGAGATTTTGGAAATGCAAATTAACCTGACATGCATGTTTTTGAACTGTGAAGGAAGCCAGAGGACCTAGAAATGCAGGTCAAATGTACACATAAATAGGGAGAATTTGCAATCTTGCAAACTCCAAAACGCAGATGCAGCTAAATGTGGTCAAAAATGGAAAAGGAACAGTGTTGCTCTCCAGGACTCAGTGCCATTAAAACTTTCCTCCTTACAAACAACATTAACAGAATGTACTGTACACGAAGAGCTTGGCAAGGCACTGCACAGATAATGCATCAGAGACACAATACTTCCCACCATCAGCATCACAGAATCTCCACTGATCCTGTTAAGATGACTAAAACATGAAAAAAAAATTGAATGGAGCCAAAATGGCCACACAAAGGTCAGAACCTATCAAATTTAGATTAGTGATGAGTGTAACAGCAGGTTTTAACTGTGGGAGTTTGGGATGGTCCTTTTGTGCTCCTCATTTTGAAATGTATTAGTCACTATATTGCTTACGTGACAGCGCCACCGATGTCACATGCAGATGTGAGAAAGCTCAGTGACATAACTAGTATGTGTGAATGTGACCTGAACTCCTCCCAGCTCTGCCTCTATAAAACACCAGCAGTAACAGAGACCCACTGAGGTTTGGTCACTTCCACCCGAGGGGACTTTATCGTCAGCCTGGGCACTACCGCCTCACAGGGGCCATCAGCCTTGCAGCCTCCATCACCACCAGACTCTGCAAAAGGTCTTTCCCAAGGGGTATGGCTCCTTTTGAGAAATCCATGGAGATGATGCCCTTCAAGCAAAGGAAATGCCTTGGTAAGACCCCCTGATTACTGCTGCATCTTCTTGCATGAGCACAGTGACCTCACACTGCATGGATGGTAGCTTCAAGTCTAAATTATTCTGCATTTCTGTTTAGCCACAAGAAAAGATGAAGTGTGCAGTATTCGATCTAAATTTCCCAATAAATTACCCGTGAGTTGGTTTGAATTCTGTTATTGTGCAATTCTTACTCATTTAATTGCATTTTTAGAGTATTTTTGAGCTATCTGCAGATCACAGATGAGCTTTTGTGTTTAGGTGATTGTTGAACGGTACTTACGTGAAAAGACTCTCCCCCTGCTGGACAAAACAAAGTTCCTGGTTCCCTTTGAGCTCACCTTGGGTCAGTTCCTCTGCCTGCTCAGGTGAATTATTCTTTGTTTTGAGTTTTATGCATGTTTAAACCCTCCCATCTATTTGCTTCCTCCTCAGAGCTGTCAGATTTGTAACTGTTCTCTTGTATCCTTCTTTGAGCTGAAACTCTTTGCATCCTTCCATCCATAATTAGACTTTCCACCTGTCTTTCTTTCAGGAATAAAATTGCTCTGGACTCCTCCAAAACACTCTTCCTTCTGGTGGCAGAAAAAAGCATGTCCTGCATGTCCTACAGCATGGGGGAGGTGTATTCTCGCTACAGAGATACTGATGGTTTCCTCTACATGACGTATGCCTCACAGGAGATGTTCGGAGCACCTCATCCAGCTGCCAAGCCACCATGCTGAATCTGGGACAGAACAAAGAACTTAACCCCTTTATAATACTGGCTTAATCATACAATCAACCTGGAGAAAATAGTTTAAAAAACTGAGCCGAATGAGACCCTTTTACCCCAGCTTTGTTGCTACAAGCCACACATCTGCCTACCTCATCAAACTTCTTTGGATTTTGAAACACAATGATTCAGTGCGGTGCTAATTTTCTTTGCTCTGGTTCTTCACCTGATAAGCGAGGACAAGATGAAGACTTTGATTTGGACTGATTTGCTTTAAATGAATGATTTCTTTCAGAGGAGTGAACACAACACCGAAAAATACATGTCTTCTTTTTTTTTTAAACTGTAGACAACAGTTTACAATCATCTGATCTTTCAGTCACTCCATCGAATTAATGAAAATTTTGAAACTATGATTATTATTTAATCTTTTTAAAGACAATAAAATGTCAATGTGTCCCTCTGTTTGGCTCCAATGTAAACAAAGCCATGTCCACATTTCTGTAATGGCAGCTGAACAACCCTCTCCATCTAGAGCGCAAGGGAAACTATTTTAGTTGGTAATTCTAACCCTTTTTAGCACTTATCTTTCCTCCATCCTCCCTATTTATAAATTGCCTCCTCATCCTCACTTTCCCATAAGAATGTGAACTGGTCCCACGGATGTACTATTACAGGATTCACTGCAGCATTCCTGAATGTCAATTTATGCTGCTCTGATGTGTTCTGTGTCTAAGATACCAAAAATAAATATTCCTCCTTCAAATTTACCTGTTCTCATTGCTGAGTTCATGCTGATTTATAAAATGATGCAGATAACATTGTGAGGCATTGGTTGTATATGAGCTGCATCACCCTATCAGGTAGCAGGTGTGTTTTAATAACCTTGTTTCCAAAAACAGTTGAGAGTAGTGTAAATGTACCTAACACAGAATAGAAAATTAAAAACATTTTTACAGCCTTTCTCAAACTGAAAACAGCACAGACAACATATCAGGGATGAATTTATTTATTATTGTTATATTTTTGTTACCGAAGAATTAGCTCACTTTGAATATGACAGCAGTAATACAATTACAACCAGAAGAACTTGCAGGCTAAAACATCCATCCATTTTCTATACTCACTAACTTTGATGCAGGGCCACAGAGAGGCTGGAGACTATCCCAGCAACTACAAGGTAAAAGGTTGGGTACACTCTGGACAGGTCATTAGTCCACCACAGGGCCAAAGATCTGTTACTGAAAATAATTTATTCACTTATAAATTAAACATTTAAAAACTCCCCTAGTAAAAATCTGGACCATCACAAGATCTGTCACCATGTCAGTGATATAAGTAGACATGAAATAAGAAAACAGCATCCCAGATATTTTCACCTCTTCAAATGTAAACAAACATGTAAAGTCCAAGTAAAGTTTTTCCACTTAAAATTCAAAAGAATTTCAGGATTTCATCATTACTCCTCATGAGCATCATTAAATTCACAATAGTTACTAGTCTTTCTAAGAGTGGAAGTGTCAGCAAGTTCATCCCAAGGTCAGACTGTGCAATGCTCAAAGAAAATGCAAAAAACCCAAGACCTACCTACATCTCAGACTTCATAGGCCTCAGTTAACATGTTCAATGTTAAGTCATGGCTTGTTTTGAAGGCCTACCAGAGGAAAGCCTCTTTGCTGTAAACCGAACAGCAGCACAGATTAGGTTTGCAGCTGAACAAACCACAAGACTTCCGGAACAATATTCTTTAGACAAAGTGGAGATTTTTAACAAAATAAGCACTACATATGGCAAAAACCAAAGTGTACCAGCAGAAACGCCTCGAACTATGAAGCATTGTGATGAAGATGGGATAATTTGGGCTTGTTTTGCAGCCATGAGACCTAGATACCTCGCAGTCATCAAGTTAACTATGAACTCCTCTGTATACTGAAATATTGTAGAAGGTGACACCATCTGTCTGACAGTTAAAGCTTGGTTTAAACTTGCTAATGCAACAGAACAATAGTCCCAAGCCCACCATCGAATTTACAACAGAATGGATAAAAAAGAAAAGCATGACGCATTGCAATAATCCAGTCAAGGTCTCCAGACCTCAACCTGATTGAAATGCTCTGGTCTGACCTTAAGAGAGCTGTAAAGAAATCAAAACCTGCAAATTTGAATAAAATCAAGCAAGTTGTGGGTCAGAATTACAGAACTACATGAGAGACAGATCAAGAGAACGATAACCTCAAGTTATTTTGGTTTAGTTTTTGTTAAATAAATATGGACAAAGTCCATATCATGTATTATTCAAGATTGTATTTTACCACCCGGTAAGGACCAGATGATTTATTTTACTATATAGAAAACCTAATGATAACAAGAGGGTGCACTTTCTTATTCAAATGACACCATTTGCTGCCATCCAGACGAACCCTTATGTTAGGGGGGACCTAGTTTTTATAGCAAGACAACATCCTATAAAATCATAATTTAGATTCATTGTGCTGAACTCATATACCTTCAATCCAGACTTGTTGCACACTGAAAATATTTTGTGGAACAAGAAAATATGAGAACGGAGGCCTGGAAGAGGTGAGATGCTGAAATTTCGTCATAAAGAAATGAAAAACAAAACCAAGCACTTACAGAGGGATATGAGAGGGTTATGCAATGCAGTGGTAAGCATGCCTCTGTTACAGCTTGTGTGTTGTTTCATTCAGGGCTTAAATGCTTTGACACACCATTGCATCCATTTCACAACTCACTGCATCCCAATTTTTTGGAAGGTTTTTTTAAGTTCCAAGAGAGAAACTTTGCCATCTCAGAGATAAACATTTAACTTGAGTTTAAATATTAAAAACATAAAAAATAAACTTAGTCTTATATCTTTTTTGGACTTTTCAGAGTTGCTAATGACATGCATTTTTAACCAGCATTTTGCTATGAGTGATATCCAGTAATTTATTTTTTGCTCTCACACATACAGGTGCTTCATTCCTCACCTGCCTCTGACAAGCGGCACTCCCAGCACATTATTGTGTTATAAGCTCGACCCAGTCAATTCCCTGCTGGGTCAGTGTGTCAAAGGGTTGGAGAGTTTATTTTTAAACCTGGTGGGGGCCAGTGCAATCCAAAACATGAAGGGATGAGCTGATGAAACAAGGCAGCGGAGTGACAGGAATACAGATAAGAAACAGAAATACATGGAGAAAAGCTCTCCATAAAGAGTGAATGAGAAGGAAGGAAAAGGGGAAAAAATAAGATGAGGGGAGCAGGGTGACATCCTAACAGAGGCCGACAGAGGAAAAAGGAAATGGTGTAAAGGGAATATATACAGTAGAGTAGACTGACAGCTATGAAAACAGTGTGTGCAGAAGCAGGGACGTGGAGATGTACCGCCTCTCACTTCACACCACTGTGGGCATTCCAGCAGCTTTCTGCCATTCTTGAGTAGGAGGAGCCTTGGAGCGACTGACAGCTGTAAATGATCTGCTCTTACAGGACTCAAAGGGAAAAACATGCAACACATTATATAATACACCCCACAGATGCTTATTAAACTATCACAACCATGTAAGTTCATCAGCTGATTTAAATTTTTAAGTTTGAAAAAAAATATACAATTGAATCATTACATAAAGCTGTCACTGTGCAGTTTACACATTTCCTACAGCTACACATGAAGGGGCGTGACAAGTAGATATGATTTCTTCTTCGGAAAGAGAGAAACGAGAAATAGTTGTCTCTGTTAGCCCTTCGGTCAGCTAAACCCATACATTTTTTAATTAAAATGTATTGAAATGAGCCCAAACAGAACATCATGTTTTTGTTTTTATTTGTGTAAGTTAATAAAAAGAAAAACAGCAAATAAAAAGCACAAAAATAGAAGAAAATACAAGAAAGCTGTGCAGCCTTTAGTGCAGCTGCAGGAGCAGAGAAATAAAACAAGCCTACTGAAAAAGCATGCAATCATTTATCAAGACACAAGAGAGCGCCTCTGGACTTCATCGCCAATGAAACATCATGTGTATGTATCTGAAGCCAGCTATCAGTCTTGTGAGTCAGTGTGCAGGCTGAGTATGTTTATGCAACATAAAGTGCATGACTGTGAGTATAACAGAAGGATGAAGTGTAACATTGTGTCTTAAGTGAGCTGACATATGTGATTCAGCATTACAACAATTCCTCTCCATCAGATAATAGTTGCAGGTTGGAGCTGATGGATGTGGCAGTGTTGATCTACACAAAGATGCAGCACAGGTAAAAACAATAGTCATCGGTGTTTTTGTGCAATTCTTGATTTAGCAAATTCTCTCATTACAGACACATTTCAAACAGAAAAAACCCTGACGTTTTTCAACTTCTGGGGATTATTTACAAGTCTGTGTCTTGTGTCTGCGTGGTATTCCAATCACATGAACGACCATCAAATTCAGACCTGAGCCGATAGTACTTGAAGGTATGTTTAAAATGGAAAGAACTTCCTGTCCTCCTGTTACTGATTTGTGCGCCTGAGCCTGGGCTGACATTTTATGAATAGTCTCCATGTGTCCTCTGACTGCTCCGGAGAGAAATCCCAAGTGTCTGCTTATGTCGCTGTTTCCAATTTGCCTTCAATAACATGCAGCCAGAAGTGGCTTGTTTTATGAGTAAATTACCTTATATGTCCTCCTGTGGCTTCTAGCCTGTCTGACCAACAGAGGGCAGAAGACGGCACTACAAGCAGATATTAAAGAAAATCTCTGAAAGATCTGTCAGTCCTTGAGCCATAATACTAGATGGCTACAAATTAAGCAAATGATGGATTTATATACATTTTAATAACTAATTCTTGGTTTCGATCAGTTAGGTTTTCAATAATCTTCCTGGGGTCACAAGTAAAACAATTGTCAGGCAACACAAGGAACCCGACGCTGCCCCTGGACTGTAAGCTGCTTACAACTAACAATCACTATTTATGATGCGTGTCATTAAAGATTCATTACAAATACACAAGTCACACAGTGCAGTACTCTATTTTATTCATCTGGCAAAATAATAAAATGGGAAGCATTTGGAAAGAGTCAAAGTTAACAGTCAAGAAATACAAAAATATAGACAAAGTAATTCTAACCACTGTTTTAATTCATTTCCTTTTCCCCCTCTCTACATATGGAAAAACTATTTTTCTTTGGATCAACATATTATATATCGACTGTATACTTATAAGATATCTTTACACAGGATGCATAAATCCATGTTCAGCTCTATCATGCAACCTCCAGCTTGTTACATGACCCACTTCTGTCCTTTCAACACAATCTCCTCTTTTCTTTCCACTTAAGATACCTGAATATTATCCCTAATGCACAAAGACGGACGTGCCCCCCCCAACCCACCCCAGAAACCCTTCAGTCTCTCTATGAGCAAAAAGATCACAGCATTGCCTCCTCACAGTGTGTCAGGAAGCATAAGGACTCACAGCTGAATGGGGATGATGCTGTTCGTGCTTGTGACTGGACTTTGAGTCCTTAACATGAGTTTTGACTTTGTTTACCCCCTTCTTTCTGGACTTTTAGTCCTGCACCACAGTCCCACGCTTGGATGGAGGTACCAGGTGCTCAGGCAGCATTGGTGGTATCTCGTGGCCTTCCAGCTTCACCTTGATCAGGTGGTTTGCCAGGGCGAACTCCTCATCATCAAGCAGGCCATCTTTATCTACATCTGCCAGCTTCCAGATCTTTCCAAGGACTGTGTTGGGCAGCTTGGACTTAAGCATCTCCTTCTTGGCTGCTGCACCGGATACTTTGCCATTGATTGGGGAGAGGGTGTAGAAGATCTCATCGTATGTGGGTTTGTCACGACCCACCACCCATTCTAGCTCATCAATGCCTTCGCTAGCACCCTCTCCGTAGCCATGGCCGAAGGGACCACTCATGGTTCCCTCGAAAGCTCCACCCTTGACAGACTGGCTGGGCATGGAGGCCTCCTCCTGGCGCACCATGGCCATGAGACGAGCTATGTCATTGGCAAGCATATCCTCTACCGCTTCTAGCAGTTTGGGTTTCAGAGATGCAAATTTTGTGAAGTCATGGCCATTTAGCAGCTCCTGAAGGGATGGGAAGGAGAGAAAACAGGAATTTGTGATAGAAATAGATCAGTCTTCAATGGCTACCAACAGGAGTACCGTACAAGAAGCAGGATTTCCTGACAAACCAGGAAAAATAAATCTCATTCCCATCCTGGCCCATCCTGAAGGGTGAGGAGCAGGAAAGAAGGGCAAAGATGTAAAGAGTAAAGTTTGGAAGGTCATTGTACTCTGAGAGGTTTGTTTCTACACTGGATGAATCACACAAAAATAGCCACTCCATCATATCAGTAACTCCAGATAGTACATCACAGTCTGATGTGGAGGCGGCTACATCGCTCTGTGGAATACTCTCTATTTTTAAACTCACCTGCATCTTTGCAAGGTTGGGAAAGTCTCCAGGTGAGATCTGGTGCTCCTTTTCTATTTTGTGGTAGATCTCACCAAGGTTGCTGATCAGCTCCTTTTTCTTAGAGTCCTTTCCAAACACACTGGGCATTTCCTTTCTCAGAGAGCTAATAATGTAGGCATGCACCTGGATGTCATAACACAAATAAACATTTTCAGTGATCATTAGGGTTTTGTGGTAAATTATTTTTCTTTTGCCCTTTATTAAACAGAAATATTGTAAATTCATGGATGCAAGAAAATTTTTTTTATTTTATTTGTCTTTTAAAAATGTGAGAATTTTTAGAGTGGGGAAAAAGAAACTGCTGTGAGAAAAAACAACTCTGCTTTTATAACATGAAATCACATGGTTCATGGTTTTAATACTTGAGTCATAGCATTGTATTCTTGTACATGCGGCTCCTTTCTAAAGTAAATTCACTGTATCTATAAGGACCACCTGAACAAAAAATAGGCTTTTCATGATATTTTGTAGCCATTATGATCCCCTGATTCCCTCATTCTTCTCTCTAGCACTGCGAGATGAATTCCTCTTCAGGTGTACTCCTTCACTGTCTTTTGTAAAAGCATGTCACCATAACTATTTTTTAAATAATCTTTAGTCAAAGCTAAATAACACAGCAGCCTCAATTACACATTGTGTTTGATGTAATGAAGCAAAGGCAAAATCTAAACTGTATAAATGCTGAATATTAAAAAAAAAAGATACAATTGGTATGACAGAGGGGTGAATGAATTGGACCTTATTAATACAGACCTTGGCGAGCCGTGCCCGTTTGATGAGGTCATTGAGTTTGCGCAGAGCTGCGTTACGTGGCAAAGACTGGATGTCCACGAACAGGTCCTGTTCTTCCGCCTCAAACAACTTCCTGTTGTCAGGCACCAACAGGGGCTGAGCCCAGAATGACCCAATGTACACGCGCACAACCTAGAACAAAGTTTGCACAGGTTCCCTCATGTTAGACTTATCTGCCTACACTGACATAAGAAATACTTCCACAGGTCATGTGCACGACACTGCAGTGTGGCTGTTGTATAAATAGACACAAAACATTTATCTTTTATGTCCCAAAAGGTCTAATGGAGCATACAACACACCACAGGATGATAGTTTTCTTAGTAAAGCAAAATGAAAACTTTAAAAAAATTAAATGTCTGCAACATGCTTTATGTCCTGTTTAAAGTCAATGAATAATGATCTTCAAGATCCAAAGGTTTCTCTGGGATCAGTTGATGAATATGGCTCTGGAGCAAACATTAACCAAACAGTCAGGGAACAATCATAAGACTTTGTCACATGATAGGACATGCGATTGAAAGGGAGGAT
This sequence comes from Rhadinocentrus ornatus, assembly GCA_037177495.1. NCBI lineage: Eukaryota > Metazoa > Chordata > Actinopteri > Atheriniformes > Melanotaeniidae > Rhadinocentrus > Rhadinocentrus ornatus. Next base: position 20,260,158 of record JBAMHW010000007.1, on the reverse strand, counting down.
ATTAGAATTGCTTTTCACTTTCATTACATTTATATGTTGGGTTTTTTTCTCATGTCGTTTGATACAGTGAGAGCCTGAGAACACCAAATCCTTGATTGCTGTTGTCCTTGAAGTCATTTGACCTCTATCTTGACTTGAAAAACATGGTCAGAGCTTCAAAACTCAATATCTGACTTGACTAATTACTACCAACAGTCAGGGTGTGAAATTAACTCAAGCTTAAATTTCTTATTTAAAAAGAAAAAAAAGGTCATTTTCAGATTTTCAGACCAATTAATGTGTGAAATTTCATACAAATATTACACAAAAGTACAAACGTGGGGAAAAAACACAAACTATTTTTACCTCAGGTGTGTTGATGATTTTTCCTAAAGACCACATTAGTGCTCCGTAAACCCTCATCAGCTGCTGAGTGCTGATCTGATCTGCCTTGTTCAGCACCACACGCATTTTATCTTCATGGTTCTTGAGGGCACGGATGACCTCAGAGAACTCATCAGAGATGTCCAGCTTGTGGGCATCAAACAGGAGGATGATGCGGTCCACACGCTCAGCAAACCACTCGAGCACAGCAGCAAAGTCATAACCTAGGAGAGTATAGGAGGGTAGACGGGATCTTTAAGACATCTGCATGGGCGTTGATAATCTCCTTTTTAAAAAAAGGAGTGATGATTATTATTTCAGTGCAGAATTGTTTTAGAACCAACTTGATTTCAAGTTCATCTATGATGGGTAAGATTTCTTGTTTTGAAGTTCCTTACTGTTAGCATGTGAGGTTATTCAAGCATGCTTTATCTGACAGAGCCCAATTACTTCATAACTAATATCCTTGCAGAGGTTGCAGATTGTATGCACATAGTATTAGTTATATTAATCTAACAATGTAAAAAAAAAAAAAAAAAGACATTCTTTGAAGGGGCTGGGCTTTTCCCCTGGTTGCTGTTTAACTAGGTGTACTGAGAAAATAGAGACAGGTCTATAAAGGCAAAGATGAAATCAGAAGGTCTCAGAACAATCTGACCAGTCAATTTACAGTATGCATTAGCCTCAGGGATGAAACGACCTTTGTCACTGACCAAGTCCTTCAATATGGCTTCAGGATGTTGACTAACCACCTATCTATCCCAGATTAGGCAATGCTAATCACATCTTATGGTTGTTTCATGAAGAAAGAGGCTAACACAAATTACACAACTGGCCTTCTGTGAGTTATATTTTATTGAGCATGTAGAGAGAGTTGTGGTTTTGATTAGTGCCTGTGTGTCATCTGATCAGAAAAGAATGCAGCTGGTCTAAAAGCTCATGTCGACTGCTGCACAATCAACGCCAGATCTGCTGTGCATGCATTCCAATGTAGCTGGCTTTTCTCCCTATCAAATACACAAACAAAAGAGAGAGAGAGAGATATACAGCTGATAGAGACAATGATCAAGATACAGACAGGTGAGCAGGGAGAAAAAAATAGAAAGTTTAAAAGAAGGAACACATTAAGAGAAAAGAGGTGAGTAAAGCAAAAGTAAGAGACAACTAAATAGAGGTGGACACAGGGGCCAGTTAAAAGCACCTGGAGCAAAGAGGAGTTTGTGCACAAGTACAGGGAGATAAAGGGAGAATATTTCTAGTCTAAAATCCCAGTGGTAGCCAGCTGAGGACATTTGTTCATTCTCTCCCAAGTCTGTTTTTACACACGTCAGGGAATCAGACCGAGACAGCTGCTCAAGTCCACACTTACTTATAGCATCAACAACTGCTGTGTCTGTACCATATACAGTGAATGTACATGCAAGGATCAAGCCATAAACTCATGTCACATTTGGACAGAGCTCAAAATCATTACCAGAAGAGAAAGACCAGTGAAGATTTACATGATGATAACTAGTTTGGCATTTTGGAAAACATATTCCTGCTGTACTGGAAGCATAAAGTGCCGATCAATACCGTCCACATATCAGTAGATAGAGTAGAGTAACCACTAAGCTACAAACAGGAGTGATTTAAAAAGCTTACCATAAAGCCTTAATATTTAATCGATTGGTGTGCCAAGAGATAATAAAAAAGACTTTTTGTTGTTAATACAACAGTCCATAGAAAATTAACTCCAGTTAAATGAGAAATGAGAAAACAAGCTAACTTTTGAAACCATCAGTTTCAGTTATTTCTAATCTAATTCCCAGAAAAGGACGACATTTTTAAAAAATATCAAGCTATTCCCAACATCACTGTGCTGCAGGGCTTCATGTTATGGCCAGAAGTTTTAAAAGTTTCAACTTGACTTCCGAGAAATCTTTTCTCTGAATGGCTTCAACACATGAATATTAAGCGTCAAGTCATCAGTAGTGATTATGGGAAAGATACCAGCAGTTCTGCAAAAAAAAAAACTTTTTTTTTTTGCGGTTGTCCCTTAATAGTTTAGAAACTCACACAGACTCGTATATGCTGACCTAATCAAAAAAGAATGCATGGTCATAAAGTTTCACGTTTAGAAGAGGCTAAGCATCCAGCAAATGGACTTTGTTATTTCAGTGTCTGGGGGCGTTTCTGAAGGCTTTTGCAGCTATGTAGTTGTATCAAGGGCATGAGGCATACATAAAAAGTAGTGGAATGCTTGACTTTATCTGACAAGTCACAGACACAACTTATATCACAGAGGAACAGTCTAAAGTAAAACAATAGCTTCCTGGTACAAACCTGATATCTGCCAGGATTCAGAGAGCAAACACATGCCCGTCACACATGAGCTGCACCATCTACTCAGTTCTGTTTATACATGACACGGTCCTAACAGTATGCCTGTAGAGTACTGTATTGTATCCATGTTTATAAGAAAACAGTTAAGAGGATGACGTGAGTGAGAATGCATGTTTAAGGAAGGGATAAAGTGCCTTTGAGAGTAAGAATTTCTATGTATGTATGCAGAGAAACAAAACTGAGGTATGTTCTTTGCCCTCAGACAGGGTCACCTCACTGCGTGTTGGTCTCTTCATTAACACACAGGCATAAACACTTCATGTTTCAACCATCTGCACAACAGATTAGTTTAGTTAAATCATTTTAATAAATATATGTATACATCTCTTGACTGACTTAATTTTAATCTTTTTTTTTTAATAATTTACTATGACCCTTTTGCAGAAAAAATTGGACATTATATTCAAACTGCCATAAAAATGCCAAATTTATCATTAAATTATTTTAACTGCTTTTCCTCTTTTTCATGTTGTGTCCTCTTGGAAATTGTTACTGCCGTCAGTTGTCCAGCCTAAGTGACTGATTGACTGGAGAACTGCAGACAGGCCTAATGAAGATTGGCAGACGGATCTCATCTGGGACCCGCCCTGCCTACGCCAGGATAGGTCTGCTGGTGCCCTGTTCCGGAGTGGCTAACCAATCCCAGGAGAAGTGCTCCTATAAACCTGCACCAGCAGCAACATTCAGGGTGACTGTGGACAGTGGAGCACAGTTTGCCAGCCTGGAAGTGGTTTGAGTCTTGTGAGGTGTAAAGAGTTTCCTGAGAGTGTTAAAAGTACTGTTATTTGAGTTCTGAGTCTAACTTATTGTCCCTGCTTGAGCAGAGGTGACTTTTAGTTTTGGTTTATCGGAACAGTTTTGGTTTGAGTCGTTTTGTTTTCCGCCTGTGTTCGTGTAACCCATTTTTGGGACATTTTCTGTTCTGTTTTGATTTGTACTTGTTGTTACCCATTAAGGGACTTTTTTGGTTTCATTTGGTTTAGGTTGTGTTTTTTTCTTTTATTTTAAGCAATTAAAAATTGTAATAATTTATTTTATCCAATGTCTGACTCTATTTATGTTCCGTCCTTATGCCCCTAGCCAAACAGGGACATTAGGGACACACTGACTAATCATGAAGTAGCTCTCTGTGCACCTAGCTCTCTCTGGTGATAGTGGAGGTGAGGACAGTCGTGGGAAACTGCCATGTTTGCCATTTTAGTCCACTTCCTTTCACTAAAGTACACTAAAGGTTACATCTTGTATGTGTATTTCCTCTAAGCCACTTAAAGTAAGGTAGAAAAAGCAGAAGCTTTGCTCAGCTGCACTGTTAACCACTGCTTGGGTTCTGTAAGATCATCAAAAGTCAAATGAAAACTGTATGTGGCAATAATGAAATGTCCTCATAGGTCACAGCATTGTAAGAGCACAAGGATAAAAAAATATTAACTCCACCATTTCCACATAGCACAAGGAAGTTATAGGAAGTGATAAACGTATAGAAATAAAGTATTAAAACAAATTTTAATTAAGAAGTTGTAAAAATTGAGGATGCCCTAGAAATACAACATCTACCTAGTCAGGAAGTGAACTTTAAAGTGCAACAAGTAGTACCTTTGCTACTGTCAAGCTGTGAGGGCCCCATCACATTTAGCTATTTAACTACACTTTGCCTTGAGGGTGAAAAAGGAGTTAAATACAGGTTTGACAGCACTACAAGTAAGACTGCTACAGTTGTCTTTGTAGAGTAGTTGCCAAGAAAATACACCAGAGAAAGATTTGGAGATAGAAAAGCTTGTATATAGTCGAAGCAGGTTTTCTTTTTATATCTCAACCTGCAACTTCCTGTGGATTTACTTTGCATTTGTGTAAAGCTTTCTGGTTACAGCATTTCAGAAATTTTCAGTGCAAGCACAAGCTTTGCCAGTGATTTCACAAAATAAAAAAAGGTTGGTAAAGTGTTGGTGAGTGTGTAAGCAGACCTCTACTTATCCTCTGTTTTTCACCAGATAGGATTCCCGGAGTATCGATGATACTGATGCTCTCCAGGACAGGGTTAGGCATCTGAGCACACATGAACCTGCAGTGGAGATACAAGGAGGACAGATGAAGGAGCACAGAAGGGAGAAAAAGAAAGTAAGAGAGAAAGAATGTCAGAGATGGTGGGGGTGGGGGTTAGTTTGGTGAGTATTTATACACAAACTTGACATTTAACAGATATATTTCTGAATCTTTTTAGTCACAACTCCCTTGCTCTCAGGCAGAGCATTACCATTCCTGGTGTGAAAGAAACAGCTAAAACACAAACAAGCAACCGATGGAAAGTAAACACTACATTTCAAATGGGCAACTGCAATCCCATTTATTCCAAATTAGTTGGAAACAAGTGTATTTTACAGTTTTGGCATTAAATTTCATGTTGACCATTGGGTTACAATGATTGTTTAGTCAATTCATGTTAATTACTATTCAGTAAAAGAAAACAAGTGATCAACTTTTATGATCACCATGTTGTGGAGTTGTGTCTACTATCATCTGTTCCTGAATAATGCGATGGAATACCCAAGTCATGTAGAAACACTCAAGAAAAGCTTGTGGCAGTGCAGGTCACTTACGTAGGTTACACATTAGGCTTCTAACACAAACTTCAATCAAGCTTATCTAATTAAATGTCTGAGCTCTAGGAAAAATTATAAACAGTTTAGATGTTTTTGCTACAACAGAAACTACAGGATGATACAGATTTTCCAAACAATGTGGTAAGGTGTTGTTTATCGGAAACCACTACTGTTGTGACAATTATTGGTTTGATTATGATGCAATTATTGTGACAACACATTATAAGCTATACAATTATAGGCTTGAATTAATCCCAGCGTGAAACAATTCACACCACAAAAAAAAAAAAAAAAAAAAAGAGTCTCACACTGTTGTACTGGGGTTTCCATTTTAGTGTAGTTACAAAACAACAAATTGAGGTAATACACACAGATACGTACTATAAAGCATGAGAGAAGATGACTAGTTTTACATCAACCCACAATGTCCCACTCAGAACAAAGAAGGGGATTGTTACACTATCCCACAGCTCAGAGTAATTCTTCTTCTACTGCCCCCTCAGCCAAACTGAGCAATACTCACAACATGAGCTCAGAGGCACCAGGTCATGAGACTAGGAAAACCGGGCTTTTACATTCCTGCTGTGACCACACCGAGAGCAGACACACAAACCCAACAGAGGTTGTGTAGCACATTCAATGAGGAAATGGAAAAGTCTGCAAAGACAAAGAAATATGGAAAGAATGGCCTCTTGCATAGAGATCCTATGCATGGCATTCCATGACAAAAACAGTGACAGCCAAAGATAACAAACATGCAGGTTTTTCCTTCTCCCTCACATTGGATCCCCTGTGATATCCAGTTGGAAATTTGGCTCAGATTTTCCATTGATCCATCTGTCTAAACATTTTTCCACAGAGCTTTTTAGGAAATAATCTTGAGATCAGCTGTCATCTTTTTACGTGCTTCCTGTAAAGTCCTGGCTTGTGTGGGCAACTAAAATACCTACTGTATAAATAACTGCACTATTCCTTTTGCATATTTTGTTTAAGCTCCGTAAGGCTTTACAAGTATCAGTCTCTACCTTGGTAAAAAGCAGAGTCAGCGTCCTGGAAAATCAGGACAGGACAGAGCAGGACAGTGCGGGCCAGGGTGGGTCAGAGCGGAACTTAAGCTTTGCTGACTCCGGTTTTACTGACTAATGGCTTACAGCGAGCACAGAAATATACTGGGACCCTGTGACTGCGGCACGTAAAATAAAAAGGGAACAAGGGTTAAAAAAATATTCATGCTTTTTGGGAGGTGAAAAAAAAGTATTAAGTTACTTCTTTGGAAAAAATGTGAACAAAAATTACTGTGCAAGCAATAAGAAAAAATAAAACACAAAAGGATTATATATATATATATATATATATATATATATATATATATAAATAGAAACACAAAAAATAACTCCAACCTCTTTTATATAAATCGAAAAGAATATGAAGAAACACAAAAGAGTTGGCATCTTTGTTTTCGTTGTGCCA
>JBAMHW010000007.1:20226951-20242680 GCA_037177495.1 Rhadinocentrus ornatus | reverse complement strand
ACACACAAGGTGATGGGGAGCGTCCAGGTGAATGGGTGATGCAGCAGGTTGGTGGGGGGGACACAGATGGTGAGGGGTTGCGTCCAGGTGAATGAGTGATGCAGCAGGTGGATGAAAACACGAAGGTGGTGTTTTGAAGTCAGTGGCAGATAGGAAGCCAGTGTAAAGATCGGAGGACTGGAGTTATATGATCCACTTTCTTGGTCTTAGTAAGGACTAGAGCAGCAGCGTTCTGGACTAACTGCAGCTGTCTGATGGACCTTTAGGGGGACCTATAAGGACAGCATTACAGTAGTCAAGTCTACTAATGCTAGTAAAGCACTTTGTGCTGCTTTAGTATAGGGCTGCAATGATTAGTCAACGTTGACAATAGTCGGCAGAAAAAAAACAAAGTACAGAATGAGACATCCTCTTCTTTCTTATCTCCGCTGAGAGTTGCACATGCGCAATGAAGTTCCTCGGGGCAAAAATATGGAGTCAAACCAGGAAACAAAACGGTGGCAGAAGACGTCAAAAGTCTAGGATAACTTCACATTAAACTTACAAAATAAATTAAATACCTGTGAGGTTCGTAAAGCGGACCTTGTGTACCACGGAAATACGTCTGCAGTGCTCAAACTATTTTAAGAGGAGGCATGGCAGGCTTACATAATAACCTCATGCAACATTTAAAAGCTGAAAGTGAAATAAGTTGCCATTTAATAATTATGAGATACATAATCCGATTAGTTGACTAATCGTTTTAATAGTCAATGACAAATAACTAGCAGAATAGTCGTTAGTTGCAGAAAAGTGCTTTATAAATAAAGGTTGATTTGATTAACGATAAATGTATGGACAAGTTTATCTAAATCCTGCTGAGACATCAGTCCGTTAATCCTCGATATGTTTAAGTGATAAAAAGCTGACTGTCTTAACGGAACTGCTAAAACTCAGGTCTGAGTCCCTGACTACACCCATATTTTCGACTTTGTTGTTAGTTTTTAATTATCTATTTGAAGCCAAGTTCTGGCTTTTAATTTTTCTTCCTTGGTTCAAAAAGCTATTTCAGTTTTGTCTTAATTTAACTGGAAGAAAAAAAAAACAATCTGGCACATTTAATCTTTAATTTGATCAATACATTTGATCAATTTTGGATCGGACTATAGTCTCCTGGTGAGATGGTTATGTTAATTTGTGTTTCATCAGCATTGCTATGGCAACATATTTAGTTATTTTTCATAATTTGAGCAGTTCGGAACAAGAGATCCACCAGGACTGAAATATTTCCGCTATCTGTGCTCAAGCTGACGGAAACGGTAACTAGAGCAGTCTCAGTGCTGTGGTGTGACCGACAACCTAACTGGTAGACATCAAAACAGTTATTTAGTGTCAGGAAGTTGTGTAGCTGTTGAAAGACAACTTTTTCTATAATCCTACTCTGTCCTCTGAGTTGGGGGGCACAGTCTTAGCATAAGGAAGTAAATGTTTTTCTAGGATAATCTTGTATGTGGTTTTATTAATGCATCCTTCACAAAGATGCGTCTGCCTGATTTTAGCCTTGCCGAAGCCGCCCCTGATCATCACTGATCCTCCTCTATATTCAATAGTCAATACAAGACATTGTGGCTTGTAGGCCTCTCCAGGTTTCCATCTGGAGAGGCATGAAACTACTAGGTATTAGGCAAAGCTGAAAATTGGACTCATAGAAGGTTTCCTTACTCTAGTCTTTTACTGTCCAGTTTCTGTGGTCTTTGTTAAACATCAGCCTGAGGTCTTTGCATCTTAACAATTAGGGTGAATTTTGCATGACTCCAGTCTTGCCTGTAGGAGCCTGTTTCCAACCGTTTTTGCCGTGCATATCACCTCAAGTCTCAGTTTGCCACTTTGTTTGAAGGTCACTTGATGTCAGCCTATAGTTCTTAAATGATGAGTTTGAAGTCATCCCGTTCAGTTCAAAGTTGTTTTTGCCCTCTTCCAGACTGTAGTTTTCTTGTCTTCATAAAGCAGAATGAAATGGAGTTTAATTTGTGGTGGTAATACTCAGATGCAGGTTGAAAAAAAAAAAAATAGCAGTGGTCCCCTTTTTTTTCCAGAGCTGTATATGAGGCCATGCATCCTGAAATAGTCTTTAAAAACCCTGTTGGCAGAGCATCAAGACTGCAATCAGTGAATTTTAAATGGCAAATGATCTCATCCAGGTTTTTAGAAAAGTGTGTCATGGTGTTTATATCTCCTCTGGTTAAACACAGTGATGGTATGTGTCCTGCTCTTGGCCTGGGAGCACTGACTGTCTGCCTGATTTTTAAAATTTTGTCAGTAAAGTAAGAAGCAAACTCATTACAGGCCCAGTTGGATTGAAGTTCTGAGGTTGCTGACACAGAAGGATTAGTTAGCCTCTAAACAGTAACAAACAAGGCAGTTTCAGTAGTTTATAGATCTCAAAGTGAACCTGCAACCTTGCTTTTCACCACCTGTGTGGCATTTTTCCATATAGCACTCTTTTTTTTTGTCAGCGATCACTTTCACTTTGGTGGGAGCAATGACATCAATAATGCATGTAATTTTACCACCAAAATGATTCATAAACTCATCAACTAAAGGCCAGGAGAGGGGGGTGAGGAAGAAAAAGCTTGTATAAACGTTTCACTGGTATTTTCACCAATGTACCGTTATTCGATAACCTCTGTTTGGACATTCTTGTTAACAATAACAGCACTCTGAAAGAAACCACAGGAATCGTCAGACAGAGCAACATCCGTCACTACAACCTTGGAAATATTCAGACCTTTAGAGATGACTAGATCCACACAGTCTCATCTGTTGTGCGTTTTTTCTTTCACATGCTGAGACCAAAGTTATCAAGAACGCGACTCAAGTCATTGGTTCCTCTGTCCTACAGATTATCAGCAAGAATGTAAAAATCACCAACAATAACTACACAGTCCAAGTCAACACAGATTATTGACAACAGTTTAAAAAGGTTGCAGTCTTTAGGCGGCCTGTATATGTTAATAAACAGTACATGAGAGGGGGAGTTTATATGGAGAGCCACATATTTAAATGCAGCAAAATGTTTTACAAGAATTCTGTTTGCATTGGCGTCATTAAACAAAACAGCCACTCCACCTTTCTTAGTTTGAAGGTGTTGCTTTGACAAGAACAACTGATTCATTTTCTCTGTCTAACCAGGTTTCTTTTAAAAGCAAATCAAGTTTGTGCTTTGTAATAAAATCATCGATTTGACTAAACTTGTGTGCCCTTTGTCTACCTTTTTCAGGGAGAAGGCTGTGGCCAATACAGGGAACCAAGGAATAGAGCAAGCAATGGACTGGTGAGTTTGGCATAATACAATAACATAGTATTGGGTCCCACATCTTCCTTCTATAAATCAGCTGATGCGTCACATTTTTCTTATTCCAGTAATCAGAACTAGCCGATTTTATTACAAATTTCGTGGATACTCAACTCAACTTCAGGGATTTAATTTCTTTTAATCTTTTCATTACAGGAATTACTTAAAACCCAGTGCTTAAATCTGTCCTACCGCCGCCCAGTTTTTAATTGGCCTAAGCCAGTACTAAGCAATGAAACACTTATCAATCAATTCATGCACATTTGTACTTGTAACATCCCAGCTCTAAAGTTCTGACTCTTGCACACACCAAAACATTTCTTCCTTCTCAGAAAAAAAGTTGTTTGCAAACCCATGTGCACAGTTTACACACCTGTGAGTTACAATACATCAGTTCAAAATCCAATCTGTACCGTAGTACAGAGTAGCATACTGTTCACAATCTGACACAGTGCCATGAACACTCTGACAGCCTAGAAGGAAGCTGTTTCTGTCTCTGTCATCACAGCTTCACATGCTGCTAAAATGACACATAGCTGATGCCACTCTTGCCTCAGGGATACTGTCTGCAGCAAAAAGTGATGTAGGGATAAGTGGACCCAAGGTGAGTTATATCAGGCAATGAAAAGCTTCCCTTGCTGATCTCTGTCATGTGCTTTCTTCAGGTTAATGGAACATGAGAATGACCCAGACATTGATGAGCCCTATGTGCCTCCTGTGGGGAATGTTGTGGGGGAAACAGCAGACAGCCAAGCCAGTTCAGACCAGCCAACAATAGAGAGCACTATGGAAGGTCAGAAACAGTTTTCCTTTTTTGGAGATAGATGGTGTCATGATATATTTTTTTGTTTTGTTTGATAGTGTTATAACACAAGTAGAGCCGGCCAAATATCGAAATTTTCAAATATATCGAGATATCAGACGCAATATAAAAGGAGGGAATATCGTTTATATTGAGATAGCTTGTTTTGAGTTAAAAGCGTCTTTTCTTTTGCATTTTGCACAGTTTTTTTTTTTTTTTTTGTTGTTGTTGTGGCCATTGAAAGGTACTTTTCATTTATATTGTTTTAGGAGCATTTGATTCAATATAAAGGTACTTTAATTTCAGTCAGCTGTTTTAATGCACGGTCTCTTTGGTTACTTGACAAAAAAATAAATATTAAAATAAATATCATATATCGTGATTCAGTTAAAAAATATCGAGATATAAGATTTGGTTCATATCGCCTAGCCCCTAAACTTTTATGACCCAAAAATTATTAGTTAAATAAGTGAATGTCCAGAATTAATATCATCTTTCAGAATGAAACGGTAATTTGGTATGTCAGGTCATCCTTTACAGTGTAGGTGCATGTACTGAATTTGATTGATATATTGATTTCTGCTTTTAAATTGCTTCCAGGTAGAAATCATCTGTTTCTGTATAGGTTATTTGTCTTATTGTCATTTCACTCTATAAATGCTTCATGTTTTAAGTTTGTGACTGAATCAATGAACTAGTTTTCCCCCTAAATGTGAGACCACACCAAGGCCTGTTAGAAAGCTATACAACATTAACAACTTGCCAACTCTTGCAAAATGATGTATTTTTCTAATGGAAGAGTTTATTTCTGTGATAATTGTAATCATGTATGATATTTTCCTCTCTTCTAAAGTAGGGATGGACCGATATGAGCATTTTGGCCAGTACCGATATTCGATATTAATATTGTCGTTATGACCGATAACCAATATTTACCGATGTCGATATATATATATTTTGTTTCAAAAGGTTTGATATTATCAGATTCTGTACAATGTAAAAATGATGCAAACATTAGGGGCGTTAGCTTCCCACCGTTGTTTGAGCTTCTGGATGGTAGTTTTTCAGATGACATATTAAATTTGTGGTGTTGAATGATTTGACATGGCATCCTCCTCACATCACTTCAACTTTGCAAATACTGCATACTGCTCTTGGAGTATCTTCTTTTGACATTGTGAAAAAATACCACAAAGCGGACATTGTTTTTAGCTTCAGTTACATCCCACAATGCAGTGCTGCATCGCTGTTATATAAAATAAATATCGTCTGTTAATATCGGCCCAGTTTTGCTTATCGGACTGATACCGTTATGTTAAAGAATGACTAACATCGGCCGATACCGATATTAACGCCGATATATCGTGCATCCCTATTCTAAAGACATAACCATCATACTTCATATTTTGTCATTAAAGCCAAAAGCTTGGATACTAGATGGAGAGTTAACAAGTTTAAGTAATAAAAAAAAATACTGAGATGTTTGTGCTTCTTCAAGTATTAAAAATGGTGTGTCTTTTCAAAGCAGTCACACACCGTTTTTGTACCTTGTAAAACTCCATTTTTGAGTCGTGACTATAACACAGCAGGAAAGTCTGATGTAACCAGGAGTTGTAGGAGTTTTGCAGAATGCATCCAAATGGTTGCAGTCTGGAGTGCTGCTGTACATTAATAAACTTTCTTTCAATAATTATAGTATATATTTTATACCCCTGAATAAATTGGGGAGCAATATTGTTTATGTGTGTCATAAATTTTAATAGAAGTTGGAGGACCAGACAGAAACAGACATTTTCATAGAAGAGTCATTAACTTTTAATATAGATCTGTGATAGGACAAAAAACATGTTTCCTGTCAGTTTATACTAAATATGATACATGTTTGTTTCTGTTTCTTTTCCACTCTGTATTTATGATTTCTTTTTTCACATTTTCTCAACTTTCACTACGGAAGTTCAAGTGATATTTTGTTTAGTTTGTTAGTCTGTTAGTGCGCTGTGTCACTGAAAATCTCCTAGTTTATGGAGATTTACCGTGTTTGGGCTTAGATTTTAATGTGTTTAATGTTGCTGTGTAGGTTTGATGAGTTACTTTTTCTATTTTTTTGGTTTTTCTGCATTGATTTACAGTTGACAAAGATTTATTTTATCTTGTTTCTTTTTCATTTTCTCACATGAAGACATTTTGGCTTCAGAAGCAGCAGATGGAGACATGAGCAACTTTATCAATGAGCAAGCTTTAAAGCAGCCAATGACAGAGGAGGAGAGACGTGAACAAGTCAAGAGGTCACAATACTTTAAACTGATGTTTCAAAGTTAATGTATCTTTCTCTAAAAGTAGGGTTGGGTAAAAAATACTGGCCAATGGTGAGATTGAATACACCATAATGGAATGGTATGTATCTTCATCTTTATCAGGCTAGAAGAGCTGATGCGGGTGAAGCAGGCGGAGAGAAGAGAGCGTGAGCGAGCAGAAGAGGTGGAGAGGGAGAAGTACCGGAGGAAGCAGGGCCAAGAGCTGCAGCAGATGCGCCAAAAGCTGCAAGATGATGAGATGAAAAAACTCGCTGATGCGCGCAGGAAAGAGAAGATGGAGGACAAACTGGCTAGGTGAGTAAAGAAATGTAGATTTGGGTTATGATTACTAACTGTGTGTATTGGGACTCTATTAAGCTTATGATATGGGAGGTATATTAAAATAAAGTAGTGTAACAATGTTACCCCTATCTTCCTTTTCCAAAAATAACAACCTCAACCTAGGATGTAATCTGATAGGGAGAAAAGTTTATTTTTAGATTACTCCTTCTGAACAGCTGAATAAAAATCAATGTGTGCTGAATCATCTGAAATCAGAGGGTTTCACCATTCTGGCTGCGACTTTGTAAAGATTATTTTTTTGGAAGGAGTTATTCAAGAACTTATCATAATAACACCACAGGGATGTCATGCATGCTAATCTTTTTGGGAGTTTTAAGGACCTTGCTCAGGGTCCCACAATGAAATGATTTTATTATATTTAAATATTAATTACATTTGAATAAGATTTTTTTCTGAATATTTCTGAAAAATAAAAGTTTGACTAAAAGCTGCTTTTCATTGTTTATTTTCTGATTTTTACATTCCTCTCAGACAAAGGGTTAAAGACAAGATTGCCCGAGATCGAGAGGAGAGAGCACAGAAGGTAGCGTGGCCACTGATCATGTTCAGTTTCTTCCCATTAATTACATTTTTTTTTTCTTTTTTGGGGGGGGTTCTGTCCTTAATACTGATTTTGTTGTTTTTTCCTGTTAAGTTTGGAGGTGGAGCACCCACAAGCACGACTGCCTCGTCCCAGTCTACCCCAACAAGTCCCTCATCACCCACCAGTCAGGGCCCTCCACCTACTAAAAAGGAGTATGACGAGTCCAGAATACAGGTGAAGGTTTCAGACTTGTATGTTTTTGCATCTTCTACTTTGTGTCAACTTAATGTTTTGAGAGGTGGTCACATGACTTCTGTTGAGCCTGAAGGCAAAATGTTCAATACATTGTGCTGCAGTGCATTTCCTCAATCTCATCAGCAAGATTTAGCTCCTCTGATGGGTTTGAGCTTTGTCTTTATGACTTTGTGGTGCAGACAGATAGGAGCCTCCTGATTTCAGACCCAAAATCCTCTTTGTCATCCTTGCTGCAATAATCTTCAAGCAAAAAAAGCCAGGAAAATTATTTCTATTTTATGCAAAGTAATGTTGGTTTTTATTTTCTGAACTACAAATATGGCAGATTCACATGGATTTAATTAATAAACAACTTCTGCAAATATCTTTATTAAAGAGGCTGAGAAATAAGACACAAAACACACATCCAAAAAAAAAAAAAAAAAAAGTCTAGTTAGTCTTTTAGTTTCAGGTGCTTTCAGAGGACTAGAGAAACTGTCCTCATGAATAAAACTGTTTTGTATTTTTTGTCCCTCCAATTCTATAACTTTTCTCTTGTCTTCCTCAACTTATTCATTTGCAGGTCCGTCTGCTGGACGGCTCCACCATCACAACAGCCTTCAAGGCTCAGGAGCCGCTGGCAGCAGTGCGTGTATATGTGCAAATGAACGGCAACACACCTGAAGGTCAAGACTTCACACTACTGTCACCCTACCCCCGTCATGTCTACACTGAATTGGACATGGAGAAGCCCCTCAAAGAGCTGGGTGAGCTGTGAATTTGAATTGAGAGCATGTGCTTCTGTATAGCTTACAAGTGGGTTTGGATTGAAAATGGCTGCAGGACTCATCACATTAAATAAAGTCTGAAATAAACAATTAAATGCACACAGAGCTGGTTCAGCTTTAGCTATTTTGGTAACCATATTATTGTAACAATATACTGTTTATTAAACTTGAATCACACATTTATTTTAAGTTTAACTTTATATCTGAAAAGTAAGTTGCAGTCAGAGAGTATCTCACCTTTTCTCAACTTTCCTTTCTGCTCAGGTTTGGTGCCTTCAGCTGTGCTGGTTGTTATCAAAAAGTAAGAACAGGATGATGTGCTCTGTGAGCCTACCTCACCACTTCCACTACATCCACACCAGAGACACCTGAAACAAATTGGTCAAGGAACAGAGCTCCCATCTGTTAGTATCACTCAATAATACAGCTAAAGTAACTAAAACAGAGCCGTATCGTTAGGCTGCATTCAGAGATGTCGGAGTTCTTAAAGTGTAGATATGAAGAAAAATTTGGTCCCTGAATGCAGCCTCCTGTGGGTGGTGCGCACATTGAACTGGACAGTGATCAGAGCGCATATAGCCTATTGACTGAAACTTCAAAGAACACCATGTTTTTAACAACACATTTGCAATGTACACAGAACAAAACCAAACCATTCAGTTTTAACTTAATCCTTACAGCACTACACAAGACCTACTTAAGTGGTTCTGAAAGGGCCTTAAATTTAATCTTCATGATCTTCCTGATTTTGTGATGTTACTTTTGACATTTTTTTTTTAATAAGTTTAGATATATTGACAGTTGTCTACATAGTCAACAACAATCCTACAATAAAACTGACTTGGAAGACTGAGTTTTCAGAAAGTGTCTTGTTTCATTACTTAAATCCTTAATAATCCAAAAGGAACAAGCCAGCAACTGATAAACTAATCCTACGAATGTGAGATCCAACGAAAGCTTCATATTTCCAAAGAAAGTCCATCCACTCAATAAACTGATTTCACTGTCTGTACATTTGCTTAACTACATTTTTCAGCTGTTATTCACTTTAGTCACAGTTCAAAAAAAGGTCTTGTCTCCTTGTTGGCTTTGTTGTTTTGTGTGTAGTGTATTAACTACAAAAAATGGAAAAAAGGCATTCACTTTAACACATGAAGATTATTCAATACAATTTAAGTAAAGAATGCATGTGCATTTAATAAATATTGTTATGAAATTAAAGTATACAAGTTGATTCAGTTAAATGTTCATTTTGAAGATGATGCTTTTATGTCGGGGGGGGGGGTAAGAAATAAGAACTCATCTATATTATGACTAAAAGCCAGTTGCCAAAAAAAGGGGGTTGTTCCTATTTAATGTGTATTTAAAATTCTTTTTTTTAACTTAACTTAACCAATTCTCTTGTATTCCCTCTGACTTGTACAGTGAATTCTGGATATGTGCAGGACACAAATCTTGCGTTACTATGAGGTGATTCTCCCCTTAAAATGGAAGCACAAGTAAACAGACAACAGTGTTTTGACACGCTATAAAACACCTTTATGTACATAAGAGAGAAAAACACAGTCTAATCAGTTTGAATGGTACCAAATGTCAATCATACAATGCCTATGATGTTGGATAGTGGATGACTTTAAAACACAAACAAGGGGGTCCACGAATACAAAAATAGTTCTGATTAAAATGCAGTGACACTTTTCTGAAAGGGAATTTTTTTCCCATCTTTCCACCTGTCCTTCAGAATCCAGACAGAAATTATTACATAGTAAATTAGGCCTGCTTCTCATTTCCACAAATCCAGAACAGTGAGATGACCCAGGGGAAGGACGGAGACCAAAGTGGGGTGCTGAGATATCCTTTAGCAGGTGGACCTGCATGACTCGGTGGTTAAACGTTTATTGTTCAGTACAGTCCACCTGCTGTCACTCCCTTTTAGCTGGGTGGGTAATAGCCCTGGTTGTAGTTCCAGGTGTTCTGGTAGCCGTAGTTGCTGTATTGTGGTTGCTTGAAGAAATAACATAAATAAACACGCTGTCAGTGAAAACATAGACATATTCTAAGACTAGTCTTCAAGCCATCCCAAAAAATTGTTTTGTTTTTTTGAATGGAAAAACCAACCTGGTACCAGCTGCTGTACGCTCCATATCCGGCCTGTGCGCTCATGTCAGCGCCTACCATAGGGGGAGGCGGTGTTGTGATGGGAACATGTGGCATGGTAGGTGGGGCTTGTCCAGAAACAGCAACAGCAGAGCCGTCATCACTTTTGCTCAGTTTCTCTGCATCCTCATCCCTTTAGGATCAGAATGAAACTAATTAAACTAAACTCAATTAATGTAGAATGTTTTGAAACCTAAACACAATCAACAACTTGACTAATAGAATAAATTAACTTGTTTCACACTACAGTAAATTATTATAAACATTTTTTTCACTCCATACAAATAAAAAAAAAAAAAAGAAATCCTAAATTATTGTGCACAAAATAGTTACATTTAAAATAGTCTTTCATATGTCCAAAACGTTTGACTTCACACTCAAACCATAAGTTTAAGTTGAACTCTAGTCCATTTTAGTTTGAGTTAATCATTCCTTCCCGTCTCACCCTTTTTCTGCTCCTCTCTTTGTTCCACCCAGCTCGTTCAGCAGCTTTTGATGTGCGTCATAAACAGAAAGCACACTGCAAAGGACAAAAACACAGATTTATATTTAGATGCTAATTGGAATATATAATCAACATGATTTAAAATATTTGCTATGAACTCAGACCTTTTGATAGAGTTACTGTAATCCTCTGCAAACTGGAGGCCTCTTTGTGAAAGGAGGATCTTTGTGTGTGAGGCAAGAGGAGCTGCCAGAGCTCGTGTCACACACTCCTGCACCGCCTCGGCTGACACCCAGGGATCCCCTGACACTTCCAGCTCTAACAAGTTCAAGTGCAGTTTGTCATTATCCTGATGAAGGCACACAAAGAGAAAGAGGGGGACATGGGCAAATAAAATCTAAACTTATCATGAATCTGAAGGACTTGGTCATTCCTTAAAAAAAGGTTGGGCAGAGACAGAGATACGTTAGAAGAAGCTAATTCTGCTAAACAGTAGGGTTAGTGCCCTACGATGAATTAATGCAAATTAAGAAGCAGAAAGACCTGATGCTAAAGCCATAGCAGAAGTAATTCTTAGGCTGAAAGGCAAATTGGAAAGATTTGAAGCTCAAACTGATGTTAACAAATGTTACAAAACAAAACTGTTACAAGGAAAAATGCCATTAACAAATAATGCATGTACATGTAGATGTCTGGCTAATTGAAGACAACAGGACAGCCTATTAATTTTCACATGGGAAAGTCCACTACTTGTGATGCTGTCTAGCACAATAGCACCAGACACTTAAATGATGCAAATTGGACACTTGGTGCATGTCAACATTCTGCTGCAATGCCGCATTCATTTTATAAAGGCCATAGCGTAAAGTGTGCAGAAGTAGTGTGCTTTCAATCATGTTTGGACAAGATATAAAAGGAAGCAGTAATGGATAAGTAGAAATAACAATGCTACATACACCATCAATATAAAATGACTTTTTTGTTTGTTTTGGGGGTTTTTTTAAAAGAGAAAAACAAGTTAAGATCAAAGTTTATTGTAAACCATCTCACCGGACTAATTTCCAGTGCTTCCTGTAAAACTCTGCGGGCTTCGCTGGGATTTCTGCCCACTTTTTGTAGCAGGCGAGACAGCTTGATGGAGTAGAAAGCGTGTAGCGTAGGCTTCTCTTTGGACACATCCACTGCCTCCCTCAGCAAGGCCTCCGATATGTCCAGCTGGCCTGCTCGTCTCTCCAATCCGACCCTGCGAAGACGGACAATCGCCAAACCTGGCATGCTTTTCTCCAGGGCCACCAACACTCTGCGAGCCTCAGTTAAGTCACCTGGTGGAGAGGGTTATTAGGTTCTCGTGAGGGTGATGACTTAAAAATATGGTTTACAAATTTAATGATGCATTTATTAAGTTTTTGTTCATTTTGCTTTCACAACCTACAGTGCAGTCAGCTTATTGTAGCTCCTATAATTATTGTTTATAGTTAGATAATTTAACAATAAACAAATAACCCTAACAGTATATCAGAGAGATGACTGTGTTTGATGTCCGAGTGTTATGTTGTACCATGTCTCTCCTCAAAGGTCGCCCACTGCATGTGGATGTTGGGTTTATAAGTCAGATGGACCTCACAGGCTCGTTTGTAAACAGCCCGAGCCTCGTCCACACTCTGCGGCTCCAGGTACTGAATGTACTAAACACACCAGTACACATCTAATATTAATACATGCACAAAATAGATAAACTCGTAGTAAATTGCAGATATGTTCTTACTCGGGTCCAAAACTCGTCGTACAGTGCACAGGCGATCAGGCAGCGCTCAAACAGAATGCGAACCCTGTAGTCGCTGTGGGTAACCACAGCATCTTCTGATGCTTCCTGAGGCTGAGTTGTAACCTCTGACTCCTCAGTGACTGCCTGGTTTGGATCTAATAGGAGATAACATTGTTAAAACTACAGATGCTTTCAGACAAATTAATGAAACCAGTGGCAACTGACAGCATCTTCATTGTGTGTGCTAACCTTGTGTAGGATCTTTAGTGTCCCTGTTCAGCTCAGCAATCTCCCAGTCCAAGTAAGAGTGCCAGGCACGTAGCTGCACTCTGTCAAGTGGCTTGACGTGGAAATATGGTCGCTTGATCTGAGAGCAAGAACAAAAGGAAAGTCAGGTGTGTTCTACAATTTGACTGCAATGTTTCAGCAGGACCAAAACCTTAAATATAGTACAATGACTTTACAGGATTGATAACATGAAATGATTCAATATAGAAGAAATTAAAATTGTTCAAAGACACTATTTTAATATTGATTGTAAAAACCCCTAAATCCCAATGAGAATGTTTGCACATGTTTTGATAACAGAATCTGAATCCATCTGAAGAAAAAAAAAAAAAAAAAACTCCTTAAAATTAGGTATAAAAAAATGCGACTTTTTTAAAGAACAAAATTCAGGACAATTTCTAACCCTGTTTCAGAATTAACTCCTGAATAACCAATACAAAAACAAATAGACTAGATGAATGTGTAATTAAAGAAAATAGAGAATAAGCTAGCAGAAACTCACAGCATCTTCAAAGTGCCATCTCTTGCGGACTTCTCCTTCATTGTCCTGGTACACTTTGTCCCTTCGAAGCAATACTTGTTCCCTTATCTTCTGCATCAGTTCCTCCTAAAGCACAGAACTTCTTATTAGCTATGACCAACTGCTGGCGTCTCTGTGCTGACATAGCATTTGTTGACAGCAGTTATTAGATTAGCCAATCATACAATGAAAAGATAATTCAATGAAATAATTAAAAGCCCAATATTAGAGGAGCCATAGAAGTTATCTGTTGCAGACAATCAGCAGTTTGATAACAAACTCCACAATTTCCCTGATGTAAATATTTACTTCTAAATAGAACTGTAAGTTTACACTTTTTCCCGTATTAACTCAGGGGAGATGGATGCCACTCACTGTGTCTGTGCCTTCAGGTGTTGCAGGCTCTTCCTCTCCTGGTGGCCTCTCCTCTTCCTCTTCCTGGGCTTGCTCTGCCCGTTCTGCTTTCTGGCTTTGACGGCAATATGCCCTAAGCTCCTCATACTCCTCAGAAGAAAGAACTTCTTTAGGAGGATGATTGTTCAGATGCTCTTTGAACCTGATAGAGGATGTAGCAAAAATGCAAAATGTGATTAGCATGGCAAATTGAGAAAAACAGAAATATTTTAGAGAACAAAACAAAACAAAGGCTTTAGATCAGGAACTCTCACATCTCCTAAGTGACATCTGAAACCATTTGTAATTCTACATGTAGTGGAGCATCTGTATTTGTGGTGGTCTTACTTGTCATAGTGGGTATTGTAGAGCTGTGTGGGCACTCTGAGGACTCTGTCTAGGATGGCTGCAGCATTCTTCATGTTAGCCTGCTCTTTCTCCCACTCCACATACAGATCCCAAAGCCGGTCTGAATGGAAGTCTATACCTGCTGCCACAACTGCATCCTCAAACACACTGATATTTCAAAACACAAAACAAAAACTCAAAGTTTTGATCAAGAAAGTTTCAGACAAGTTTAGTGATTGACAACAGAACTTTACATTAAGATAACAGACTGGAGTAAATTATTTAACTCCTATAATGTCACCAAAGTAGTCCTGGTAAAATAGTGTTAAAAATGCCACATTTAAACTGGGTTAAAATATTCATTTATAGCTATTAGCAAATTCGCACTCAAATAAGGAACCTAAAATGTCTATTGTTACTGTAGCCTTTGATAAATAAACGGTGCTAATGCATTAACTCACCTGCGAATCCGCTTAGGTGATTCAGGCAGATTCATGTCCAGTGTACCCAGCAGTAGATTAATGTAGTGGATCCATAGGTCTACACTCAGAGGAATCACCTGAAGACCCTGAATACACACCTAACACAATACCCAACCGTGAATGTTTGCTGATCACAAAAAAGCAACAACACTGGTACACTTTAAATGGGCAGAAATGGAAAGTAATTATAAAAGCTCTCCTGTTTTACCTCTTCTGCTCTGTCGTTGTACCCAGCACGGCGCTCCAGATCAGCAAATTTCTTCCAGTAGCCGTAGCAGAGCGGATAGCGAATGAGAAAGGCCTCTAGTGCTCTGCGTGATGCTGTGATGTGACTCTAAACAGATAGAAAAAAAGACCAAAAAGTTTCTTGATGTGACCTGATCAGACATATTTCTGACCTCATGCCAGTTACAGGTGACAAAAAGTAAATAATAGTTTCCTTTGATTTTTCGCCCCCAAAAATTCTCCACTTCCTTCTGAAAACAACACACCTCTTGTTCGCAGTACTGCAGCAGGTCTGTCCAGCTGGTGAAATCTTGAGGATTGTCATGTGCGGCCTTCCAGAGACGCTCAAAGTCTGCAGGAAATTCCCCCTCCTCATCTCCTACAGCTGAAGGTATAGAGAAGGAAGCAGGATCGGGGCCTACAGTAGCCTCAGGAGCCACAGCTTCACTGCCGTTTTCCTCCGACATCTCAGGTGGAGGTGGCGGAGGAACCTCAGGGGCATCCATGACTTCAGAGAAGATAAAAGATAAATAACCATAAGTATAACTGAGGGTCTGCAATAGGGTCCTGCCCCAAGTGGAGAAGTTCACATATCTCGGGGTCTTGTTCAGTGAGGGAAGGATGGAGCGGGAGATCGACGGGCGGGTCGGTGCAGCGTCTGCAGTAATGTGGACACTGCATCGGTCTGTCATGGTGAAGAAGGAGCTGAGCCAAAAGGCAAAGCTCTCTATTTACCGGTCGATCTACATTCCTACCCTCACCTATGGT
>JBAMHW010000007.1:20204087-20215927 GCA_037177495.1 Rhadinocentrus ornatus | reverse complement strand
ACACTGCTGGGATAGGCTCCAGCTCACCCCGTGACCCCTACTGGGAACAAGCGGTACAGAAAATGGATGGATGGACAGATCTCAAAACCGTGAACCTAATATGATTGATCTCTTAACATGCAGCTGTAAGCTTTCTTGAGCATATTTTTAGAAACACAATGATCAAATTAAAGTTTCTAACATTTGGTACTCTTCTTGGGTTATGACTTTTAGCTTAACATCATACTTTATTTATTAAAGAAAAAGAACAAATTAATGTACGACTGAGTAACTCAACCCATTCAGATACAGCTTTTTTTTTTTTAAGTTAACAGAACAGTCAAAAATCATTTCAGCTTTTATGTCTCAGCTCCTGAAACAGACAGAAATACAGAACCACCTGAGTAACCAAACATTGTTTAATCTTATTGAGCTATATTTGCCCCTAAACATATGCACTTCTGCTGCAAGAAGCATTTTTGCGTTCAGAACATGCAAAATGTGCACTCAAACTTGATGACTACAAACTCAAGTCAGTGAACTCGACAGATTCATGACTCTGACGGTTGTGAAAACATTAAGAATCCACCATCTTCCCACCTGTTAAAGAGGCATACTGAGAGAAGACATCTTTGGGAGTTGGTCCAAGCATAATGAAGACGTCAATGATACCGCTTTCAGAGATCCAACGGACATCTGTCTGTGGTGTCTCACTGGAGCCCTGAACATAGTCCAGCATTTTCCCAAACACAGTCTGGAAAGAGAAAAAGACATGCAACTATTAAAGTAAAGTAATTTACCACCAACAGTCATAAGGTCTCCTTTTAAAAGGCTTTGGTTCAGACAACAAAGACTAACACTGATCGAGTTTTTGCAATTAAGTTCTGGACAAAAATTGCAGACTGATTCAATAAAAAGAAAATAATTATTATTATTTTATTTTTTTTAAAAGTACCTTTCCAGCTGTGTTGGAGCTTATATCCACCCAAGTTTCTGCAGCATTGAACCAGAAGATGCCTGTAGTTCGTTGGACGTTGTGTGCCAACATAACTGGGACAGCCCCATACAAGGCCATAGGGTTATACAATTCATACTGGAAGACATCTAAGTTATAGAGCCGATATGGATCTCCATTACTAAGAAAGAAGAAAAAATAAATAAATAAATAAAAATATAAAAATGTTTGAATCTTTTTACCAATCCAGTGCATCATTCAGGGGAATTTAAATTAAATGCATTAAATGTGAGTAGCCGATTGCACTTACTCTGTTGTTTTGAGCTTGAGGGTGTCCGCATGTTCTGGGATGCCGTAAACATTCTCCACACCTGGCAGTGAGAAGTCTAAACTAATAGAAGATGGACCTGAGAGGGCGACAGCAGCCATGAATCAGTCAGGAGGCAGCAAGCTTAAGTCAAATATAACGATTAATCTTCAAATGATAATTTTAAAAACATTGATGATGTTGACTTAAAGAAATAGAAAGGAAAAAACAGGGTTTACCATTAGGTTTGCTGTCTGTATGCGATTTAAATGTTTCCTCCCACATCCCCTCTTCTACTTTCTCTTCCTCTTTTGCTGTCTGGCAGGCAAAGTGGAAACATTGATGTAATGTACAACAGAAGATCTAAGCGAAGTGTAGACATTGTGGTAGTAAATACAGAGAGCAAAAGAAAGGAGGATTCCACAGTACCTCGCCCTGATTTGCTGAATCTGCCTCTTCTTTGTTCTCAGCCTCAGGGTCTGCCTGACTACTCAAGGAAAACGAAGGAGAATATAAAAAAAATAAAATAAAAATATTTAAAAAAAAAAAGGGGGGGGGGGGTGTCACTTCAGCAAAGTCATGTTTTAAGTTTACCAGTGAAAATATATGTGGGGATAATTAAACTATGATAACAGGAAAAGGATGTACAAAATGAGGGGGGAAGGTGACTGTCCCCTCACACCACAATGAAAGCTAAAACTACTCTACAAGGCCTTAAAAGAAATAAAAAAAAAAAAAAAGTGGGACTGAGCAACCCCGTCTTGTGGCTACTTCAAGCTCATCATCAAGTGACAGGAGCTCTAGAAGCAGCAGTATTTCACATCCACAACGGCCCTTACAAAACTAGCTACTATGAATTAGTCTTTACATGTACAAGAGATGTAATCCTACAAACTGAAGTATGACCACAATGAGAGATGTTGCCATTGGGTTTGAGAAGCTGGGAAGCAGAGCCTGAAAAACTAAACTGAAGACAATCTACAAGTGAAGACAGACATACATAGATCTGCTCTCTAAACCGATGTGAACTAGAATTATACTTTAATGTTCACAACATTCATTCAGCAGAGCTAGTTGTGGGAATCTATTCAGTCATGCAATTACAGAATTAGATCTAATTATCAGTCATTGCACTGAAGTGAAACTACGGATGCATGATTTAGTTAAATTTAGATACTTATATAACAAGGCTGACGCACACTCATCCACACCTTCTCTCGCAGCCACATTTATTTGGGGTATATACAGTACATAGTGTGATGGGAAACCCTAAATTTTATGTCACTATTGGCAAAATTAGCACAAGGAACAGAATACACACAAATCTTAAGGGTCTTTACCTAGAGAATACCCTCTTGATATTATCCCACACGCTAGCCACTGTGCTAGTTACTTTATAGGAGAAACTAGGATGATGGGGAGAAGAGGACAGAACGAGTCAGAGACAATACTCAAAAAATAAACCATATCATGGGAACAAAAATAAAAATCATCCACTGAGTGAGGGCAATTAAAAGAGGGCTGGAATTTGGAAATGTGAGTGCATGCGTAGATTCTCACGTGTCCTTGCGCATCCTCAGGTGCTCAAAGGCCAACAAACCACGAGAGTTCAACGACATCAGCACATCGTGTCCCTCCATGATGTCCAGTCGGAAGGGCCTGGCGCTAACAATGACCCTCTGAGACTTCGCCCCCAGGGACAGCACCACCCCATTCTCGTCCTGAGACAAGACAGACAGGCTGAGGCGGAGAGAGGACAGAGACAGAAAGAAATAAAAGTCAGAACAATAACTTAAAATTGCTGATATTTAGTCAATTTAAGCATCTATTGGAGAAGCTGCATCGCCTTTTCATGTTGCTTTTCAGCTGGATTGTTACATCCAAACCTCCACAAAACTCTCATGGGGCACTCACGGTTCTGTAGGTGGCTCCCTGATGAGCACATCTGGGACCTCATAGCGAGGTTTCAGCGGCTTCAACTCATTAATCTTCACTCTTGTTATGTTTCCCTGGAGCCGGTAGAGCTCGAGCAGCAGACGCACCTGAAAGCCAAACACAAAGTCAGAGGAAAAGGGGAGGAAGAGGGAGGAATACAAAAGAAGTGAAGGAGGGTACCTTCGTTCCTTCAAAATACTACAGCACAGTAAGATAATTGATTTTTAAGGTCCGAACTTATCAGGATTCTGTTTTTTGTCAAATGACGCATTTGGTTTTGATAACATGACGAGCAGAAATTCTGCCCTGATAACTACCTGTCAAGTTTTAGCAGTGCAGTTATTGACAAAAAAAATTTCAGAACACAGCGCTGTGATGGACTGGCGACCGGTCCAGGATGTACCCTGCCTCTCGCCTGTTAATTGCTGGGATAGGCCCCAGATTCTCCATGACCCTTAACTGAATTTGAGCGGTACAGAAAATGAAATGAATGAATGTTTTTTAACATATTTTTCTGTTTTCATTTAGCATATTTTAAATCTGTGAGATCATACGCTGTTTGATCTAGCACTGAGTGGCTCTACTCCAGGTTTCCTAAACTCCAGTCCTTGAGGACCACTGTTCTGCATATTTTAGATGCTTCCCTACTCCAACACACCTAATTAAAATTACACTGATCCAGTATCTTGTTAAGTTCTGCACAAGGACCCATTTATTTAACTAATACGCATTAAAGTAGGGAAACATCTAAAAGCTGCAAGACAGTGGCCCTTGAGGACCAGAGTTTGTGACCCCCTGCTCTACCGTGAGGTACTGGGAGTGTCTGGAACAGGGCACCCACTCCGGACATCTTAGGCCAGAGTCCTGCAGGTTTTAGATGTTTAATTGAATTTAATCAGGTGTGTTGCAAAGGAAATATCTAAAAACCTGCAGGACACTGGCCTAAGAAGTCAAGAGTTGGTGATTCCTGGTTTAGAATAATAACATTTTAAAAAGAACTTTTATGACACAAGTGTACTCCAGCATTTTAGGATACAAAACAGACTTTTTTGCTACTGCTTTCTAGGTAACAGTTCAAAACTTTAGTCTAAATGTCAAAATCTGAGAAAATTTGAAAGCAGGTAAAGGCATTTTCTAAAAAAAAAAAAGTTAAAACATTATGCTTAGTCCTACACATCTTTTATAATGTTTATCTTCTTGTGTGAGAAATCCTCTCATTGCCACTCTGGTAAAGGAACATTCCTACAGGATGTTTTTTTGCTATCATGACTGTCTTTTATTTCAGTGACATTCAGTCAGTCCAAGATAAAATGCAAAAAAACACATGGTCTCTGGTGTGCATGTGCAGTTGGTGTACCTCTGAAGATGTAAGTCTGAATCACAGACCTTTGTTTTTCCTTCTTCAGTGTTTTCTTTACCCTAAAAATAAGCCATCAGCCCCTGCTGCCGCCTTTTCAGATATTCATTGTAAATGATGAATTTTAATTTTTAATCTTTGTTCAAACACTTGTCTGGAAAGAGACTGATTATTGGGAATGGAGACTAAGACATCATAAAATTCTAATTTGAACTTAAAAGTATATTAGTGTGGGCGCAGCTTAAGAGTGTTTTACCTTGTTGTTATCATTGATGAGCTGTAGGGTGAGTCTAGTGTTGGTCAGTTCCATTGTCTCCAGCAGGGCTCGATAAGGGGACTCACCAGGCTTCAAGGCTCTCTGACGTCTGATTAAAGTTAACATCATTGATGGATGAGTTAAAAATGTGTTACAATGAAAATAATTTTAAAGAACAAGACTTTAAGTGACAAAATATTTCAGTTTTCTGTTTATGACCCACTTGCAGAAGGCACTCTGGTCACAGGTCTTGAAGTTGCCCTTGTCCACAGCCCATGTCCCACTGATGCACACGGCCAGCCACAGCACCAAGACAGGCGCCATCCTGCAAAAGAAGTCAAGAGGACATCTTAAGGTTTATAGCAATCACCTCTCCAGTTTAAGCTTTCTGGTCTTTGGGAGCAATGCCCGGATAATAACCCATGATGATCCTGTCCAAACTACACATTCAGTTAAACTTCACACACTCGGACTTTGACCCGGTGGCAAAATACGTCCTCAAATGATAGGTAGCTATGCCATTTCCCCGTCCTACATTCACATAGTGCACACTTTTATTCGCATTAAGTCCTGAGCTTGCATTAAACATGTATCTCCAACTTTGTCAAATCCCACTGGTGTGAAATGATTTCCCTGGACCGATGCCAGGAGACAGTATTAGCTAACAAATCGGCTAACGTGTGTTAGCGAATTTGAACCCAGAATTACGGGAAAATAAACGAGGAAACGAGCACCAACTCATATTCTTGCAACAATATAGCACAGGCCTTGAAACACAGAGTAATGTGCAAATATTAAAATGCATTACCTCTTTAAATCAAGATACGACGCTACCATTGCTAACGGCTCAGAAAGCCTGTCAAGCCGCTAATTCAATTGAAAGGGGATCTCGACTTTTCCAGTCTGATATTCTTCCTTTGTGGTAGTTAAATCGGTAAACGGCATCCGCTAATGCTGTGTGTATACACAAACTAATAACCAATACCCCCCTGTACACGAATACTACAACAGGCCGCTAATAAATCGACGATAAAACAGCGGAACTGCTTTGTCTTACCTTTCTGTGAAGGTGGCCATCTTGACTATGCTGCTGCTTGACTCCGCCCCTTTCACTCCGCAACAAAGATCGTTAAAAAGTAAGATTCTCACCAACTGATTTAAATATTTGTGCGTATTTTCTAAAAATGAAAAAACAACTGATTGTTGTATAACTTAGGCGTTCATTTGTTTCGTCATAGAGATGGCTTTATCTAATTAGTAAATTGGTGATGCACGTGAACATTTACCCTCTCAGCCACGGACACGTCATCTCCAAGCTTCCGTCAGTGAAGCACACACATTCATCCCGGATTTGACACAGGATTTATTCCCAGCTAACGTGACGCATACACGTTGCATGTTTGCGGCCAGCCAGTGCAAAAAGTACACGTTAAGTAAATTGGCACCCTAAATATGTGATATCACTCCACAGTAATTAATTGATTCAGGACTATTATTAACCCATTTTTAAAGTATTAATTCAGTAATAGTAGTTGTTCTTAACTTATTTTTGTTTTTACACATCTAGTTTTAGTTGCTTTATTTTTATGTTGTCCTGCTTCTCACTTTGCAGTTTTGTCATCCTGGCCAAATATCTCTTCAAACATCAGGTCTTTAACCTCAGTGGGATTTTAACATCAAATTACATTTCGGTGCCCTGTATTAAAGGATCACAAGCAGGTGGAAACCACTGACAGCATGGCAACCTGGATGCTTGATTAAAATGACTTTTTAGGACTAATTTAGGAAGATTTATTCTGTAAAGTGGTTTCTACAAGTTTGTGAATACAAGAGATGAAGGACGTGTGTTTGTAAGAACGTTTTTTTACAACATGAAAAAATATTAAAACATACAAAACTATCTAGAAACAGTTAAACTAGTTTTGCATAAA
The DNA here is from genome assembly GCA_037177495.1 of Rhadinocentrus ornatus. NCBI lineage: Eukaryota > Metazoa > Chordata > Actinopteri > Atheriniformes > Melanotaeniidae > Rhadinocentrus > Rhadinocentrus ornatus. Next base: position 20,209,207 of record JBAMHW010000007.1, on the reverse strand, counting down.
GCAAATATATTAACATATTACACGTGCCATTTTAGTAAACTTTCTCACAGAAACTAGTTAGAAATATTTCAAGTCTGAAAATGCACACAGACGCATAATGCAAACAGCTCTACTTTAATGAAACAGAACTACAGTTAAAGTAACTTTGCAGTCTTCAACTAACACAACTCAATTTTCCCTGTTTATCAGTCTCTTTATTCCCTGGCACAATTTTCTTGTTGCTTCTTCTCAGAGCTGGAACCGCCAGCACAGGTGTCCCAGTCTGTCAATGTTTTTATGGAGGACGCTGTGAATTGGTGCCACGTATCTTGCTACGTCACCATCTCGTGAGAAATCCCTGCAGAACACGCCCTTCTCTGGACTGAAGACAAACTTCTGTGGCAGTGGCCCGTTTCCCCTCACATATTCCCACACGGCCAGAAGCAGCAGCCTCACCTCAAAGGGAGTTAGATGGGGGAAAGTTTCATGGACATTAGCCAGAACAGGAGGCAGGAGTTGGCCTTCTCCCATGCAGGACACCAAGAGACAGGAGGCCTGCAAGTGCCATGGGGAGTCTGTGGATGATGCCTCTCGGGATGCCTCCCAGTGGGTCAGAAGTGTGGCCAGGAGGCCTCTAAGAACAGCTGAACAGTAGCAGAGAGCCGGGCGTCCAGCCGCCACCACCTGAAGCAGGGGAAAGAGCACCGGGTGGGCATCGAAGCAGCGTCTAATGTGGATGTCTCGCTCCACTGTGGTGCGGGCGTGCTCCTCAGGGGGCCAAGACAGCTCACCGTTGGCCACGTCAGGACAAACATTTTCCAATAGTGTGACTGCAACAACCTTGGCCGCCTCTGCGTTGATTGGCAGCAGCTCGCCGAGGTCAGATGGTGATTGTGAGCCGTTGAGACCAGAGGAACTGCAGCACTGTACAATAACAGCCAGCAGAGTTTGGATGTTCTACAGAGAGAGAACACTGTTAGTCCTTTTAGGTGTTATTTAGGTTATTTTAAGTAACCAATGGTATATTTACAATCTAGTGAGTGGAAAATTCACTTCTCTAATTTGTATAGTAGTTCTAAAAACCCACCTGGACGAGTCCTGAGGGGTCAGGCAGCTGTGTGGCAGAGCGAACCTTCAGTCCCTTGCCAATCACTCCTGCATGAAACACAGACCACACACTGCCAGAAAAATTAACAGTGGTACCAAACCGACAGTTAATGTCCAGCAAAGAGGCTCCAAGGTCAGGCGATACAGACGGGGAAAGCACAGGGGCGCCAGACATGTCTGCGATCTGCCCACCAAACAGGTCAGCGTTGCCTCTGTGCAGCGCTCCCTCCACCAGCTGCTGAAGAACTGCCTTCAAAGTGAGAGGAGAGTAAGCTGCAAACCGAGATAGAAGAAGAACTGAACAGTTCACAGCCTTGCCTGCCTGTCCCCCATCTCTACCAGCTGTCCCCACTGCTCTCCTCCTCAGTGCCAAAAAGAAATGAGTGACAGCAGCTCGGGAGAGCAGAAGTAGGTGTGATGGGGAGGCAGTGCGAGGGAGTGGGCTAAAGGACAGGAGACGTGCTGCAGCATGAGATACAGCTGAGTCACTGTGGAGAAGGAGCGGGCAGAAATCATGGAGGTGTCCTGAGACCGCTGAGCCCACCTGAACAGCCATGGAAGATTGAGCTCCTGCTGCTCCTCTCCTCTCCTCATCCTGGCTCTGGATGGCTGCAGACAGGTTAAGCAACAACTGCTTCAGCTGTCGAGGCCCCAGGGTTTGAGTATGAATCTGGGCAACACAGCGGGCCACTGCAGCAGGAATGAGTCCTGCCATGCAGGAAGAAAGTGTGGTGTGAAGCTGCCAGGCCAAAGCCAACTCCTCTGGGTTGCGGGCCTGGGTGAGAAGCTGGCAGAGTGTCTCAGTGGCTACACTGGGACCCCCATACACTGATAACAGGCAGAGCAGCTGGTGCAGCCAGAGGTGACGCTTCCTCTCAAGTCGCAGTGTCTCAGCACAAAGTTGACCTACATGAGACCGCAGCTCTTCCAAGAAGGGGATGACTCTCTGGGGCTGACATGAGGCTGAGTTATGAGGGTTGATCTCAACTCCATCAGAGCGATTGAAGACTAATTTATGGAGATGGAGGAGCAGCATCTGGAGGAGGCGGTCGCAGCCTTCTCTGACTCCCTCATGGGGTGACGGTGTTGGGCCAGAGATGATGACTGAAGCTGGGGTTGCAGTGTCAGCCAGAAATCTGAGGACCTGAGCCCCGCCTGATGGGCTCTGGCTGATGAGGTGGACAGCCAGCCCCAGCATGTTATCCAGTTCCTCTCTGGGGAGGCCCTGCAGCAGAGCCTGCAGCTGGAGCAGTATAGGAGGCCTTAACAGCTCTACCAGCTCTGCAGACACAGCACCAAAGAGGTTTGGGGACATTGCAGCTAGCTGCAGCAAAAATGGAACTGCAGCACGTCGAAGTTGTGGGGAACCTTCCCAAGATGTTGATGAGGAAGTGGGAGATAGTGGGCTTGATGGACTCAGGCTCTCCTGAAACATCCTGAGCAGCTCCTTCCGGATGCTGTCAGAGTGATGTGCTGCCAGGTGTCCAAGGATTCCCACCACTGAACCAATCTTGGGTACCCTGCTGCCTTTATCCACGCCCATTAGTTGTAAGCCCTGGTCCTTGGAACCATGAGAGCAAAAGTCTTTCAGTCCACATGCCAACACTCTGCTGATGATGGTTCCTGGGAAGGCAGACCCAATGTGAGCCACCACCCAGTCAAAATGTGGGGAGTGCTGAACTGAGGTGTCCAACAGAGCATCCACACAGGCATCGGGGCACCAGGCCAGCATTGCAGCCAGACACTGAGAGTAGGCCTCCATTAGTGACCGAGTGGCAGCACAAGACATCCACAGCTGGAGCAGCTCATTGAGACTAGAAGAGTGGGGGGCCACCCTGCGCCCAGCATGCTTGCTGCTCAGCTGGCCCAGTAGGTCCACAGCCCAAGTGGACACCAGCGGGGCCCAGGCTCGCGGGTTGAGACGGATGAACTCTGACAGCACGCCATGAACCTCCTACAAACACACACACACACAAATATATTTTAATGACTTCACAATGTAATGTTCCGCATCTTAAAACACAAATAAGAGTCCCACCTGTATGATATCTTCAAGGTTGGAGCTGACTCCGGAACTGGCATTACCATCCGTCTCCAGGTTGTGCAGGAATGCAGACACATGCTCATCATAAACACCCCTCAGATGTTCCAGCACCGCCCCTCGACAGGCCGGGACAGAACGCAGCAGCCGAACGGCGCAGCGAGCATGTTCCCTGACACTGAGCTTCCGACCCTGAACAGCATCGACACCACTGATAAAGGACTTGATCTCCTGGGACAGCTCCTGGGTGCTACAGGATGGGAAAGATGAAAGATTAGCATCCATAAACTGAAAATGAGGAAGAAATACAGTTTAACCCGGTTACACAAAGATTGATTTCAACTACCAATACAACATGTTTCACTTCTGGTCTTATGTGAAGAAAATAAGTTGATTGATTAGCAGAAAAAAAAAAAGGTAAATCAATTGGTAACCAATTAATTATTTAAATGATCCAAGTAACTGAAATTACATGGTCTTTCCAGTTTGGCATATTTAAGAATTTAGGGTTTTTCCTCCATAATAATTCTGTTTAAACTTAAGCTTTGCGTCAGACAAAAATACAGTTGCTCTTATCATTCAAGTCACCAGTGCTTGCCTACAAAGTGACTTCTCAGTCAGCAACCAGCTATCTATACAGAGTTATATATGTTTATGTTTCTTCTGGACTATGGCGTTCATACCAGGAACATTGTCTGCTCACTGCCTTCACTAGGCACAAGGATGTCTCAGTCCAGACTGTTTTCATTTGTGGTTCCACGTTGGTGGAACAAGCTACAAAGTGCTACTAAAACAAGGGCATCCATCTCAAACTTCATCTCATCTTTTCTAAGACCACCTCCTCTACTAACACGTCCTTCGGTTACTCACACTGTTAACTTCGTACAGCCGTACCTGCTTTCCTATCATTTGAAATATACACTGCTCAAAAAATAAATAAAGGGAACAACACAATGTAACTCCAAGTCAATCACACTTCTGTGAAATCAAACTGTCCACTTAGGAAGCAACACTGATAGACAATATATTCCACATGCTGTTGTGCAAATGGAATAGACAACAACAGGTAGACATTATAGGCAATTAGCAAGACACCCCCAATAAAAGGAGTGGTTCTGCAGGTAGTGACCACAGACCACTTCTTAGTTCCTATGCTTTCTGGTTGATGTTGTGGTCACTTTTGAATGCTGGCGGTGCTTTCACTCTAGTGGTAGCATGAGACGGAGTCTACAACCCACACAAGTGGATCAGGTAGTGCACCTCATCCAGGATGGCACATCAATGCAAGCTGTGGCACAAAGGTTTGCTGTGTCTGTCAGCGTAGTGTCCAGAGGCGCTACCAGGAGACAGGCCAGTACATCAGGAGACGTGGAGGAGGCCGTAGGAGGGCAATAACCCAGCAGCAAGACCGCTACCTCCTCCTTTGTGCAAGGAAGAACAAGTCAAACGGTCAGAAACAAATTCCATAAAGGTGGTATGAGGGACCACATTTGCATTTGCCAGAGAACACCAAGATGGGCAAATTACTAGCGCCCTGTGCTCTTCACAGATGAAAGCAGGTTCACACTGAACACATGTGACAGACGTGACAAAGTCTGGAGACGCCGTGGAGAACGTTTTACTGCCTGCAACATCCTCCAGCATGACCGGTTTGGCAGTGGGTCAGTGATGTTGTGGGGATGCATTTCTTTGGGGGGGCACACAGCCCTCCATGTGTGCGCCAGAGGTAGCCTGACTGCCATTAGGCACCGAGATGAGATCCTCAGACCCCTTGTGACACCATATGCTGGTGCGATTGGCCCTGGGTTCCTCCTAATGCAGGACAATGCTAGACCTCATGTGGCTGGAATGTTTCAGCAGTTCCTGTAAGACAAAAGCATTGATGCTATGGACTGGCCCGCCCGTTCCCCAGACCAGAATCCAATTGAGCACATCTGGGACATCATGTCTCGCTCCATCCACCAACACCACGTTGCACCACAGACTGTCCAGG
>JBAMHW010000007.1:20184855-20194908 GCA_037177495.1 Rhadinocentrus ornatus | reverse complement strand
TGAAGTTTGCTAGAGAGCATTTGGATGATCCAGAAGAGGATTGGGAGAATGTCATATGGTCAGATGAAACCAAAATATAACTTTTCGGTTAAAATTCAACATGTAGCGTTTGGAGGAGAAAGAATGCTGAGTTGCATCCAAAGAACACCACACCTACTGTGAAGCATGGGGGTGGAAACATCATGCTTTGGAGCTGTTTTTCTGCATTGCTCGGGCAATGAAGGAGTGGCTTTGTAAGAAGCATTTCAAGGTCCTGGGGTGGCCTAGCCAGTCTCCAGATCTCAACTTCATATAAAATCTTTGGAGGGAGTTGTAAGTCTGTGTTGCCCAGCGACAGCCCCAAAACATCACTGCTCTAGAGAAGATCTGCATGGAGGAATGGGCCAAAATACCAGCAATAGTGTATGAAAACTTTGTGAAGACTTACAGAAAACGTTTGACCTCTGTCACTGCCAACAAAGGGCATATAACAAGGTATTGAAACGAACTGTTGTTATTGACCAAATTCTTATTTTCCACCATAATTTGCAAATAAATTCTTTATAAAAAACAGACAATATGACTTCCTGGATTTTTTTTCTTTTTCTTTCTCATTTTGTCTCATAGTTGAGGTATACCTATGATGAAAATTAAAGGCCCCTCATTTTTTAAGCAGGAGAACTTGCACAATTATTGGCTGACTACTTTTTTGCCGCACTGTATAGTGTTTGGAAGTAATAAGGGTTTTTTAAGTACTCATAATCTCCACTAGACAAAGAGGGTTAAGCAGCTTCTATATGGTTACATAATTCTGCTGCTATATAAAGTCACACAATTTAAAAAGAGCACACCCTGAAGAAGGTGGGGACCATTTGCTCGGTCAGCATTTATCTAGTATTCTATTGGCTGGAGGAGGTTTACAGACAGCTCGTTCAGCAACCCAAGAGAGAGTAACAAATGTCCGAAGTCAAAAAGCCTCAGTGCAATAGACATATTTATATGGTTCTTTCACTCATTAAAACCCTAAAATTGGGGTCGGTGCCCACCCTAACACCAGTGAAAGGTTAAATAAAAGTAAGACCATGTTAAGTAGAAAACATCTGATACAACACATGCCCACTCTTGAACACCTTCTGCTTTGCTAGAGGTTGCCTAGCCTAACAAGCAGCAAGCAAAAACTACGAAACGTCTGCGCCCGCATCCACTTTACCGAGTTTAGTCTGACTAGAGCTGGATCTAGTTTCTCGAGTTGACACTCGACCCAAGCACCAACACCAAAATGCAATTTTGACTGGTTAAATAAAACTCAGTATTGAAATGTAAAGAAGAAACAGGTTTGTATTTGTTTTTATTTCAGAATAGAACACATGCTACATGTATAATCTGTAAAACATTGCACCAAGTCCTCCCTAAACTGACCGTAGTTCCTTGCATGTCCCCACCTGAGCATCTAATACCAGTCCCTTAGTTCCAGTGGTGATGCTGTTAATTGTGTCAGCTGTCTCCTTAAGTATTTTGTATGGCTAGTAACACCAGACCTAGCAATAAAATAACCAACAAGTGTCACATTGAAAGCTTTGATTAAAAAAAAACTAAGTTTTAACTAGTTTTAAGATATTTTTGGGTCCATCTTTGAAGTTTTGAGCTCTTGAGTTTTATCAGTGAACAGATCTCTCTTAATAAAGGCACAAATAAATCATAAGAAAATATTCCTTTACCCATAACACACTAAAGTTGGATAAATTTAAGCTTTCTTCCATAAGTTTTTGTGCTACGTGCACTATATGGATACAAAAACCAAAAAAAGACCTGCTGAAGACAAACATGATTTCAGACCTTCCACCATAACCTCACTTGAGACAGTAAAAAAAAAATCACGTGTCATTTTACCTCAAAACCAGATTGCCATTTTCAGTTTAACATTTTGCAATGACATTTATAGTTCTGCAACCAGTCCACTCTCAGGTGGTTAGGTCAGTAAATCGCAGTGTTACATGTGCAAAGCAAGCACATTTAGTAATTCTTAGTGAAGATTTTTATGGGCCACACAAATACACAAGTGCATGCATGGTCTGATTTTCAGTCTTAAATCTGCAACAGCTGACCTCAAAACAGTCATATCCACTGTGTGTGCGAACAGTTTGTAATGAAAAACCTTCAGAATAATACAGGTTTTCAAAAAATTTCATATATACCTTTTCTTAAAAAAAAGAAAGAAAATGTCATTTACTTCAAGACAAGATGCATCAGTTATGTACATTTATGTACAATGGCGACTTTATGAGTCATAAATTTAAAAAAACTGTAATTTTGCTGCTCTGCAGTGCTTCAAGTCTTTGGATTTTCTGTCACTCTTCTGCCTGTGCCTTCATCTTTATCAGTTCTGAAATGTAGAACTAGAAAACTCAAACCAAGTGGCCATCTACTGTCCAACTGACATGCTCTCATTTGTTCATCCAACAAACTTTTGAGAATGGGACAGTTTGCTTTTCCTTCCTGCTGTTTCTTTTCTGGTCTTTCACTTGTGGAATGTGAAATCTCCATCCACTTCTGTGCTCCAGTCATTGCAGTCCATGCTCCCCTCTTCCTGTTCTGTCTGAATCAGTCCAGCTTACGTGCACCCAGTTTAAGAGGACCCTTCGCCGCTTTACGTTCTGCTCGTTTTGCTTCCAGTTCTTTCCTTCTCTCCTCCCGTTTCTTTTTGGACAGCTCTGTCTTACTTAGACCTACAAGACACAAATAGGTGGTTCAATGATTTAGGACAAGACCCCCGCACATTTAAGGGCTTCAGAAGAGACACAAAAAACAATGGTAAAAAAAGTATTAAATTGGTGGATATTACATTAGTGTGACTGCAAAGAAATTCAGAAGTGATGCAAAATACCTCAAATCACACAGTAAACAATGGACTGAATGATGGATTTGTTACAGCACATGCTGAACAAACATTGGTTCCAATTTCTGATGAAGTAATCCAGATGAAGGACTTACTCTGGCTTCCATCTACTGATTCCCAGCTTTCTTCAGTTCCCCATTCTCCTGTTGTCTCAGCACCCCAGCCCTCTCCAGTCTGTCATGAAGAGAATACATTAAAACATGACTGTGTAGGCTGCCAATCCATAGATTTAACTTGGCTAATTTAAGCCAGTGTGCTGAATCAAATTTCCTAGACTGCTAAGAAAGTATCATGAAAACAGTCACACGGGTTTAAGGGGATGGGATACATCTTTTCCACGTTTAAGATTCATACCTCCAGCTATTCCGATAATGTTAAACATAATATTCAGTAATTTAATCTGTTTATTGCTCCATACCATGGTAGCAGGAGCGTTTCTCTGGGAGACGCTTGAGAACAGGTCATTCTGAGTGGCTCCTTTCCCCGTGCTGCTGCTGTCCCAGTTGTACTCGCTGGCTAAACGCACCCCCTCAGGGAGAGGTAGCATTGTGTTGGCCGGCGCCGTGTCCGTCTCCTCCTCCCCCCAATCATTTCCCCAGCCTTCCTCACCCGCAGAGCTCTGACCCTGGCCCTCCTTCTCGTTGGACCAGCTGTCATCGGCGTCCCAGCCTGAGCTACTCCAGTCAGAGCTCTGCTTTTTCACGGCCACGGAAGAGGACGACCGGCCCACCTACACAATGGAGAGTAAAATACTGAAATGAAGATTGGCTGCATTTTGGTATTATCTACACTCAGCACTGCTGGTGAGAACAAGGGATTTACACTTTGTGATAAATGTAAAATTTAAAGCTAGCATGGTATAACAGCAGGAATAACAGAATAAGGAAGTTTATTATTGTTACCTACAGTAGTGGTGCCAATAATAAGAAAGGTAAGGACAATTAAGAGTTCACAGCATTCAAACTAAAGGTGATAATGTATAATGGATGTCAAACAAAGGGCTCATACTCCTCTCTCACTGGCCTTCTTTTTAGATGATGCCATTCCTGACCAGTCCGTGTTCCAGTCATCAGTGTGAGTTTTCCCTGGTTCCTTGAGAGAATCAGCATTTTAGAAGATCTGATATTACTACTGAGTAAGAACAAAACTTACATAAATATTTGTATAGAAATGTATGAGTAATAATTTTACCTCCAAACTGCCCCAGTCCTCCTCGTCATCCCAGCGGTCTCCTATCGGCTCTTCATCATTGTCTGTAACCTCAAGAGTCTGTGGTTGGTTGGCACGTCTAGAGGCAGCAGGTTGAGTCAGAGAGGTTTGTGGTGTTTTATCTTCTGAATCTGGTAACAAAAGAAACAATATGGTTCCAGCTAGAATACCTAGGCCTTGTTTAATAATACTTGAAATATAAAGCATACTTTATTTAAAGCAGACACAATATGTGCAAACATATTGAGCCTGCTGACTGCTTCTTCTTGTTGAATTCAATGTTATAAACCCACCAGGTGCAGGCGCTCCATCGGTGGCACTAGTGAGACTGGTGGTGTTGGCAGGCCCACTGCCTTCAGCTGCTGTGCCCCCTTCTGTACCTGGAGCAGTGCGGATTAGCTTAGAAGTTAGGGAAGACATGCCAGTGACAGCCCAACCGGCCCAACTGGAAGAGGCACCTGCAGGCTGAGCACATGACTCAACATCCTTCTCTGCAAGAGACAGGACAGAGTGTTTTCAGAACTAATCAAAGGGAAAATGTCCATGTTACCTAGATTTAATCTAGTAAGCCCTCAAGGGTCTAAAAGAACAAATAGGCTAATACCCAAGTAATTCTTATCTGTCACGTTTTAAGAGCTATAGGAGTGTTAGCCTATTTTTCTGCAGAGATTCAATTAACTTCTGAAAATTCTTACGTTTCTTTCTTTCCTGAATTTTCTGAAACGGGGGGTTTGCTTTTGTTTTAGAACATGATGCTGTGAATCAATCATTCACATAATTTAATTTATCTGACTTCTTGGTCTGTAACCCAATGTTCTAATATTATGCTGCATTCAGTGGAAACTCTTTTAAAGAATAAAAAAAAAAGGCTTAAGAAACTGGATTTTCCAAATGAGAACTCAAAGAGGGTCTCTCCAAAAAGCAGCCTACACGAGTCTGCAGCTCAGGGTTGTTTGTAACATACCAATCTCTGAGAGTTTGGCTGGATCTTCCGACACAGCCTCCAGCTTTGAAAGGAAACTCTTGATGGCTTTGAATGCCTGACCGAAAAAACAAACAAAAAACAAAGACAAGTGCTTTCTTATGAGACAAAACAAAACCCTAAAAATACTAAGCTGTCAGGGTCCCTGGTTAAAACACTGCATTCTTTTTTAATATACTGGATTGCTTTTTCTCTTCAACAAGTTCACTACTTGCAGATTATCTATTATTACTTTAATTTTTAGTTAATATCATTCAGTATTACTAACTCATGTTACTACATGAGAGCATATAGTAATGCTACACAGCATCAGTTATTACAATTGTTAGCATCAATTATTACTGTGGTGCTACATGTTCATACTAGCTTATATCTTTCTTCATAACTATAATAAAATGATCTATTAGTGGCCATAATTAGTAAAAATAAACTATTTAATATTCTTAATACATTAAATAATGGGCAAACAAAATTCAAGGCAAAGGCCAACTGCTATTAAACTAACTGTGATAACACAAACTTTACTCATGTACCTGATCCCGGACACTTTTATCAGGGTCAACTGTGACGATGCAGAGGGTGGGCAGGATTCGACCAGCGATCTCCGTAACGCTGTAGTAGTTGTGTGTGGCAGCGAAGCCAAGCACACCAGCAGAGCGTGAAGCTGGGAATGGGTCCTTAGTTCCTCGAGAGAATGCAGAAATCAGAACACGCTGTCGAGTCTGTGAAGAGGAGGAGCATAAACCTTACTAAACTTGAAACTTACTAAACTTCTTGGTGTTTTAAACACTGAACGCTGAATGTGGATGTGCTTTACCCCAGCATTGAGGTAGGAGGCAATCTTTCCAAGACAGACGGTTGTGTTGCACCGGATTGGGCCTTGCTCGTCTCTGGCCTGCAGCCGAGCGAAGTGACGCATCAGTTCTTGGTTCAGGTTAGCGTCATTCAGTTTGGGAGCCAACAGCAACATAGACTACAGAGATGACAGGAAAAAAATTGAGTTGTATCTAGCGTAATATCCAATAGCACTTTCTGTTCTGTGGTTGTGTTGAAGTCTGTAAACTACCTTAACCGTCTGCTCTCTGATGGCGGGATTGGTGTCTGTGAAGCCGTGAACAACGTGAGGGAAAATCTGGGAATTAACTGCTGCCTCGTTAAGATACTGAATGAACTGCTCCATCTGAGAAAGAGACAAAGTAACATAAGAATGAAAATAGATTTTATTACATCTGTTATGCGTACAAAACTGCAGCCACTAACAGAACCAGGGTGATTGCAGAACATTTCAGACAGACCAAAGGCATTGCTTATTTCACTTTACAACATGAGTGGGGTGGAGCAGTGTTTAAGTGGTTAGACGTCTGGAGAACCAAAGTTCAAGTCCCCCGTACTGGCAATGAAGGCTAACCACTAGCACTAAAGCCATAATATGGCAGCCCACTGTTTCTAATGGTGTTAATAAAAACAATCATTGTGTGTATTTGTAGTATTTTGTCCTTCCATTTTACTGATGAATAAACTCTAAAAGTGAATATGACCTTAGCTGCTGCTGCATTATTATTATTATTATTGCAGGAGTTAACCAGGGCAAGGTCAATTTATCACAAGATGTACTAGTTATGAACTGAAGCTGCAGTAATCCCTAAAAATAGTTGATTCTATAATAAAGAACTAAACTGCACATCTAATAGTTATAGAAAATTGTTAATTGAAAAATTGACTATTGAATTATTATTAATTGATTGACAATTAATTTAAAATAATTGTAACAGCAACAGACCATGGCTCAATTCTTTCATTTTTTATTCTGTCTTTCTTTCAACAGCTTCAAACTGTGGATAAATAAAGTTTAATAAAATGTGCATGTGTGTCTTGTTAAAATTAAACACTTTTCTTAAATGAATAACACTCTTGTACGCTCTGTCTGATTCTCCATGAAGGCGGTGGTCTCACTCTGTACTCCTTAAACAGGCCTGACTTTAACTGAGCATTTTTGTTTATGCAGACAACTCAGAGAGAGTTGAGGGAGTCTTAGAGGAGTTGATTGTAAATACAGTTTGTTTTTTTTCTTAAATATTTGTTGCCACTCGTTCTGTGAAATGTACTTAACTTTTGCAATATTACAAATTTTATTTAATTCAGAAACAATGAAAATATTGTAATGTGATTTCAACTGATACATAATGTGAGTGGCATGAGTGCAAAATTCATCTGGAGAAACGCTGTTTTGAGAATCCTGTTTTGACCTGTTGTGTCATTTTTTGAGAAAAGGCTTGTTCACCAGCACAAGTTACCATGGCAACTCAGCTGGGACTTATTTAAGTCACGATTAAAAAGTGAAACTCTCACTTTGATGAGCCAGACTCATTGAAATAAGTGAGGCTTTCCCTGAATCCTGCTTCATGGAATACCCCTCAGGTCCTTTTTTATGTTTAATTTTGCCTCTATATAATTACAGAATCTACTGTAAGCCCAACATGTTAGCCAAAGATGAGCTCCAAAAGTTTAAATACCTGCTGCAGAAGTCGTATCCTCATGGCTCGGTCTGTGGAGGAAAACATCTTCACAATCACAGGAATGATTTTCTGTTGGTATTCTTCTGCCGACAGGAACTTCCCCACCTGGCAGATAGAGTGAGATGAAGATACAGTGTGATGTCCACAGATCAAACAAGTTTCACTTGATAATATCTTATAGATCTACAGATACTTTCTGATGTTTGTTTAATGCTGCCAGAGGAGGTAAGGATTCACCTTAAAGAGGGGTGTGAGAACAACGGCGCCTGCATTGCCAAACTCGAAGGCGGTGAGCAGCTGAGGGAGGACCTTGTGTTTACAGAAGTCTTCAGGAAACAAGTCCAGATTGTCACTCAGATCCTGGAAGAACTGCTGCTTCTCGGCAGGCTCCTTGATCTAGAGTTTCAATTTAAAAGAGATGCTTTATACTTTATTGTTATATGACATGTTGTACACTGTAACCATTTATTTTCACAGTAATTAGTGTCTTTAGAATGTGAGTTTGTTTACCTGAATCTCCTCCAGGAATAGGTTGCTCTCTACAAAGCTGTTGCTAAGAAATCCCCCAGGTGCTCTGCAGTTCTGAAGAAAGCAGGCTGGGTTTGGCCGAGCTCTGGGATTGGCCCCTACCAGCTCACAGTAGTGGGGGACCAGTGATTTTGGGACCTGTTTACACAAAAAAGAATAAAAGAAGGAACAGAACTCTGAACATCCCAAAGAGACTTATTTTAGTCATTAGTGACTCCTAAGAAATCTAAAGATTTTAAATTTTTTCCCCCAGAAAGCAATATAATAGATTTTTGTTTACAGAACAAATCGTAATTAAATTCTTACAGACTTTCCAACCAATTCCCTTTGTTTCTTTCTTTGTTATTTAAAAAGTCTGCATAAATGAGATCCATTTTGACCAAATCTGGTAGAAATTTTTCCAATTTAACAGCAATAGACATCTTTTCTATAGTGTAGATATCAAATACCATGTTTATGCATTCCCCAATACAAGGTGGCTCCACCTTCAACCATTTTCTTGTAATATCTATTTGCTTGCAGCTAGTAACTTATTTAGTCATTTTCTGTCACGTCTGATTCGCAAATATTTATAATAGTCTTCTTTTAACAAATACGTTTTTCAGACAAGCTTCAAAGCTCAGGAGCGCCCCCTTCTGGAGAAATGAGAGGTAAGAAGCTTTGCATTTTTGTAATTCAATTCTTAAATCTGTTATCTTTATTTCATACAGAAATCTGTAGGCATCTTACATACACTGTGGAATCAGTAATAATTAATTTAGGTAGTTATACAAAGAAAGCATTGATAAGACATACCTTTCCCAATGAACGGAGGGAGGAAGTGCGAGGAAGAGGTCCATTGAACACTTCCCAAATAAGGCAGCCCAGTCGCCACACCTCACCTGCCCTGAAATAAAAATAGAAGGACCTCAACAAAAATGATTTAACAAGAAATTGGATTAAAAAAAACAAACAAAAAAAAAAAACATCCTCAGCCTTACCATTTCTCTCCCCCATTGTCTGATATTTCTGGTGGGTCATATTTCTCCATGTCTGGGTAAACAGCTTTTGGGGCAGGCAACGAGACCCCACTGGGGTCACCCTGCTCAGGGGCCACATGATCAAGTGCACCTAGCTTCCACTCCCCAGCACGATCCACAAAAACAGCCCACATGCCCAAGTTGTTATGAAGAAGGTGGCAGTCATTGACAAGAAAACTCAGAGCTTTCTGTTATAGGAAGCAAATAACAAAAGTAAAGCTAGTTTGCAACAGTTTCCACAGAATAACCAACAGAAACAACTAAACTTTGCCTCCCTTTAAAGTATCAAATGTTGCACCGTTCATTTCTTACCACTATTTGGTGCAGTCCCCAGGAGACTTCAAGTTCACCAGCACCGCCCTTCTCTGCCTGGGCCTTCAGGTGGACTGCTAGGGGTGTCACCTGCTCAGTCACCAGGTACAAGCTCTTGTCTGTCTGTAACAACCCAAAGCAAGATTAAGTAGAGTATAAATTGAAATTTAAAAAAGAAATTAGCGCTCCAATTTATGATGTAGCAATATGAAGCTTGTAAACACAAGATACACAGTATTCAGCATTCTTGTAATACTCATGTTGTGCCTATTATCTTTAAGTAACCAAGACACTACAAATTACCACAAAACAACATTATTTTCTTCACTACAGAACTTCTATTAAGAGGAAATACACTGCCTGGCCCTAAAAAAGTCACCAGTTGGATTAAATGAAGCAAAATGGTAAGAATCTCATTTGGAAAGGTAATTCTGACTCTGGGGAACTGATTAGGCCTGTCGCAATAAGCAATACGTCAACAAAGGTAAGAAAAAATTAGGGCGATAAGTTTCCTGGCCGCAATAATTTTCATTATTCAGTCAGTCATTATCTGTACCGCTTGTTCCCATTAGGGGTCGCGGGGTGAGCTGGAGCCCATCCCAGCAGTGTTTC
>JBAMHW010000007.1:20159448-20180971 GCA_037177495.1 Rhadinocentrus ornatus | reverse complement strand
GGATGAGCTGGTGAATGTGGCCGGAGAGAAGGAAGTCTGGGTTTCCCTGCTTAGGCAGCTGCCCCCGCGACCCGACTTCGGATAAGCGGCAGATAATGGATGGATGGATGGATGATTTTGATATATTCTGAATTCATTACAGATTAAAGAATATACAGAGATGCTCAAAATGTGTACACTCCAACATCCCAAGTGTAACCATGACCAAAATTCTGAATTATTATTATTATTGGTTGTTTTTTTCACACAATGATCATTAACTTACATTTGAGGTTATTGTCTTGTTGGAAAACTCATGTGTGTTCAAGTTTCAATTTTCTACCTGATTGTTTGAGGTTATGCTCAATAATTCAATTAGTGAACAACAGTCAATGGCTACGTCTTCAAAAAATTATTCCAGCAACACAAAACAGATCTTAGTGATGACCTTAGAATACAGTCTGAAAATGTTATTCCTGACTTGTGTTAATGTTGTGAACCTTTTTAAATATGCACTGACATCCATGAATATTTCAATTGTACTGTATATTGGTCAATGAACAACATAATACAAGTTAACACACAGAAGCAACCAGCAACAGTTAATTGTCATCACAAACAAAAAGATGGCAAGTGCAATGACATTTTGCAACTTTCAGAGCCAGGAACATGTATAGATTTTACTTCAGTAATGTCAGGAAACAGAAAAAAAATGCAATGATTTTTCTTTTTCCCTGTATATCTTACTTTCTCTTACCAAGGCAGAATGACCTTCATGTACTTGATGTGCACATACATACTTGCAACTTCAACTTTAATTGGTCACAGCAATCTTTTCTTGAAGATATTTGTTAGGCTGATGTGGATGCACAGCGTCTGCTGTATCCTTTACCTTTAAGAATAGTTGTTGTTTTTTACAACAGTATTTCTATGAACCAAAAAGTTGTACCGACCACCATTATCCGATAAATGCACAAAATATATACCTTTGAACAGCCATTATACTTTGTTTTTCTCCTTTCAATGTTTAGATTGAATCCATCTGCAAAATGTTTTAGCTTCACGTGACATTTAACTTCACTTTGCTTTACAGATGACTCGTTCAAGACAAATTTCAGAAAGCTAAAGGCAGGTAAAGAACTCAAATAAATTATCAACTTAGGCAGCTAACATTTGAGAAAAGTAGATTTTAATTTACCACTGCAATAACTAACTGTTTTTTTAGGTAAAAAAAGTGCATTAGTCAGTTGATTGTCATTTCTAAAATATAGCATAAATTACAATAAACATTTAGTTACAAAATGCATTTGCCATCTTTCAGTATATTTAGAGAAAACCTACAAATCTATCACTTACAATTAATGTAGCAGCCAGAGAAACAAAAATTAAGATTCCAAAACAATGTTTATTGATTACTTGTCCAAAAGTTAAAACATGTTTTTAATACATCTCACTTTACAACTTTGTCCTACAGCTCTATTTCTACAACTTGTAATTCTAGATCAGATATGTAGCTTATACACATTATCGAAGTCTTTAGGTTGGAGCTTTACCCAAAAAGCATACCAAAAGCAAGACACCGCAGGGAATTGAACCCTGTCCTGACAAAGTCAGGAGTGCCACCACCGGAGTCTTTTGCTTTGTTTTTGCTGCAATATGGGCAAAAGCAAAACCTGAAGGAACAAAGTTTGTTCCTCCAGGAAAAGAAAACCCTTCCAAGACCCATTATTGTCCCTTTAGCTCACACTGGGATTTCTTTTGATAACAAGGCTAAAACAACCGTTTCTCAATCCCCATTACAATGCTGATGTTTAAAGAATCCTGGGTCAGAAGCAAGTTAGGTGGAACAAAATATTTAAAAGCTAGATAAATACGAGTGTTTTCATTCCTACCCCCTGCAAAACATAATGAAATACCTCTTTCCAGACACTACTGCAATGCATGAAAATGACCATATGAGCATTATTTTTCATAATGCAACTAGAATGTTATGCATAGCTGAGGTGCATCCAATATGTTGGGAGTTAAAGCCATACATTGAAGAAAAATCAAGGGAACCGAAATTACTTAACTTGGCACCCACAAGATTGACGTGATACAGTGTAAGAAACAAGCTTGGAGCTCTTGATTTTAAAATGACATTTCTACAGCACAGGCTTTTCATATAAAAAATGATCTTGACACTTTAGACCAGTGTTTCTCATTCCAGGTCCTCAGGACCCACTGCCCTTCATGTTTTAGTTGTGTTCCCAGTCCAACTTTATTTCAGCCCAGGACACATCCATGCTCTACATGGCTCCAAGCTTTAGTCATACCTGATAAAGCACAAAAATGATATTTAATTGTAAAAAACTAAGCATTTGTTAAAAACAAACAAAAAAAAAAAATCCTTTTTTGATAGTCTACTCATTGTATTGTCAATACAAGTTACAATAACTAATTGCAAAGAAATTTCAATGGAGAAATACTGCCAAAACAATGAATGTCAAGGTAAATGTGAACACATTTGGTGACCTGGTCTTGGGTATTGGAAAGTGCACAGGACAAAGCACACTGAAAAATGCGAAGTAAAAAGTACTGAACAAATAACTGGTATTACAGCACTATTGTGAACTGCTTTAATAAGGAGAGTTGAAAGACCAATAGTACAGTTCATAAACTATGGAAACCATTTTCCAGAAGAAGCATTTAAATACCACAGGCCCGATAATGGAGATTCCTTCCTAAACAGTAGGCATGGACTTGAATGTGGAGTTGCGACAACTGGGCCTGATATAAAAATCTGCAAGAGTCAAATATACACAACCCCCTCCCACAAAGCAACCAGATGTTGAACAAATTCACAATGACTTCTAGTGAAGAGACTTGTTACCGCACTCTGTGGCCAAAAATTATGTTTCTTAACAGCAGGGGACTAGTTTTCAAGGTGCTCTCCAGCATGGCAGAGTCCACTTGAATCTTGCAGGTGTACCCGGATGTCTTCTATTCAAAACATGTGGGTATTTAGAGCGGTTGCTGAATATACAGGAATGGCTGTGCTAATGGTCATCCACTCACACGCCAAGCCTGTAAACTTCTCTGACAGAGACCTATCAAATATATGATTGCCTCTCCTCCAGTTGGAGAACTACTTCTGATTGCAGGGGTTGCAGTCAGATTAAAAAGTTCCTCTCGACAGCACACTCCCAAGGCATCCATTACAGCAGGCACCACCAAAATTATGCCGGCACAAAACGAGTTGACCATGGTACAGAATACTTCACATGGCTTGCCTGAAAAGAGGAAGAGATTGTAGTGCAA
Source organism: Rhadinocentrus ornatus (assembly GCA_037177495.1). NCBI lineage: Eukaryota > Metazoa > Chordata > Actinopteri > Atheriniformes > Melanotaeniidae > Rhadinocentrus > Rhadinocentrus ornatus. The sequence continues at coordinate 20,177,692 of JBAMHW010000007.1, read as the reverse complement.
GTGAGATAGTGTATTCTTCAATAGTAGAGTCTAATAAATTTATACCAAACCCCTTAGAAAGTTACAGAGATTACTCAATCCAACATACAATCAATCCAACATACAAACCAAGTACTCGCTTCTACACTTTGACTTCCGGTCTAAGAGTGAAATTTAATATTGATCACAACAATTGTGTTTTCTGTGAGTCAGACCATCTTTTCTTTCAATGTAACCATACAAAAACATTTTGGGAGGACTTGATGGACTGGCTCTCTTCCAAGGTTCAACTAGAGGACACACTTATGCTGGACAACATAATATTTAGAAGTTATGTTTGGAGTTAGAAAGATTGGTCCAGCTCTTTGGCTCAACTCAGTACTGAATATGCTGCATGCACTTATGCCCATGATGATATTGTGTGATGAAATCGAGATCTTGCATTTAAAAGAAAACAAAAAAAACCCTGCGTCTAGCACTACATGACAGCACCTGGGTCCAACTGGACTCACAGCAGTGTGACTAATACTTAATTATGATGTCCCACCCTGTTTGAATTCTTGCTTGTGTTGTTCTTACTCTCAGATGTAAGTTGCTTTGGATAAAAGCGTCTGCCAAATGACTGTAGAATAGAAAAGAATGGAATCAACCTGAAGGACAAGTGACTATGCTATAAACAAGTTATTGCTCTCAAAATACTTCATTCATTGCTCTGAATGGAAAAAAGTAAAGTCTCTTTTAAACGTGTTCAAAAGATACCTTGTAAAAATCTAATTACCTTTAAATGCATGAAATGTAAAAAAATATATCTCCTTACTGAATGCATTTGTAGATTCCAAAATACTTGAAGAAATCTGAAGGTAATCACAATAGTAGGAATGTATGTCTATTTTTAGTTAAGTTTTTTCTTGAGCCTTGGACATCCTTATTTGTTTAACACATCCTGTATGCCTAAATGTTTGTTTAACTGTATATTTACAATAAAAATAAAAATAAAAAAAACTTTGACTTCCGGTGTTATGCGTAGAACCGGAAGTGCTCTGCTACACTACCTGTGTCTCGGGTCTCTCTCATGTACTCTCCGACAGTTCCTGATCCTGCTTCCTGCTCTCTTGGACCCCTTTTATTCCGCCTTCATATTCTCCGGTCCTGTCTGGCCCCACAGCAGTCTTCTCCTACTGTCCCACGCAGGTCCTACGGTCTTTATCTAAAATCCATCCATCCCTCGATTCTCAGTCCAGTTAAAAAAAAAGACAAAGAGAAAACAAAAAGCAGCTAAAGCGCTGGTTAAAAAAGTAAAAATAAAGTGTAAATAGCCATTTAAAATGTCTGTCCAAAGACTGAGGCCAGGGCTTCACTTAGCACTGTCATATGTAGCCTTGATTCCTTTTACAACTCATACAGCAAAGACAAAAGAAAAAGAAATCTGACTACGCATCTAGTTTCACGTCATTTGTCTGTTTGGGGGTTCTGCAGCTGTATCCCATCTGTTTCAAGGTTCGGCGTGTTGTGCGTTCAGAGATAGTATTCTGCATACCTTGGTTGTAACGAATGGTTATCTCAGATACTGTTGCTTTTCTATCATCCTGAATTAGTTGGTCAATTCTCTTCTGACCTTGCGCATCAACAAGACATTTTCGTCCACAAAAGTGACGCTCACTGGATATTTTTCCTTTTTCGGACCACTCTCGGTAAACCCTAGAGATGGTTGTGCGTGAAAATCCCAGTCGTTCAGCAGTTTCTGATATACTGAGACCAGCACGCCTGGCACCAACAATCATGCCGCGTTCGAAATCGGTTAAATCTCCTTTCTTCCCCATTCTGATGCTCGATTTGAACTTCACCGGCTCGTCTTGGCCATTGCAATTCTATCTATATTATTTGGGGTGCTTCGGCTTTCGAGAGTCAAATATTCATCCGAGAATAAGTTAGACCCGATTTTGCACTAAACGAAAGTAAGCGAATAATGTAATGGAGTCAATTCAAGGCATAGCAGTCATAATGCAGTGGGACGATGAACAGTGGGGGTTTTGAGAACAGGGATTCTACAGTCAAACTAGATTGTGTTTAAACCTCAGCACTCGGAAAAGTTAGAGTGATGTGATTTACAGATGTTTCCAGTAAAGATCTCAACCGAAATAATAACAGAAGAAAACCTGCGAGGTTTGATTTCTTAAAAAAAAAAAAAAAATCACATTTCTAAATATTTATACATATGATTGTATTTATGCTAAAGTTTTAACCAAAAGTAGAAGAGTTGACGTAACATAGTAACGCCCGCGCGGATGAATCTGTGTTACAAGGTCCTACAAACCGGATCAAACTAGAATGTGGACTGGACTGTAATTTCTTCTCATTGCATGGGTTGTGCTGTGATATATTAACTTAAAGAGCTGTCAGCTTGAATGAGCTGTTAGCATATATATTTTTATTATATATAAAAGGAGATTTACAGAAACATACGTTGTGTTCTAACATGGTGGAAATTTACTATGAATGACTGAATTTACCTTGTTTACCAGTAGAGGGCAAGTCTCTCCCTGAAATGGGCTCTCCTGCAAGACAAGTTTTGGGCAACATCCCTTGTAAGTTGATCAACAACAGCAGTGGTTGGGAGTAGCCTCTGTTTGAGTTTCAGCCCCATGCCCCCAATAAATTGATTTATTTTATCTACTAAAGATGGGGGTCTTTTTCTTTTTAATACCACAGCCTAATTAAGAGTCCGATTTGCTTGCAAAACATTTTCTTGGGAGTCTTCCCGTATTTGCAATGATAGATTAAGTTTAAAAAGGACTGTTGTCTCAAAGGAGAGGCTGCTCCAATTTTTAATGGCACTAATTAAAGTTGCAAGCAGTGATGAAGGCCCTCGCCCCTTCAGCCTATGTCCCCACTGTGTAAATGGTAGTCCGTATTTATATAGCACTTTTATCCAAAGCGCTGTACATTATACATCACATTCACACACTGATGGCGGTAGCTGCCATGCAAGACGCTCACCACAACCCATCAGGAGCAATTACGGGTTCGGTGTCCTGCCCAAGGACACCTCGACATGGACTAGACTTGGCCGAGGATCGAACCGGCTACCCTAGGGTTACAAGACGTGACCTCCCTACCACAGCGCTGTCCCCTTCACCTGCAGTAATGCTCATGCAGTGGTTTGCAGCATCTGTTCATCCTTTCAGCCATAATTAATGCAGCACCTCAGTTTGTGTAAAAGCCATTGAAGCTGTTTGGAATCATGAGGGAGTGCAATGAGGCTGTATAATGTTGTTTTTCTGATGAATGCAGGTCGTCTTGGCTGTAAAATGAGTAATTTCTTGTTACCAGGGAGCTGGGCTATGGCTTTAACAACATCTGGACATACGTGGATAGGAACGAAATGGACTGAAAGGTGTGGTGCAGATTGAGTGTAGTATGTAGAAGTTACTGGCAAAACATCAAACTTTGAGCAACTGCCACAGCTGAAAGATAACTTTGGGAACGTTTTTAAAGATTTTCAATCACATGCTTTCCGAATACTTTTTTAAAGAGCTGTATGATCAAATCTGTAAGAGGAGGTTGTTAAAATGCAATGCAACAGAGGAGAATTACCTTCTTCTTCTTTTAATTTGGCAGGCTAGACGCGACTATGGCGTATTTCTGCCATTTACCGTTTAGTGTTGTCTCAGTCAAACTCTATCTTGCCGCACACAAATACTTCCACAATTTCACATCCACCTATATTTGTCAATCTGATGCAATATAGTCTACCACCTTCTTTATTTTATCCCTGCTATCCAGCTTCAACAGTGCTTGTACACTAAAAACTGTGATTCTGGTCGCTCCCAGCTCTCTAAACATCTGTGACGGGTATAAGTCTTGCAGAACATGTTTTACTGTTTCTGCACTTTCAAAGTCACATTTTCCATTTGGTTGCTTTCCGATCAGTCAGCCCACTCCTGAGTCCACAGTGACAAGTCTCAACCTAGTTGGCACTACTGAATCTTTCTGCTTTTCAATAACCTGATAATTAGTAGTCCTTATTTTTCCTTGCACTGCAAAGTATACTCTTCCCTTTTCTGTCCTCCTCCCACAGCTTGTGTTACTGCTCATAAATAAACTTAGTGATAATTGACATATATTCTGATGACCCACATTGCAAATCATATACTATCATCACCTAGTGTTTTTTTTGCCAAGCGATCAGTTCCTTTATTCCCCATTATTCCCACATGTGCCACTACCCACAGAAACCCTCACCTAACATCCCGCTTTGTTTATTCTGTACAGCGCTTGATGAATTTCTAAAAGTATGTCTGGACTGAATTGCAATTAATGCTGCTGCTGACACGTTACAGACGACAGATTGATATTGCTGACTTTCCTCAATCCACCAGACTGCCTTTAAAATTACCATCATCTGTGCTGTAAACACTGACATATAATCTGGGAGTCTAACTTTGTTCAACTCATTTCCCAAGTATGAAAAAACTGTAAGCTACTCGGTTACTCTCCAGGGGCCTCATTTATCAAACCGTGTGTAGCAAAGCAAACAGCAGGCGGCGTTTGTAAGCTAAAAATGTTTAAGTGGTGGGCACGGTGTGGGCCTTACTTGTGTCAGAAAGGCAGAATAGTGGCAGCAGGTGGCAGATACAGTCATCGCAGTGTTGGAAGGCAGGACAAGCCAGAGGCATTGGAACATGCAGCTGGACATCTCAGTCCAGCATCTGAATGCCATGCAGGAGACCGAAGTACGAATCCCACAGGGGTTAAGCGCTTTGGAGAAAAGTGTCTACTAAATGAAATTTCTGATGCCAGTAATTTAGCCATTTTCTTTAATTCATAAATATGTACAGATACATCTGAGATGGGTAGCAGTTTATTTAGTGTTAAATAATATTTCTTTCTAGTTGCTGGGTGCTCCAGCTGGGTGGGCGGTGCAGAGGGACACAATCACCGCTATTTACCAGGTGGACAAGGAATTGTGGGATCTTGATAGAAATTGGGACAACAATTAAAAAAAAAAAGAATTGTGTAAGAATAAATAAATAATAGGAAAGCCACCTCTCGTGTGTTTCATTAGCGTTGTATCGCTTCTAGACCTCCAGTCTGCGTCCCGTTCTGCTGGAATGAATGACCAAAGCTTACATTTCACACCGACTGTCCACCTTATTTAGCTGGATGTATTTTATAACATGCAAGTTTTGTTTCATAATGAAAGAACAAATGTTAGTGGTTGAGGTTCTTATTAATATTGTCTCCCTTTTTCCCGAAAATCATGTCTCACATTTCACAGCATTTGCTTGATTTTACCGGAGGTGTCGCTGTTTCCCGTTTCTCTAGATTATGTGCATACGGCTGGGTCAGAGTTGCCGTGAAGGTAGAAACATTTTCCAGTAGTTTTCATTAATCGCAAAAGCTGACTGTATTTGGCGTACGCTGGTTTTTGTTTCTACGCAAGCTTGATACATAAGGCCCCAGCTCTTTTGATCCAGTAAGATGTAAAGATCTGCAAGTATCCATTCCAGTGCTGTTCTAGCCGTGTACAAGTTAATTCCATCACATCTCCTGAGTTAGCTGGAGTAGATGCAAATCAATAATAGGATCTGGCCCCAGCCATGATGGAACAGCTGGCCAGCAAACAGAAGGGCACACATCAAGATCACAAACACCTCATCAGGAATTCCTAGTGCCAGCTCTACAGAGACTTAGCCAAGTTGGCCTCATCCTGTCCTTTTATTTTCATACTTTAATCCCAATTTATATCTTCTGAGTCTTAGTGGAAATTCTCCCATTTCTATCAACAGAGCTGATAACCGGAGTTGTAATAAAAGCTCCTCTACACACTCTTAAAGCCTTTACCTGAATTACATTTAGCTTCTTTAACGCTGATGGGCAGCCGATCCGTATGCTGCACAGCCGTAATCAAAGATGGATCTTACACTGGCTCTGTATATCATGAACAGTGCCTCAGTACTAGCACCTCAATCAGATCCTGCGAGGCATCGAAGGACATTAAGGAGTCTTACACACTTTACATAAATTTTCTCAATGAGTTTTCCAAATTAATCTCTAACACAGCCACAAATTTAAGCTTCTTAACTTACTCAAGGTCCTTTCCATATATCTGCAAACCCTTTTCTTGTATTTTATTATTCCCAAATACTATAAATTTAGATTTGTCAGTAAGAGCCCAAAGCTTTTTGGGCTTAAATTAAAGATGTCAGATTCCTTCTCCTTTTCCAGATGGCACCATTGTCTACAAATAAGGAGAACCTTTTTTTTCCCCCACACCACTTCTCTCTCGGCTTTTCCCTTCCAGGGTTGCCACAGCAAATCCTCTGCTCCATCTGACCCAGTATGGGAGTCATAGGATGTATTTGGATGTTCATTTGGCAGGTTACGCAGGATACCCTTCCTGAAGCAACCCTCATCATGGGGACCGGCCCTCAGATATCACTGGCTTTGACCACCCTCTGGGCTTTTCCCACACCACCAGAACATTAAATAAAACACTTCTTTGGGTAGTACACTGCCCACCCCCACTTGTATTGTCCTCTTAGAACTTTTTGATCCAACTAAACATTCTTCCTCATCCAACAGCATCAAAAGTGCAACTAACAGACCTTCCCTCCCCGACATGTCATAGGCCTTCTCAATATCAAGAATACTGCAACAACAGTCTTTTATTAATAAAGTATTACAGATTCAGAAAGTATATTGATTCTGATTGATTTGTTGGTCATACCTTTTTTTAAATATCAACATCCAAAGTCAATCAACAATGTCCCACTTTAGTAAGGTACAAAATACCCACTTTTCTTCAGTGTTTTTACCAATCTATGCGTTACCATTTGCTCCATTATCTTACTGAAGTCAGGGCTAAAGTGCCTATAGGAGCCACGATTGTTAGCCTCCTTTAGAGATTTTTAAAATTAGGATTATATCGGCATCTTTCTATTCTAATGGTAGACAATCATATTTTTCATAAAGACTAATGGGATGCAATTGTAAGTGGCAACTGCTTTAAATAGTGCAGCCAAAAGAGCTAATATGTTGTTAATTTGACAATAGTGTTGGTCACACTGTACAGCAGGGGGGGGGGGTAAAAAAATGGTCCACAGGGATTTGTGCATTGACTTGCGACATATGCAACGTCCCAGTCAGCAGAAACCAAACAAACCTCAAACTACAAACGTACTTACAAAGCATTATCAGCTTTACTAAATTCCCCCATTTAAGACCACCGTTTGAGAGCTTAAGGCAGCTATCACTCACTTCTTCATATCTCATATTTCTAAATTTTACAATATTTAACAGTAAGTTTGTTTGCAGACATCTGACATAGTAGCATTAAAGTCAGTGGGTATACAGTTTATTTAAACCAATAGGACACTGCCTTACACAAATGTTTTACATAAGACTGCAGGAGGTACATAATGATATTGGTGTCTTCAGTCAGGGGTTTCTGCTAAAATACAGACATGCACACGTCATTGTGTGAACTGCCAGGAGAGGAAACTGGCTTAAGACTAAGTGCTTGACTGACCCTTTAGTCTGCAAATATTTCAGCAGATTCTTTGATTACCACTTCTACAACTGACTTTACCCTATAGGTTAAACTGCTATAATAGCTGAAAGCACATTTATTTTGTTACAAAATGCATTTGCAATCTCAATCTACGTAGCTCTTACAATTAATGCAGCAAAAAATAAAATGTAGGCCGTGATTACAAAAGGATGTTTATTGATCATTTGTCCATAAGTTTGAACACGTAAACCTGTAACAAATTAAATGTTTTTCTCCCAGCTTTACCCAAAAAGCATACCAAAAGCAAGACACCGCAGGGAATTGAACCCTGTCCTGACAAAGTCAGGAGTGCCACCACCGGAGTCTTTTGCTTTTTTATAATTGCTGGAATATGGGCAAAAGCAAAACCTGAAGGAACAAAGTTTGTTCCTCCAGGAAAAGAAAACCCTTCCAAGACCCATTATATTATCCAACCAGAGCGCGCAGGGATTTCTTTTGATCACGAGGCTGAAACTAGAAGACAAGTCAACTGTTCCCCAATCCCCAGCATTTCCCACAATATTGAATTGGTCTATAATTCCATTTCAATTTATCCATAGTAGCAATACGACAATACCAGCATCTCTGGTGATACGCAAAGCCGTTTCCCTTTGCAACACGGCAGAACTTGAAGGTCAAATGAACAGTGAAGGCTCTCTTGCCAAGTTTAAAGCTGTAATGGAAAGAGACAAGACAATGTAAGCCTCCCCACCCCCCTCCCACATTAAGCCCGCACTACACCAAAACAAGTCAAAATGGTTCTATTTTACAGCAACTGCAGAATTTACCACAGCTATTCTTCCTCAGTGATGCTCAATCCTTCAATTTAAGAGATTCCTAGAGGCTGGTGTACCCAAGTCCCATGAAACAGCCGACGTTTAAAGATGCCTGGGTCAGTTGCAAGTTAGGCTGAACAAGAAATCTGAAAGGGAGAGAGAGAAGAGCGTCCGTCCGTCCCCCCTCCCCTCCCAAAAAACAAACACCCCTTACCAGACACTACTGCAATGCTTGACGACCTTATGAATAGTGTTTCATAACAGAAAATGTTATGCATAGCTGAGGTGCATGCAATATGTTGGGGGTTAAAGCCATGATATGTTGTTAGGAAAATCAAGGGAACCGAAATTACTTAACTTGGCACCCACGACACTGAAGTGATGCAGTGTTAGAAACAAGCTTGCAGCTCTTGATCTTAAAATGACAGGACTACTCCATCACAGGTTAGGCCACCCCAGATGACAAAGAAATTTTGGGCGATTTGACCTAAGAAACCAAAAGGAAAAGAAAAAAGGCACACACAAACACACAGACAGCAGGGCCTCTGCGAAGGACACCAGGTGTTTAGATTTAAGCTCAAGCGCACAGGGGATTGACACTTCATTCGCGTAGGGAGGGTGACACTCATATTCGCTGACAGCTTCCACAGATGGCTTTGCATTCAGAGGCAGGCAAGATCGGAGTGGACAGACGAGTATGATCTGAAACAAAGAGTGGTCTACACAACACACCAACCACACAATACTCAAAAGATTTTGAGTTCTACTCATTTTGTGGTTTTAAGATGCAAAGCAATAGGGCCCAAGGCCAAAGAGGAATGCTAGTTATGCATTGTTATTGATGATTTGAGGTTAACATTAAGCCAGTTCTAAGATGTCATTTTGTCAATTTTACATTGCAAAAGTTTGACAAGATAAGCCAACATCTTACTACATGCTCCGGGTTAGAGGACTTGACTTGTGCTTAAACCAGTCTTGCACTGTGATTTCTGTGAAGAGAAGCGTAGGGACACGCGCAGCCAATGCACCATTTAAACTAAAGCAACACATTTGCGTTGCATTTTGGGCCAAATGTGCTGCACCACGCACAGCTTTCCTCAGCCACTTTCAAATTTTAATATTTGCACAGTTGCACAATTCTGAGTAATTAAATGCAACCAATCTGCCACTTGCACAGTTGCACAAGGGCAAGCAGCTGAGGGCTAATTATTCCATTTAAGTAACCATTTGAAAAACAACCTGACCCTTCCTGTTCAATCTGCATGTTGGTGGAGTTCAGAGTGTGTGAAGATTCCTGTGTTGTCATAGGTAGACCGCATTCTTCTTTGGGCTGTTCTGCAAAGTCAAAGAGGCAGAAAACAGAAACACCCCGTGCCCCTCCCCACAGTATTGTAGGACTGACCGTTATCCTTACCACATAAGTCAATTTCGATGATGACCAAATCATCTCATAAGAGAGCCCTACAGTGCCATTTCTATTGCAAGTGGTTTCATTCCAAGAATAAATCAGGACACTTTAGTCCATACAAGCTTAAGTGACCCATTTATGGATAAGTAATCCAGTAATGTGATCTTTTCACAAATCAATATTTGATGGATCCAACTTATCTGCATTCAATTTCCACTTTGAATAGGAAGTCATTTCAGCCCAGGTCACATCCATGCGCTACAAAGCTCCAAGCTTAAGTCATACCTGAAAAAGCACAAGAAAAGCTCCCCAAAAACCCCCAAAAGAACAAATGCGTACAAAAACTGTATTCAATCACAACAAGCTAAGCATTTATTATGCAGAAATCAAAATCCTTTACAGATAGTCCACTCATTGTATTGTCAATACAAGGCACAGTAACTAATTGCAAAGGAATTGCCATGATGGAATTTTGCCACAACAATGAATGTCAAGGTAAATGAACACAATTGGTGACCTTACGTGATGCTCGATGTGCAAGGAAACTTGTACATAGAATGAGTTAGGAGAGTTCCTGATGGTCTTTGAAAGCGCACAGGACACAGCACACTGAAAAATGCAAAGGAAAAAGCCTCGCCCCACAATACCCTTTCCCCAAAACAAACTACTGGAAAATTACTGGTTTTACAGCACTAAATTGTGAACTGCTTTAATAAGGAGAACTGAAAGACCAATAATACAGTTCATAAACTATGGAAACCATTTTCCAGAAGAAGCATGTAAATACCACAGGCCTGATCATGGGGATTCCTTCCTGAACAGTAGGCGTGGATGTGGCGTTTTGACGGGTGGGCCTGATTTTAAAATCTGCAAAAGTAAAAAATACACAACCCCCTCCCACAAAGCAACCAGATGTTGAACAAATTCACAATGGCTTCTAGTAAAGAGACTTGTTACCGCACTCTGTGGCAAAATTGGATTTCTGTACAGCAGACTAGTTTTGAGGTTGCTATCCTGCATGGCAAAGTGTCCACTTCTTGCTGGTGCACCTGGATGTCTCCTATTCAAGCCATTTGGCATTGGGCAATGTGGAGCTGTGTGAAGTCTAGGAAGAGACTGATTAACGCCCCACCCCCCCAATTCATACCCCACACAAATGGCACAAAACCCCACTTACAAAATATTGTGTAATAATTAAAACTTCAAAAGATGTCTTGATAGTTTAAATACATAATACCTTCCTACACCTTGTTAAACCCAAGTAGATTCACAGGATCCCGATCCATAGTACTAAAGAATGCAAGATGAGCTCAACTTGTACGAGCGGCTAGCACAGCGGATTCGTTCCATGAACCACTTTAGAGAAGGCAGGCCTGTGAAAAGAAAAACTCCAGACACGTTTTAAATTTACCCCCCCCCCCGCTACCTCAGACACCATTTAATGTCAGCAAATATTACTGGAAATAGTACAGTAAAGGCAATAATGAGTTAATGTACAGGATAGTTACACCCACATGTACACCATGCATGAACTCACTGCTTGGGTAAAGAAATAGATGAAGCTGATCTGTACCAGCGGGGTGGTGCTTTACTGGGGGGTTGCTGAATATACACGAATGGCTGCACAGATGGTCATCCACTCGCACGCCAAGGCTGTAAACTTCTCTGGGGAAGACCTATCAAACAAAGGATTGCCTCTCCTCCAGTTGGAGAACTACTTCTGATCGCAGGGGTAGAAGTCCGATTAAGAAGTTCCTCTCGACAGCACACTACCAAGGCATTCATCACAGCAGACATCACCAAAATCATGTCAGCGCACAAGACGAGTTGACCACGGAACAGAATACTTTACACGGCTTGCCTGAAAAGAGGAAGAGAAAGTGGTGCGAGATATTGTGTCCTACAAGAACTGAGTCTAATAAAGTCATGCTAAAAACCTGAGAAAGTTAGAGATACCTCAACCTGATATACAAACCCAAGGCCCCACTTTACACCTGTGAAGTTAGAAGACTGTGCCCCGTCCCACCCTCAGCATGGACTGGCTTGATCTGGAACTGCTTCAACCATGGCCTCTGCTACACTGCCTGTGCCTCTGGCTCCCTCTGGTGCCCACTCCTCGAAGGATCTCGATGCTGCTCCCTGCTCTCCTGGACCCCTTCTGCTCCTGTCCTGCCTGGCCCCACACGCCCTTGGATCCTGTCCTGCCTGGCTCCGCAATGGTCCGCCCATGCCCTCTGGTCCTGTCCTGCCTGGCTCCACAATGGTCCTCCCATGCCCTCTGGTCCTGTCCTGCCTGGTTCCACGTTGGTCCTGCGCTCTTCATCTAATATCTAAGTCCATTCTTCCCTTGACAACTCAGTCCAGCTCCCCAAAGGGAGAATAAAAAAAAAATTATAAACATCTTCAGCCTTCTAAGGCAATAAAAATTTAAATTAAAAATAGCAATGTCCTTAAGCTTGCGATTCCCTGAGACAGCTAAAAAATCTGGTAAAAAAGCCATGATAGCTTCCAATAAATTGCTGTTATGTATTTGCTATATATATTTTAAACATAATAAAAGCCATCTGTACAAAAAAAAAAGCTACACAGCTATATTACATCTCTCAGCTACATGTTATTTGATCCTTGAATTAAAAAAAAAAGCGCAAAGTAATTGGCTCAGTCTTGAAAAAAGTATCTAATGGCAATTCCTAATAATTTTCATAGCTTTCCAGCCCTTTTGAGGCCCTAAAAAATCAATTTACTCAGGTGTCTAATAACATTCTTAAACTTTTTAGAAGCCACTTTAAAAAGATATTCATTTAACCATATCCGCTCAAGCCCCGCTGCTGCTCAGCACTGTCCCATAATTAGGCAAGCATCTAGAAAAAGCCTGGCAATTCCCCTCCCATTTTAGTCAACACGGACAAGCTTTACGTCACGGCTCCCATATATAGACAACTGTTACGAATGGCTATCATTAAATCATGTAATCTATTTATAAATATAAGCCATTACGTCAATCAACTGTCTTCCGCATTAAATTAAGTTTTATTTGATTCAGTGCTAAATTTCGAAATAAAACCGGTTGGAAATATACGTTTGCTTTGTTAAGGCCTCGCTTAACATGGAGTTTGCTAAAAAAAAAACGGCCCATGAGTTACACTGCCCGTCCAAAAATTCGGGTGGGGGGGATATTTCGCTTAATCGCCATCAGCCTTGACTGCGCACGCATCCGCTTTTAAAAGTTTCACGTTCTTATTTATGCTCTCACAATAAAACGTTGCACCAAATGTTTTTAAGCGGTCGTGGATTGCGAGCGCCCAAAATCTGATTTGTTGGTTGCCCATCCTTTCTCAAACAGATTAACATATTTTCCCCAACCACGAGGTGTGACGACCAACATGGTTGTTAAACAAACGAGAAGTTACTCGCTCCACTAGTTAAGGTTAAATTTCTTTTTGTCAACTGAAAAATAATGGGAGGCTCTTACCCATTTTCTTCGTTAAATCCAAATGCTGACGGTTTTTGGACGGGTAGCGTAAAAACAAGTTTTAGATATATTTTCATTGAGTGGCGTTAAAAGTTAAGTTGCTTGAAATGTAAAAAAATAAATAAAATAACACGTATCTTTAGATATACTTCAAATGCCTTTCAGAACAGGCCTAAAGCCGATCCAATTCACATTTAAGTGGCTTTTTTTTCCTAAACGAGGTAAACCTGAACTACACATTTCGTTAATATTTGTAGCCCCGTAAAGTTTTGTTAAAAGGATAAAACAAGATCGCGTTGCCTGCTAGTCGCATATCTACCCGCTTCCTGACGTCGTTTATTGAAGGCTCTGTAAGAAAATGGCGTCACTTGTATTTATACCGTTTGGTGATTTGGTTAGACGACTGTTAGATATTCTTCCGAGGAAAAGTTAGTTCCAACCTGGCGCTTAACATAAGCTAAAATGATAATAATAATGATAATAATTTAGAGTCTAATTTAAAACATAGAGATACTAAGCTGAGATGAGACAATAAACAAGGTGTTTTTGTGAGAACAGTGCTAATCCATTTAGACTGGACAAGCAGATGGGTACTCTTGAAAATGTATGGACATAAACAATACAGAGATGTTTTATGTTAAGATCACAAGCGAAATAATATTCATTAAATATGAAATTGTGAATTTGTTTTTACCACCGCCGAAGTTTACTGCGGTTCTATCGTTTTCTTCTATATACAATCTATTATTCAAACAGTCAAAACAGCTGACGTCACAGTAACGGTTGCGCGGATTAATCTTTAGTTCAGTGTGATGAAGTCCTGCAAACCGGATCGAACTAGAATGTGGACGCCATTTGTCGGCCCTACTTTCCCTTTACTGCAATGATATGCAGTTTGATTTAAGAACAAAAGAAAACAGCCAACTCACCGCTATCCATAACGTGTGTTCAGTAACACGCTGTTAAAGTGGATTTTTCTGTAACTGCTGCACTTCTACAGTATTTTTTGTATCAATGTATCAGGTTCTTTCATGTAGTCAGTTCCAAATCTAGTAGTATCAGTACTGTTAGACTTCAGTGTAGGAGATACACCAACACTGTGTTAGGAGAGATTGAAGATTATATAAAGGAAAAAACATAGAAACATCCAATGCCACAAGGTGTGGTGTTGCGGCATGGTGACAAATTAATAGGCCAAGACTTTGTTTACAAGCAGGGGACATAGTTAAAGTATGTGTCAACCTCTCCTCACCCCCACCCCCTAATGGTTTCTCCCTGTCCTTCCCCCTTCAATACCAAAAGCCAGCTACCCCCACAGAGCTGGCTTTTGGTATTGATGACTAACCTAGACAAGTCTGGGCAAAGTCCCTTATGCAATCTTGTGTATTACTGTGCTTTACAATTGATCAGCAACAGTGGTTGGGAGCTGTCCTCTGATTGAGTTTCAGTTCAATTCCACTAATAAATTGATTTCTTTAATCTCCCTAAACAGGATGTAAAGCCATGTAACCTGTGAGAAAAGTTTCCTTTATTCATGTGCTCAGACAAGACAAAGACTTTTGATCCTAGTGCTGATCAAGAGCCTGATGTAATTTACTCTCATGGTCTTGAAGTCTCCCCTTATTTGCAATAATAGATTAGGTTTGAACAAGACGATTGTCTCAGCAGAGAGGTTGTGAAATTTTATTCTGTAGTCATGATTAAAAAAATGAACAAATAAATTATTTGCTTTCAAGGGGCCTTAGATGTGAATACCTGAACAATTTAAACACTGTTTTACAGAACGGTCACTTTTTACTGTGAACATTTCTTTTTAGTAATTGTTGTTTGGCATAATATTGAATGGCTGTAAAAGACATAATCACATGACATATATGGTCCAATTGCTTGAGAATGCAATTACACAATTCATTATTATCATGGTTGCAGAAGGCCTCTTAAAATCAATGGGAAAACAGAGGGCAGGTCAGTAGCTTCTATCCAATGGCATATGTGCACTTGCATATCTTTATAATTAAAAGAAAGTGCAAACACAAATTGTTACTCTGTTGCACATCAGCATACAAAAGAGCGACTAATTTAACCATAAGGCAGCACAAATAAAGGCAAACAACACTGAAAGTTTAATCTTTGATTTTCAACAAAGCCTGGTATGAATCCTATTCCCTGGGGCTTGGATCAATTGTCTCCTGTGTGAAAGCTCTCGCTCTTTCTGCTGGTTCGATAAGCACCCAGCTGTTACATCAGCCGTGATACAAAATCAAGCCACCATTCAGCAATTCTTACAGTCCTGCTCTTGAGCTGTATTCAATGATTTGGCAGGTTAGATGCTGAGGGAGACAAGCTTAATAAGAAAAGCAGTACAAGCAATCCAACAGCTGGATGCTTTGAATATTATTTTATTCATTATCATTTTTGCAGAGACTATTCTGAGCAAACATTGTAGGAAATTGAACTCCTAATTTGCCAGATTAGACTGAATTCTTTTTTCAAAATATCTCAGTAAATGCTGTGTCTGTTTTGATTGCCAGTATAGTTGTAAACAACAGTGTCATGGTATTTGTAGCTGAAAGTAGAAAATATGCTTTAGTATTATAGATGAGAAAAAAATAGATCTTCAGGGCTAACAACGGAATACTGATCACCTTTGCTAGTCTTTCCAACCACGGGGAAACCACCAGGGAAGAGACAGGTAATGGAGAAGTTTTTTAAGCCTGTTCACAGCCCTTCCCCGCCGGATGAGATTAAACCACAGAAGAATCACCACCGTCATCACTTCTACCATCACCAAGACATGCATTCACACAGGTAGGATGGTTTCTTCCAGTAATAGAGATTGAAAATTAACCCATCTCTAGCTGTAGTATTACACATTTAAAAAAATGTTTAAAGAAAGTTTTAAAAGTTTGTGAAATAAAGTTTTTCATGCAGTTTTTCTGAGCATGTACACATTCTTATTTGGTTCCTCTGATACAGGTACACAAAGCTTGATGACACTGATATATATACAGATGACAGCCAAGGGCACCGTCACCACCATCAGCACAGTCAGTATCTCCGTGACAGCTCTCACCGTGATGCCCACTATCCTCATCAGTTTCACCATGATGAAGAGAATGAAATAATTTTCAACCACCACACTCCTGTAACTCTCTCCAGAGCCTCTTCATCTTCCCTTTCCTCCAGCTCTTCCACCTCTTCTTACTCTTCCTGGTACACAGAGACAAGTGCAAATGATCCCTTCTCACTTCATCATGCTGAGCTGCCACAGCATTCCCTGTCCTGCTCCAATATTTCAGATGTGCGCAGAGGTTTTAGGGAGGATGACAGCAGTGAGCCTGTTGTTTTTGCCACGATTAAACACAACAAAAAAGGAAATGTCAGTAGCAGGTTGAATGACAGCTCAGAACAAAGTGGAAACACTAACTTTTCTTCTCTAAATCGAGGTCACAGTCGAAGTGATGAAGGCTTTTTGCAGTGTAATGAAAGTGATGTTGGAGGAAAGCAATCCAAAGTATCACACATAAACTATGGGCCACTGTATAAGTCAGCTAGTTTGAACCGAAGCTTGGCTTTCAGTGATGAGAACATTGTTTTAGGAGTGCCAAAGGGGCCAAAGAGAGCAGTTTCCTCTTGCCAGCTTCCCAGCAAAGGAATACTCAAAAACAAGGAGCATCACAATGACATTCGCAAAGCCAAGTCGATGGAGGTCCTTTCCCCCAGAGTTACCAAAGGAGAGGGTCAAAGTGGGCAGAAAGGCAAAGGGATCACTCAAGCTGAGATAGAGCAAGCCAGGGCAAATTTTGTGGAGGGCAAGTTGCAGTTTTCAGCCTTTCTTGATGAGATTACCAAGCAGGTTATGAGTTCATCGGATCTCACCATCTTGGGTGTGCAAAACAATAAAACTCCTGAAAAGACCTCTACCCCAGCTCCTACATCTGACCCAGTCAAGCCCCAGCTTCCACCCAAGAAGCAGAAAACTGGCACTGCAGGTGAGATGGCGCAGACTTTGAAGCAGCCAAGAGGACAGGTGAAAGCTTGCAGCAGCTCTCGAAAACACTCAAACTGTTCCAATCCAGACAAACTAATCTTATATACATCTAGAAACCATGATGGTAGCCCGCCGCCTCATCACCACTTTAACTCTGGAGGCCACAGTCGCAAAGACAGTAGACCGTCCCCCAGTGGAGGCTCCACAACCTGGGACAGATACAACAGATATGGCCCTCATTTAACAGATGGAACCAGTACCAGCCCTGAACCCAGCCATCCCAAACAACGGCACCACCGCAAATACCAGCCCAGCACCTTCCACAACCAACAACCACACAGCAAGCAATTCCATCAACAGATGCATGAAGAATTGGAGAACCGAAGGCCAAGCAGTTCCCCTCCATCATCAGCCCAGGGTGCACCAGGACCAGGTTTTGGATCTGAGTCTTCATCAACAAAATCAGACTCATCCAAGGCTAGAGATACAGCCTCCACAGCTACCAGTCACAGCTCAGAGCAGAGCAGTCGACATCAGTCACAACACACGGGGCTGTCTAAACAACACAGGGTGAGTTTATCTTAACAGGTACATTTTAACGCTCTTGTACATAAAAGATAATGTGAAAGAATATAGAAAAGATGGATGTGAGAAATGAAGATGGGGTAATAACAATTTAACAATTTAACAAAATATCAAAATTTAGTTTAACAAAGTACAGAAACTTTTACAAATTTGTGATTGCTTGTTTAAACATACCCAGATACTGTAATATATCATAATCGTAATTTGAAAGATAATCATATCACATTTAATTTAAAATTATATATGCTTGTCCTCATCATTTATGTACCATGAATACTCATGAGACTTAAGTAGTTATAAGTGACAAATGATAAACAATCTCAGACGTTAATATAGATAGATATAAAATATATATATATATAATATATATATAAAAATATACATACATACATACATACATACATACACACACACACACATACATACATACATACATACATACATACATACATACATACATACATACATACATACATACATA
>JBAMHW010000007.1:20136641-20159348 GCA_037177495.1 Rhadinocentrus ornatus | reverse complement strand
TACATACATACATACATACATACATACATACATACATACATACATACATACATACATACATACATACATACATACATCACTGTAAATAAACAGAAATAAGTAATTTATGATAACCGGAATAACAAAAATATATAAATTTTAAGGCATATCTATTATTAAAATGTAAACTTCTTAATCTCCTAAAGCCTTAACATCTCTGTATAGAAAGAGGACAATGACTTGGCAGGTGCAGTGTTGCTCCTCTCTTGCAGAGGCAGTCTAGCTGAGTCACTGGCTGTGTAGGATGTGTCAAACACTCCGCATTGCAAGCTGAGTCATCTCCAGCAATGCAGCAGATGATCATCCTGTGCTTTTAGGGGAAACTGAGTTAGAAACTACTAGATAAAAACTACCACATACACCTGTTGTAAAGCTTCCGGGTTGTTCTCAAGCTATGCCTGTTTGTTCTTTAAACTAACTGTATTTTCAGATAACATCCACTGAGATAAATCAGTGTAGCTCACACCAGTAACCAGCACAGGGAAAATGGCAGCTTGTGCTGTCTGGATAAAAGTTGATATCAGGTTACTTTTACATAAGAATCTGCCCAGGCTCACAGTCAAATGTACTAATAAGCTCACAGAGCATTACATAACATTTAATTTTTCCATGTAGCATGGAATCTGAGCTTACTAGCTTTGTTAGGTTTTGTACATGTACACACACACACACACACACACACACACACACACACACACACACACACACACACACACACACACGTTTAACTGCACATGTACAAGGGGAAAATCCTGGCAAATGTTTTAGTCTCACAGAAGAAATCAGTCCATAATTCAATAATTTATTGAATTTGCTTGTACTCATTAATGGGGCTTCGGCCTATACTGGGTACACAGTGTGTGCTTGGGCTTGCCAAATGGATGGATGGATGGACGTTCTCATTCTTACCTTTTATCTATCTTTATATCACTATAAGTTTGTACATTTTATGACTTCATACAAAGCTTTGATTCCATGTAAGTTCTTTAGTTCAGCTAGTTTTCCTTAAATTAGAACTGAAACCTTGCTGGAATTAAGCACATTACATCCTTGTAATTCCTGCAAGCTCTCATCCACTGTCTTCATGGTCTTGTTCTGTTTTTGTTCTAGGACATGCTGTTTGATGCTGATCACCTTCAGTAAGTATCTGTGATTGTCTGCCATTTTTTTACACGTGAGAGCAGATTCGCACACATTTCTCTTTGGCTCCCTCTATGATGGGTCAGTGAATTATTGATTACACTAATTAGAGCTTCCGTTCTCTTTCCACTTTCGGGTAAAGAGGAACGGTTTGTTGTTGAATAACTTTATGTAACCATTTATATGTTGTTAGGTTAGGTAGCACATTTGGAAAAACTTTTATTACCTTTTAAACTACAGAAGCTAAGCTGTAATGTTAATGTCATTCAGCTACTTATCTATATATAACACATAATTCATACACACAATTTTGTATGTTTTTTCATTGTTTGTTTTGTTTCTTGATGTACATGTTTGAGATTTAAAAAAAGGCATACATACTCTAGACTCTGCAGCTTGATATCTAAAGTACATTACAGCGTCAAAACAAGACACAGAAGACCAACAACCACTCATGCTCACACTCACTCTAAGGGTCAGTTCAGAATAACCACTTAACTTGCAATGCATGTTTATGAACTAATGCACGCATGAAGAAAGGCTGTTGACATCAGTGTAGCTTCCTGAAAGTGAAAATTAGAAGATGCTTAACTTTGTAGTGGCAAAACTTACGGATTGAAGCTAAAATGTTTTATTTTTGGGGGTTATATTGTGTTGTGTCAGTTTGCTCTTATTTAATATTCAGTTATCCATGTTGTTTTATTTGTTATATAAGAGCAGTAAATATTCATCAGAGTAAAGGCTTGCTGGCTTGATGTGTTGATTTAGGATCTTTGTGTGAAGGACAGAAAGCTAAAGTGCATCCCTGCTCCCCATATAAATAGGTCAGTACTTATATTAATGATCAAGTCTGTGTATTTTCTGTAAATGTCATGGATTGACATGCTAAAAATGGATGGGAATAACCCCCTGAACCCAAAGCAATATAGTTCGCCTTTATATAAATAGCCAACCGTGCTATATTATGGTAATGATAACTGAAAACACAACTTAAAATGTACCTAAACCAATGATGCAAAGTGTTTTTTGGACTGAATTCTCTATGCTGTTTTTTTTCTGGTGAACTCTTTGTTCAGGTAAAATTACTTGATAGTGAATATCTCTGAATAGATAGTTGTTTATGGTCTGACTCCCAACTCCCAATGTCGCTCTTTGTTCAGGGCACTGCAGGAGGAGAATGCAGATCTTCACCAGAACTTGCTGCAGACAGTGGTTTGCATTGAGAGCCTGGAGGCGGAGTTGCAGAGGACAAGGGACGAACTTAGCCAAGTCAAAGAAAAGTATAAAAGGTTACTTGTGTTGAAAACAAATACAAGAATGCAGCATTAAAAAGGAGAACATCTTCTCAAGGTGTTTTACAATTTCAAATAATACTGTGGAAGACTGTTAGCAAATTTTTTGGACAGTTTATAGGAAGACAAGGCACTATTTATAACACGTGTCTATCTTTTTTCTTTCGTTTAAAAAATACATCAGTTTTTCACAAAACAAATGTTTTTGCCCGTCTTTTCAATGATATTAACTCTGTATCAATATTAATCACAATGATAGAACGTGTTTGTACATAAGAAGGAATTATATGTATACTGAAATCCATCAAGTCTACTTATGGCAGTTTTTATAGATGAACTGATCCATGGAAAAGTCCGGATCAATAACAATGGTCACACCTTCGTTACTGTGCATTTCACTGGATCCCTATCAGTGACTTGTACTAGCTAGAATAAACAGGATGACTCAACCCCAACCTGGTCAGGCCTGAATTTATCACCAAACAACTGCTGCTGCCCAACAGGCACATACTTAACATTCCTCAACAGACTGGAGCAACTGGACTGAATGGTTGATTCACTGTGGTCTCCAGTTGGGTGTCACTTTGAGTGTATATTTATTAGGATAGTTTGTGTTAGTCACTTGTCCTGACAAGCATCTGCCGCTAACCTTCCTTAAAGATAACATTGTGAAGAATAAAAGGTATAAATTACAAAGAAGGGGTCTCATTATTGCATTTCTTTCTTTGTTTCTTTCTTCTTCTTCTTCCTCCGCCTCCACCTCTTCTTCTTCTTATTATTATTATTTTACTATTAATAGCTATTCTTTTTTTGCGTTGCAGTTTTCTGCAGACACATACTGTGACCAAACAGACCAATAACCTGCTGGGGGAGCATTTGCACACAGCCGTAAGAAAAATGGACATGGGGATCGGGAGAAGGATACTAATAATGGCAACTTATTTTGTTACTCCTTCAGTGCATTCAGTATCCATTTACTAATTTAATGCATTTTATCTTTTGCTCTTGTTTATGTGCAGTCTGAGAACCTGAGCAGTGAAAGAAAGTACCTCCTAAATCGGGTTTCCCAGCTTGGCTCAGAGCTGGAGGACGCCAACAGGACCATCGCAGCCCTGGAAAACATTAATGTGAGCATACCACCATCTAGTGGACACTAAGGCACGCTGCAACACACAGTGACCATCAAAGTAGTCTTTAAGAATAAATAGGACAAAACTATCAACAGACTTTAACGCTATATACTAACAGCATACTACTTATTATATATGACTTCACCACCTTTTACTTACATTTTCATATTTTTTTCGTGTCAAGGTGTATTTAGCTGCTTGATGTCATGCATAACATGCATTGCATTAATATAGTGGTAGTGCCGAATGTGTCTGGTCTGCTTTAGATAGTTCTCAAGTGCAAACTACACTACATGATTAGGATTATCATACTGGAACATGCTAAATGGCCCAGAATAATCTTAGTCATTGAATTTACAAATACAAATAAATTTGTGTTTGTATTTTGGTTCATAGCAATGACTACAGAAATGAGGTGAAGGAGTTCACAAGTCAAAAGATACGAATATGAAAATAGCAATATTTAGAATATTCTAAATAAAAAAATAAATTAAAAAGGCTGTAGAGTTTGTGCAGTGATGTTCAAAATAATAATAATAATAATAATAATGTGGCAATATATGTATCCCTGTAGAAAAATGAGAAAGATGTGGAATACATAAAAGCCCATGTCATACTTTTATAGGGTTTTTCCTCTCCTTCAGTGTGCGTTTACAGTTTTTTCGTCCACATAAATGATTAGCAAAGTTATGAAAAGTCTTGCCAGTGGATTGCTAAAGAGGCCAGCTGCATACAGAAAAATATTATTTTTTTTTATTGTGGTGAATCATCGTAAGTTTGGAAGGTTCCCAACTGAGTGAAATGACCTGAAAGAACATGTTTAGCAGCTATAATAAGTGCTGGTGTACAGTCATATTGTCATCAAAAAAAGGTGGTAGGATAAATTCTTAAAATCCTATGAAAAAGATGACGGTACTGCATTGGGAATCCAGCCACACTTGTACCAACAATGCATATTTCATTCATGTTAATCCAATTCCAAGTTGCAGGGAGAATATCCCAGCTGCTATCAGACAATAGTCAGGGCACACCCTGGACAGGCTGTCTATCCATCACAGGGCTAATAAAAAGACAGCCACTCACTCTGGAGGGGGTTACACATGTAAACATGTAGAAAATACATGTAAGACAAAGTTTTAGTCTATCTGATGTGTCATATGTCCTCTGTTCACTGTAGCAGTGATAGCAAGGCAAGCTGTTATTTTAAAGGTAATCATAGGTTTTCAATCTAATGCAATATCGACAACCTTGAAATGTAAAGTTTTTATTCTTTAAAAGTTAAAAGTAATGCAATGTGTTTGATGTCCCTCTCAGGTACCATGCTTGATAAAAGACTTATTGGAGAAGCAGTTTAGCTCAACTGAGGCAATACAGGACTTCCTCACAACCTCTTCTCCAATCAACTCATCCCACCAAGCAGATGGTCAATCCCATCCTCCTAAAAAGGCAGAAGCAGCACATGGTTGGTTGACCAGATCAGATGCAGGTTCCCAGAGAGTCACGGCCTTCCTGCCATTTAAACATGACGCTCCAGCAAAAAAGAATGAGGGCAGTCTCTCAGGCCAGCATGAGTCAAGTCCATCCTTCTCTGTTGCTGACATCAGCGCTGCTATCTATAATAAAATGGCTGCCAGTTACCCTGAAAGACCACTGCCTTTTTACCCTCGAAGCCAAAAGCAATCTTCCAAAGGCACTAACCATACAAATGCCCCCCATCCAGACCCCCATGTCGATGCGGGTGGTGACAGCTGGGGAGGAAGGGGAGGGTTAAAGGTGCTGCTCTTGGAACAGGATACTGGGGATGTGAACTCAGTGTCTGCCCAACAGATCCTGGATGGTTTTATGCAGCACCTGCAGGCACACAAGGAGGCTGGTGGAGGGACGGAGCAGCAAAGTGGGAAGGAATGGACGAGTGGGGTGGAGCAAACAGGGAAGGTGGCAGACTGAAAAGGCCATCCAAGGACATATGTTTTCATCCATCTGTTTCCATAATATCTGTCTGCTGCAAACACAGTTTTACACACAAGTTACTGTGGCTGAAAACATTAGCATTTCTTTTTGGCTTGTAGATTATGTAATTACCCCATGGTTCATATGCAAGTATCCAAGTAGAGGAATGAAACTTTAAGCATAATAGTAAAACCTAAAATCTACCATAATTATTCACATGAAAGTGTTTGGTAATTATAAACTGAAAGGTAAAAATATTGAAAATTAGTTTATTCAATAGATGATTAAATAATTATGTAACCATTTTAATAAAATTCCCTTCTTGTAACTTTAAATAAGGCAGCCTTTCCACAGCAGCCTGTTGAGTTGTCAGAGTCAACTTCTCTGAAAACAATTTTACTTATACTTTTCTCTACATGGCACAATGACCTCGTCCTTATTTATGCAGAAACAACCATTTTGTGTTTATGTTTCCACTACACATAGGGGAAGAACAACTTCTAACTTCTGGAAGCAAAAAGAATATTAACTTAAGGACAATGTTCTTTGTCATTTTTAGATTTAAGACATTTTAGAAAGACTTTTTGTTAAGAATAATAATATGAAATGTAATTTAGATTTTACTGTGCATGCAGAGGTTTGTGGTAATACATTGTGTATGTATATTAATGTGAAACATACAATTGCAGGTCTTTCCTTTCTGTAATAATATAATAACTGGTAGATATTTTATTCTGTTGTGTCAACTAATATAAGGCAGCCTCTTAGTGTCTCTTGTTTAGTTAACAAATTAAATGAACTTAAATTAAGTATGTGCAGATATTATGATGATGTAGGTTAAATAAAACAGCAACCTAAAAAAAACAATGTCATTTTAACTTTTCATCCCCAGTTTTTCTGGGAAGTTTGCCATTATGAATACCTATATTCTATGTTGGTACAACTCCTTTAACTAAATAAAGATAATTATACTAAATGACTCCACATACAGATGATTGATTATATTTTTCTACCTTTTTCCCCTACACATGATATGAGTTGGTAACCTTTTTTTAGATGCACTGCAACATATGCATTCAGTCATATTTCTCCTTATAATTTTACTACTTGGATAGATTAACATGAATAAAAATAAAGGCAATTTTGGTAATTTATAATAATAATTTTGTGGGACACTCCATGTATAGGCAATCAAATTCTAACACATTTTTAGTAAAATCCTGGGTAAACATCAGATGCCTAAGTGCAATGAATGCAAAGCACTACATCAACATTACCATGTTTTTTTTTATCATAATGCTGCATTTATACAGCATCATCTCGCCAACTACCCACATGAATGACAAGTTATAAAAACACCAGGTGTGATGTTGTAAACAGCCACAAATGCTTAAACATAGATAAATTTTTTTTGGCTCAAAGCAAGTTTTTTAAATTTTCAATGAAGTGCAAGTGTTTATCTAACAGTGATCACATCCACACAATGCAGAATTGACCCAAGACAAATTAAAAAATATCACTGGCATCATGTTTACTTTATTTGACAACTTTAGTTTTAATAATGAGATTATTTCTTGAAAATCTGGACCCTTTCTTTCAGAAGGTCCCACTTACATTTACCCTTTCCCAGTCTGCACCCTTGCTTGGTCTCTACATTTAAAAATCTTCTAGACCTCCTCACTAGAAAACGTAACTACTGTAAAAAAAGTGAGTCTACTGATTTGCAAACTATTGAAAGCTTAGATTTAATTCAAAACAGTACAAAGACAACATGTCAATGCTGGAACCAAAAGATTTTACTGATACTTCAAAAGTATGACCCTTTCTAAAATACTGACATAGGGCTGTATTTATCTCTGGACTGCCTCACATCTGCTTTTAATGTCCCTCTGTAAGGATTTGAGAGCCAAGACCAACAGCCGTAGCCCTCTAGTGAAATGTTCTTTATTTTTGCTTGACAGCAGATTGAACTTAGTGCTACAAATCATCAAGACGTAGACTTAGAAAAACTTGATTGTCCATTGCAGAGCAGTGGAAATTTGTCTTTGACTGAGACAAAGAGGAGAGCTCAACAGCTCAAGGCTTTAATGTCATAACCATCCAAATCTCTTCAGTGAGTGGAAATTTGGATTTGTGAGACCAATAAAATAATTTCTCATCTCATATCAGTCCAGGTAGTCAGGTACAGTTCAGTTCTGCAACTGTGAGTTTTACTGTTCCTGAGCTCATGTAGTTATTTCCATCACAAGACTGTATCTGTTTCATAGCAGTGCTCCCAAAGCCCTGTAGAGGACAGATTTTCAGAGCTTGTGTACAGACTTTTCTTTAGATCCTTTGAGTCTTATGATAACACGAACTTTACAAATTTTTTGTAGAGAAATTTAAATGATCTTTATGTGATATGCAATTCTTCATTTATAGCATTCCAGTAATTTGTGACAGTGTTGTCATTCTCAAAGCCTGACTGCTAGTTGTTGAGCTACGTGGCAGCCATTGCCATCAATACCACATGAGGGTTACAGGTTTGTTTATTGTGTTAACATGAACAAATAAGTCTTTGTACTGAACAATACAGTAAATGTGACAAGCAGCATTGTTTAGGGAAAGTATTTATAATTTGTAATCTGAGGCAAGAGTTGTTTTGTGTGTGTGTGTGTTTTAAAAGCTGGGGACGCGAGACTGGCTTCAACTTAAGTGGAGCTCTGATTCAAGCTGTCATACATACTTACAATAACAGTATAATCCTATCCTCCCTCCCTGTTGCACTGTATTTATAATCCCTTACAAGCATAACCCTCGTCTTACTTTCACTCCACACCAACAGGCCCTGAGATCTTTCTAGTGACAATATTCACTTTATTTTAGACAGAAATTCAGTTAGCTGCCTTCTATCCAATCATTATATATAGTGTGATTAAAATTCTGTTTTAATTTAAGAAATTAAGAAAAGATGATATTTTTTTTCTCATCTTTCTAAAGTAAATTATTTTGGGATGTTGGGTCATTGTAAGGCTAAACCAGACAAGAGAGGTGTTACTTTTAACTTTAAACAAAGCAGTTTGGGTAGAGTTGGGTTGAGGGATGTCAAAAGGGGAGATAGTTGGCTTCTGGTCAAATATAGAGAAAAAATAAGTTTGTGAAAAGAAAACAGAATCAAATAAAGGTCACCTGCAGCCATTACGTTTAAATAATAGACTAATATGTGTGGGCCTGTTGTAAATATCACAAAAGCGTCTGAAGCATCCCTAGGACCCTCCCTGATCTGATAGGTCTCAGGTAGGGCCACTTGTCAGAATAGTTTAATAGACCCGCCCATTAATTGTGTCTGTCAGAACAAGTTTGCTGATCAGACACTGGCCTGCTTTTCAATTGGCCCGTGGGCTTTAATAGGATCCCAGGGACTCTGTTGGGGGATTACGGTTTCAAACTTGCGACTTTGGCCAGTCTCTTTGTCCTCCAACCATGGGTACAGCGGTTTAGGGGGGCGCCGCACACGCAGAGACCCAGAGGGGCGCCATCAAAAGACAACATCACATCAAGAGGAAGAAATCGGTGGACTAGGCTTGAAGAAGAGACAGAGGTGCTGTGATCAACAACTTGAAGAGAAAACCTTATTACTCTGGGAAAAGGATTATCTATTTCTTCCATCATAATTATTATTTTTCATGCAGTTTCTGCACTGATTTGGATTATCAAGAATCTTCTTGGGACAATTTCAACAACTAAGCAAAATAATTTGGCTTATCCTTTGAGGTCGACTGTGTCCTTTTGCATCTCAGGGATCTACCTGCTTATCCCCTCCACCTGGAACAACTTAGATGAGCTCAACCTGCTTATAACTTACCACAAAACCAGCGCAAGGCCTACACCAACCCCTGATCATCCCAACAGCACTATTCGTGCAACACTGAAATCACTCTCTTGTGAGCTCTATTGGATTTGTCTTTTAAGGCAGCATGCCACCTCTAGAAAAACTCCATTTTATTATTAACCAAAACTGATCAAAGTTGAGTCCTTCCTATCTTACCTTTCTCTCTTGTCTTTGTACTGATCATTGCATGATAGTGAGCCATGACGCTGTTAAAGATGAAGTTCAACCAGCAGAGGCGGGTACGGCTGGCCCAGGGCCTGTGGCTGATGTCCTGGCTGGCAGTGATGTGCGGGGCCTTCATCTTTTGTCTTGGAGTTTACCTCAAGACAGAGCTTCTTCGTAGGGCCGAGGTAGAACATGCTCATTATTGCAATGTTAAGAAGGCTAAGTGGTACTGAAGTCTATGAACAAGCATGTGTTTATTTAAGGTTAAACATTTAATAGACTGTATGCTTTAGCTTCTAATCGTGTGTGTTATGATTCTGCTGTGGGAGTGCTTCTCAGTTCTACAATGTAAACTTTGTTTAAGCCATGAACACAGAGCACACAAAGTAAGTGTAAACATACACCGTACTGCATTTAGTGTTATAGCTTGCAGCATTAAAAAAACAACAAAAAAAAAAACAACAAAAAAATCACCTTTAAACGCTAGCACTCCTTTAAACTAATTAACATACTGCCTGTATTGATTGGTAACATGACCATCATGGTAAGGTCATGGGCTCCATAAGAGTGGCATATTAGTGTCACTGCCTTTAATTGACCAACAACGGAACAGGTTTGGAGAATTGACAGCCAATTGGCTACACAGGAAACCTGTAGGGCATGAACATTGCCTTCTATATATTTATTGATTTCCAATGAGAGTCAGAGCCAGTGTTCCTGTTGTTGTGTAAATATTACCAACGAAGCATTTCCACTGTTAGGGTAAAATGGTAAAAGGATCTTGTAGAGTGATTCACATGAGCTTAATCCTCCTCTCTACCAGGTGGACAAGAAGACATTTTAGTTTCCACTTTCTTGTACTTTAAATTAGAGTGAGTTTTTTTTTTTTCTCAGTTGAATTCAGGTGGTGATTATTTGTCATAAACTACAGTTGGTCAATGATATTACAGGAAGATGTTTGAAGGTTTAAGTACCAAAAAGGCAAAGATGCTTTATGGCTGGCAGGAATTTTGAGATCTCATTCATTAATAAACTCAATCCATAACTGAGCTGTGCTGTAACAAGGGCAATGAATCCCATCTATCATCATAATAACTCATTGAAATGGCATCCAACATATCAGCCGCTAATTGAATCTCTTGGCTGCCAAGGTTATTTTTTAAAAAGATAAGGTTAATTGAAAATAGGATTATTACCTGTTAAAATGAGTAGAGGGAATTAGAAAGTGACCTGCAGCTGGCAGCAGAGCTTGTGACAACTATAATCTTTGTGCTCTTCTTGTCTTGAGGTGATGGATAACACAGAGATCCACATTGTGCCCAACATCTTGATGATGGTGGGCCTGGCCTCCATCGGCACCAACTGGGTTGCAACTCGAGTGTGTCAGGACTCCCTGGATGCAAGTCGCTTCCCCCGCTGGAAAGTTCTCCTGCTAGCCTGGTTTGCAGTAGCTGTACTGCTGTGTTGTCTGCTCCTGGCAGTGGTGGTGCTCAGCTACGCCCTGCAGGGACGCCTGGAAGAGTCTCTGAAGGTGAGGAGGTCACAAAGTTGGGTAATAATTTTTAGAATAACAGGTGAGGAGGTGATGTAGGTGCTAAGTGATTTGTTCAAAAAGCAAAACACAAGAAACACCTGACACCGACAGGCCAGCTGTGTGAATGGATGATGATGTTAGTTGTCCTTGGTTTAGCGAAGGAAAAGAAGGCTACTTCATGGTGCAACACAACAAAAACAAACCAAAAACATTATAGTATTTCACTCATTAGCACAATTGTTACAGACAATATCATGAAGGATTAGTATTTATACACTTTTTTTTAACCTTTTGCTAAAATTAAAACTTCTTAAACTGTCAGGAGGGCCTGAGGAATGGTATCCGGTTCTACAAGGACACAGATGTGCCCGGCCGCTGTTTTCAAAAAGAGACCATTGATCATCTACAAATGGAGTTTCGCTGTTGTGGAAACAACAACTTCAAGGACTGGTTTGAGGTTCAGTGGGTCAGCAACCGATATCTGGATTTCACCTCCCAAGAAGTCAAAGAGTGAGTGAATCAATCAATCAACCTTTATTTATATAGCACCTTCTCATACCCAAGGGTACCCAAAGTGCTGTACAGATAAAACAACAACACATAAAACATCAGACAACAATAAAACAAGCAATAAAAATAAATTAAATTAAATTAAAAGGCCTGGCCTAATGATCCTGCTCTCTAGAATTAAAAGCCAATGTAAAAACATGAGTTTTCAAAAGGCAGTTAAAAACATTAATGTCTTTAGCAGACCACACAAAGAGGGAGTCCGTTCCAGAGTTTTGGTGCTACCACAGAAAAGGTTCTGTCTACTCGAATGACTAGTCGAGTCCTAGGGACTGCTAACCTCAAATGATTTTCTGACCTCAGAGCCCAGATAGCACCTCATGGGATGCAGAGAGGTGAGATGGAAAGCAAAGAAACTAAGCCAAAGAGGGTTTTATAGAAAAGAAACTGACAGAGGTCTGAATAAACGACATGAGTAGACTTCACGCTCAGATAGGTCAAACAAGATATTACAAAGAAGGTGGAAGAATGATGTGAAGTATGGAGGAAGATGTGTAGTAAAAATAGATTTGGCCTTTACTTTTGAAAAGAGCCACAGAAAGGGATGGAAAGATTGAAGCACCCAAAAGTTAGTCAAAGATTAGATAAGTAAAAAAGAGCGAGTAAACAATGAGGTTGTCACAAGATGATACATGTATTGATGTGCTGCATGCTTTTCATGAACTGAGCTAAAAGTCAGGCCTGTAACATATGAGTTGCCGTTCCTAAGTTCAATTTACCTTCTAACTTGTATCTTTATTATTTTGTTTGTTTTTCTTTTTTATGTGTCTGTCACACTGCTGCCTCTCCTGTCCCATGCCTGCAGTCGTTTCCGGAGTAACGTAGACCGACGTTACCTGTTGGATGGTGTTCCTTTCAGCTGTTGTAACCCTGCCTCCCCTCGCCCCTGTCTGCAATACCACCTGACAGACAACTCTGCCCATTTCAACTATGACTACCATGCAGAGGAACTCAACCTGTACAGCCGTGGTTGTAGGAGGGCTCTGATTGACTATTACATGGGTTTGATGAATTCAACTGGTCCTGGTGTGCTGTCAGTCATCTTAATTCAGGTGGGTAACTTAAAAGGTATGCAACTGCTGTCAGGGTACTAACTGAACATAAACCACAAGAATCAGGGTTAAACGGTCTAATTGTTCGTACAATTGGCTCTGTTTTTAGAGAAAATAATTATGAGCATTGGTCGGGTTATGGGTGTGTAGATATTGACCAGTCTGGGTTAAAAACTGGAAAGTTTAGCCACAGTTTTATGAATTATTGTCAGAGTCCAAGGCCATGAATTGGGGGAAGAAACAGATTTGACTTTGTTTTGGTGCTCAAACTAAAGCCAAATCACTCATGTAGTATTTGAGCTTCCGACTGGGACAAACTAATTTAAACAACCTGAACAGTAGTGGTTAAATCAGTCTAAAAAGTGTCTTTTACTATGCACTTGGCAGAATGCTTAGAGCCAGAAATGTAAAAAAACAAAACAAAAAAAAATACAGTTTAAAAGCTGGTTTTCTACTGATGCAAAGACTGCCAGACAAAAAGAAAACATCACTGACCAAGATTGATTTCTGCCTTTGAATCAAAAATGCATTGTCACCTCTGCAAAGTCACAGTATTGATGGCATTTTCTTTTGCACAAGACCTCAAGCAGGAACAGGACGCTCACCCACATCCAACAGACCATCCACACTGCCCAGGGCTAATCACACAATCTATTCCTCTAAATACAACAGCTCAATGTTGTGTGTGTTCACTTTGAGTGGGACAGATGACTGCCATGAGGCATCAAACTGAGCTAAACAGTGACTGTTTTGTAACTAAAAGTCTGAGAACTTTGTCAAAAGCAGCTCTGAATCATTTTTACACACATCTGACAAAAAGGAAGCACGAGATAAAAACATGTGATTTTTCTGCAGGTGTTGCTTTATTAAGTCTGCAGGGATGGTTAGTTTATAGTGTTTGGATCACAGAATTTTTGTAGGGGACTGTCTAAATGTCTTTTCAGGATTGGAGAATTTAGCCTGACTGGGAGGTAATTGCACACTTTAAGACACCCAAATCTTAACCTAGATAATTAAACTCTGAAGTCAGAAAACATTGGATTAAATCCTCTCCCCAGGCTTTATAATTCTAATCCTGACCAGTGCCTGATAACAGATTTTAGAAGGTTTTCACAACATTCTTCTTGCTTCTTCTTTTTATCAAGATGACGGTGCTTGTGAGCCTGCGGTACCTGCAGACGGCCGTGGAGGGAGCCATGGCTCTGGAGAACCCAGAGGATGAAAGTGAGGGGTATATTCTGGAGAAGGGTGTAAAGGAAACATTTGAGGAAGTCAAAGCCAAGGTTCTTGGCATGCTAAAGTTTGCGCAGGTTGATGCATCTGAAGAGCCTGCAGCTGAAGACCCAGAGAAGGCAGATGAGACCACAGAGAAGGCTGCTTCCCCCACTCCAGCCAGCTAGAGAAAAAAATATTTCAACATGAGCTGCAGAGAAAGGGATGCAGGGGGAGGGCATGTGTATGTGTTTTCTTTCTTTCTTTTTTTTCTTTGGGTTGTGTGACTGCCACCTGGTGGTGGCAGGTAGGACACCTGTTGGGTTTCGACATGGTAGGCTTGATTTATGCTCCACCAATGAAACGGCCGCGGCTCCCTCACACATGGCCAAAACACAGTAACGCAAAGAGGATCTTATCTGACCCTGCACAGACACCAACAAACATCTCTTCTGTGCAGGACCTCGTGAACATCAGAGAATCTGCTCAGGAGATGTGTAGTACTTTTTGTTGTGTCTAGAAGAGAGTACATTCAGTTTAGACAGGTGTAGCTTAAACACACAAAATATATACATGGCAAGTTTTGACCCGAATTTTGAGAAGTTACAATCACATGATGCTACAGTTTATCACATGTGCACTGTGTTATTCATCTCACAGCTGTAGAGTTTGTACTGAACTGCATTGAAATGCTTAGGAAACTGTTAAATTGGCAATGCACATGAATAATATATTAAAAGTAGAAGTTTTTAACTGCTTTGTAGTGTCGGCTCCCTTTTGTACGTAAAACAACATAGGCGAAGGTAAACAGACAGTGGGTTATCCAAGTTAAGCAAGGAGGGTTGGATTAAGGGTGTGTGTCTGTGTGTATATGTGTGTGTGAGTGTGGTGCCCTATATGAAGCTGTCATCATGTCTATTCTGGCAGCTCTGAAACAATCTGATAATCCTGGTGTAGTTAATCCCAGAACTGCTGCACAAGTGGTATCAACACATCCTGACAGCACACAGGAAGGCACTTTTTCAAACAGTAGCAGCAACAGCACCCTGATGCAACGTGTTGGAAGTTATTTCATGAAGCAGAACAGTTTAAAAATGCTTTTTACTTGCAAAGAACATATCATGATGATCTGTCCTAGCTACAGGTTTCTCCAATGTTTGCTCATTCTTCTTAAATAAAATCTCTATCACAGAATAATTTCAATGAATGTCTTATTTGATTCCTAACAGTCAGTCAGTGGTGGCAGATGTGTCTTTTAGTTTTTGAAGAAAGTTGAGGCTAAACATCTGGTTTCAGGCTCAAACCCAACAGACTATTACTGTAAGTATTTTTTACTGCAACCTTAAATAGCTACTAAAATACAAGGGAATTAGTTAAATTTACCACCATGCTAACTTGTAAAGGAACATGAAATAATGCACTCGTACCACATCAATAACTAGTTCTTTACATAGTGAGAGTAAATGGTTTATGTGGTAAAGTTATTCAATTTGAATGAATCTTATAAACTTAAATGATTCTCAGGGCAGGAAGTGATGTTGCTTTGAAATAACATTTATTAGAAGTGATTCTTTTGTAACATTTGCAGCGTTTTAGGCAACACAAAAATGCTGAAGTGATGAAGAAGAAGAAAAAAAGTTCTTGCTGCTTTCAGTGAAACAGCAAACACAGCCTTACAAATTTCATTCAAAGAGCTGTTTTTTTTTTGTGTAAATTGTTTTAAACATTTTAGAGCTACAACTTTAAAAGCCTGGTTTTCTCTGGTTTTAAAATTGGAAATAAAGGGGGCACATGAGAGGCCTTGAAGTTTGAAAAAGTAGACCACTGGACCAGTGTCTCAATAGTTCATAGAGTGTCATGCAGGACCGTCTCTTCTAAATAATCACATTTTGAAATCAATTCTGAATTTTAGTGCTAGTTAAGTGAGGCTAGAGCTACGTTTATGCAGGATCACTTTATTTCATTCAATTTTTTTTAGCAGCATTGTTGCTGCATCCTGAACCAGATGGGAGTCAAATGACTGACTGAGACAGGTAAAGACAGGGTTGCAGCAATTTAAATAAGAAAGCATGAAGGTAAACAACATAGTTGCAAAGGGATTGGCTGAAAGGTGTAATAACAAACTTATTTAATACGTCTTCATGTAAACTGTATTCATCAGGCAGTAACTTCCTTCACCCTGCTGCCAAATGACTCAAGACAAAACCTGTGCCTTTTAGCAATGTAACACAGGCCCACCCTTCTGCTACATCATGAGTCAATCATACCATCAGTAAAAAAACATTAGATGAATTGTCCCAATCTTGAAATTTCAGCTTGTGAATCTGTGATTGTCATATTTTGTATTTATCTTTGAGCTCTGGTATTTCTGGACTCTAAAGTGGTTGCAGTTCAGAAATATGAAAATAGTGGATGTTAACAGTCTCTTGCTGTCTTTATACTTAATCTGTCTTCTGGAGCTTATTTGCACATTTTCTCCGTAGCTAATATTGTAACTTATTTCATTTTTTTTTATCCATTTGAAGAGCATTGTATCAGTTTAGACTTTGCAGAACGAGTTAAAAAATCAATTCAATGGCTCGTTTAAATTTAGAAAACTAAGCTTTTGACAGAAGTTACAAGGTTTTTAGCTTTTGAACAAAAACAGACAAACAGCAGCTTTGCTGTGTGGAATAGGTCCATTTCCTCAAGTGATTTGGTCACGGAAATGACGATTCAACAACGAGCTATTCTAAAGATGAGAAAATATATAATTACGTTTCCAACCACCAGAGGTCACTGTTGTACAGTGCTTGAATTACACCTGAATACATTCTTTCGCTGAACATCTGAACTTTAAAGTTGACCAAAAAACACAAGACCATAACATTGTCGTCAGAGGCACATGAGAAAAAGCGGTGCAGATAATGCAACACACACACTGCTGGAGTTTAGACATTTGGTTAGTTTAGGCCAAGTAAGATAGGGCCTATTTTTTATTATTCAGCCTAAATGAAAAATGACTTTTGTGTACTGTAGCACACTTTTTTTTAAATATGTTCAGTCAGTGTATATAGATAGATTGCTGTGGATATGACATGACGTGTTAAAAAACGCAACATGTGAGTTTTGAGAAATTCCGGTGCGGTTTCGCAATGAAACTGACACACATACTTAGAGGAAGAGACAGCGCGGTGGAGGGAGGGGAAGGGCCGCAGAAATGTCAAACTGCTTCACACAAGATGGATTCTCGCTCTTTGATTTATAACAAACACAGTTTTGTCAAGTATTTCTAATTAGTTGTCTACGGCTGTGTTTCACAGCCCTCGTAACAAAACAATGGACTGTAACATTAAGGAGATAATAGAAGAATTCATGGGAAGTCCGCTGGCACAGTGGGTATGTCATTTATCGTTTGTCACGTTGAGTTTGAGACAAGAAAGTCATTTCTAGAAGCAGAATTAAACGCAGAGTTAAACGCAAAACGTGATGGTAAAAACCAAGCAGGCTCCGCCCTTGGTTAGTGTACATCTCTGCGTTAAACTGCATATTGGCCTGTTGTTTACATTAAGTAATAATAGTATCTTATCGAGCATAAAATAAAATAAAATAGATAAAATACATATAACAGTAAGACTCGAATAAACTATTAAAATAGCCCTGATCTGCCTTCTTGCCATTGTGCACAGAGAAGCAAACAGTACTTCTCCTTTTGGCAGCTTCCCTTGCATCTTTATGACCAGTTTAACCATCACACTTCCGTGTCCTTGGGCTGGTTTGAATTGGAAAATAACACAAACTTATCATCAATGTGTTTGAGAAGATAAATAGTCTTGCTGAAATCACTTGAGGATTTGTTGGATCTGTAACTGAATTTCCGGCTGGCATTTCTACATGTGAAGCCTTAGAGGAGTTCAACCCTCTGGTCATTGAACAGTATTTTTCATGACAGACCATGCTGTGATCCTGTGCTAAACCTTGTGCAAACGTGTTCATTGTCAGTTGTCCCCTACCATGAGCAAGAGAAGCCAAAAGGCCCAAAGTTGGAAGTGGCTTAGTATTCAATCAAAGGCCCTTAAGTTATTTACTTAGATGAGAGTTTCCACTGCTTTATGTAGGTTATATCTACTGTAAGTTATCTAACACCCTGTCACACTGGGGCTAAAGCTGCTCAGTCTTACCTGAGCCTGGTTGTTACCAACAGTGCAGTTTTTAAAGGGTGCCGGTAGGGAAAAAACCTCATTATATTGCAGTTTGCTTTGGCACAGCTTGTCTTAGCTGAGAGAGACCTTGGCTGCAGCTCTGCTTGGCTGCCTGTCACTGTGAAGTGCTTCACAGTGTGAGAGCACAGATCCCACCTGTTCGGACAGGTGCACCAACTAAAGTAGCTTCCTGTGGGACAATGTTTGCCCCTTACCATCTCATTTTTTGTCCCCCTCTTTCTGTATTTATTTTCTGTTCCCACGTCCTCCATCCTTGTTTTGATGAACCTCTTAGTAATCTCTTCTGGTCTCTCACAGGTTCAGCTGTTTGAGAATATGGTGGAGAGTGAGGATGGAGTCCAGCTCTACAACCAGTACATGCAAGTGAACTCAGTCTCTCAGGGTACCCGGGACCGTTACATGAGACTGACCAATGGGATTTTCCTCAACCAGGTCATGAGGATCATGTAAGATTAATAAAGATTTTCTTGCTTCATTGCCTTGTGGCTATACACAGGCTGCAGTTAACAGTGAGCACTAAGAGGAGAAACAGAAGCTAGTTTAAAGATCTTTCTTCAATTATTCATTATACTTAGATTTAATAACATGTATAACAAGACATAAAAAACAATGTAATCTAGCACTTGAATGCAAAACTTCATCATGGATTTTAATTTTCAGTCATGATATTTTAATAGCCCCACATAACAACATATTTTTTGTTTAACTAAGGTACTTTTTAAAAGAAAACTCATTAAAAAGTATTAAGAGAGAGGACCATGGTGGCCTAATTGATAAGAGTTAATAAAAATGTACTATCTATGGTATAGATTGCGACCATCCAGACCACGTCATATCCATGGATGTTTATATTTGACAGCAGGCTCAGAGAAAACACCTACTCATTTGAATAAAAATTACTGATAGGTTCCCATTTAGACTTTAGATTATAATCCAAGATCAGACTCTAGCAAATTAAGAGGTTTTACAAACATAAAATTCCCATGAATTTGTTATTTATAATAAGACATGTAAAAACTAGCATGCAGTCTTATTTAGCTGTGAAAAAGGACTGTAATGAATTGTGTCTAATTAATTTAAAAAGGGAGGGAGGCTATTCTCTTTAAAAAGACTATCTTGTTGTTGGGAATGTCTACACCAGTCATCACACACTGGATTTCAGTGACACCAGTTTAGCTGAGTTATCATACCATCAGTGAGATGATTGTTGGCATTTCAGTTGTTATGACGACAAAACAACAAAAGACACTGATGAGAAAAGCTTAAAATAAATTGAAATGATGAGAAATTTCCTTAGAATTGATGTGCTTTAATTTAATGTTGCCTTTCATGTTAGTTGATAAAACAGACACAAAACATTCAACACAGATTTAAAGGTTATGGTTTTAATATTTTAAACCTTGACAACAAAAATGAAGTACTTAGTTTACAATGATATAGAGGTGTAATTTGTCTTTTAGTTTCCTAAATAGAGGAAGCTCACTCTTCTTCTGTGTGTGTTGTAATGCAAGTTGTTCTCTCTTTTGACAAGGGTTTATTTAGTGCATGCGATCCAGTGACGTGCAGTGAGGTTCATGGCTGGTGAGGCACTCACTCCTCTGGAGTCAGATTTACAATTGTAAGAACAGAAAAAAGTTCTTACAAATTTATTTCACTATTCATCCAACAGCATGCAACTACTGGTAATGCTTCGTATCCCATTTACACTCACACACAATAATTCTTAAATCATTTAAGCTTTAAAACATGTTGTGATGTGGAACAGAAAAGCATAAGTTATTGCATTTTATATTTTTGTAAACCTAACAAGCTGCAGTTATTGACTTGGTGTTTTTTTCTTTCTTTTTTATTTGCCATGGTTGTAAGGCACACACATTGTTGATCTCATAAAGTTTTTTCATTTCTCACCTTTCACTAAGTGAACCTAATAAAACTTCTGTGGGTGTTGACCCAGCATACAATATGGTTACAGTGTCATCTTTTGAATTGAATCAAACAGCAACTGTCAACCATCTCTTTCTTTTTTGTCTCTCCTGACCGCACATCACTGATGTGATCCATGTCATGCAGTCTGCAGTTAGCAAAGTTATGGATTTTCTTCAACTGAATAATTGCTAATTTTAAGATGAAGTGACTCCCATAAAACAGTGATAATAACAGGGTCAAACACACTCTGGTTTTCATGAAACGCAGAGGACATTGAAAGGCTCCAAATTTGGGTTTGCTTTCCTTTTCATTTGGACTTGAACTTTTCTGTTCTAGTGCGACACCTGGTGGATTCTGAAGGTTCTGTATATTGGGGCTTAAGTTTAGCGCCACTGAATCCAAGAAGACGATAGTCATAAAATCTTGTAAAAGCAAACTTAAAGTTAAAATATTCTGCCAGTATTTATGTAATGTAATGGATGGTAATGACCACAAAGAATATGAGACGTGCATTAAATATGGATATATTACTGTGACTGACCGCAGGGTAGAAAGACACTGCTGTATGTGGTCCTATGAAAATGTTCATGTCTCTAACATTCATTCAACAAATAACAGCAGCATTTTGTACAAATTAAGCAGTTTGTGTCTCATACATAAATATCTCCCCTACAAATGATCCCCACATGTGTGTGTTGCTATTACCTAATGTTTACATCCTGAAACACTAAACCAAGGTGGTAGACACACTCATTATCATAGGCTGCTCTCTTTTTCCCTGTACCAAACCACAGCATCAGAGTTGCAAGCATGGCAGCAGAATCTTAATGTTCTTTCCCCTCATAAAATGTGATGTAACATCCATCACACTCCCTTTCATAACCTCATATTGTTTTGCAGTTTGTGTGAAAGGATAGCCTTTGTATATGATGCACAAAATTCTAGTAAATCATGAAATACTTTTTTAGCATACGTGCCATCTTGTTAGTAATTTCTAGTGTTTAAATTTCAGAAGGAGAAAGCCTTTTGTCTGCTATCAGGCAAGACAAGATCTTAGTATTTGTTGAGCAGCTGGTTAATTTGGTCTGGCCTATGCCGTGCTATTTTAGCAAATAATTGCATGTGGATTCTCACTGCCTGCTTCTCGGACTCATTAAGATTTTTTTTTCACTCTCTGCTTAAATAAGCTGTTGCATAAGAATTTCTTATCTGCAGAGACGTGGTGCTGGGCTGTTTGATCTAGCTGCAGTTGACACACCACAATGCTTTTTTTTCTTCTTTTTTTTCTGTGTTTGCCCAGAGATCCAAACCCCAAGGTGGAGCGGCTGTACGACAGCGAGAGAGATGACCACATGCTGAGAGTCCAGAACTTCTCTATTTTAAATCGACACCTCAGAGCCTTTTACCAGGTAGGGGACTTTCCTAGGGGGTGAAGGAAGAGATTAAACTGTTAGATTGAATCATCAGGAGGGAAATCAAAATGATTTGCTGTGAGTCAACAGAGCACAAGTTTTCCAATAAATCTCAGGAGTAAATGAATAATAACTACTACTTTTCTACTCTATTTTAAAATGCCACTGTTTGATGACTGCCTCAGAGATAACACTGTGACCATGACATTTTGATTTGATTAAAGAAGCAAAAAACCAAACAATTTACCTATCAATTTTTCTACTGTCAATAATAATGTTCACTCATAAGTAGCCATACAGTATATCAGATCATTTGTGATTGCCAGTGCATAACAAAGTAAATTACATGACTATATGTAATATGAAAAATGTTTGTCAAAGTGGTAAACCCCATGGGAACTGTCATTTAGCTTTGTTCCCCCTCGGCCTCACAGGGCTTTATGTCTTCCAGCCCATCGTTTGGTTTTTACAGCCAGCAGCTTCACTGCTCTGCTTCACCCTCAGTACTCTCATCAACCGGTTTCCAGCTGCAAAGCCTATGATTAACTGAATGTACACTACACTACCTTTCCAGCTTCAAAGAACACACAAAGTTAGAAATTGTGAACACAGTGAAGTATTTAGAATTTCAATTGAAAAATTATTCCCTAGGGAATTGATGGTAACCCAAACAAATCTTGATGTGAAAGTAATTTTTGAGTAAAATACATCTATATTCTGCAGTACAACTGCAAAGTCCTGATGTTGCTCCAAATCTACCGAATGTTACAGTTTCCTGCAGTATACTGCAAAATTGCATGAAACTTTAAGGATTTTGAGTTTTCTGTTAATTCTTTTATTTAATTTTCTTAGCTTCTGTCATACTTCATTAGTTAACATGAAAGATTTGTCATCAGATTTGCTGTTAGGGGGTTTAATTCTGAATTGTTTAGCAAAGAACACCTAGATACATATGGATAACAGAAACTAAAAAAAGAAAAAAGAAAAATACTTAATTAGTTCGCTGAGGGAAATAATAAATAAATGTATATAAATAATAAATAATTGGGATAGACCTCTACTTCTGGTAAATAGTTCAAAAGCCACATATGGTCTTTTCAGCAGATCAGATTTTATATGGCTGTCGTTTTCCTGTATAAGATATTATTATTATTATTATTATTATTATTATTATTATTATTATTATTATTATTATTATTATTATTATTATTATTA
>JBAMHW010000007.1:20118873-20136541 GCA_037177495.1 Rhadinocentrus ornatus | reverse complement strand
TATTATTATTATTATTATTATTATTATTATTATTATTATTATTATTATTATTATTATTATTATTATTGTTGTTGTTGCCCTGCAGTTTTTGGAGCTTCCCTGTTTCAACACAACTGATTCAAATTATGAATCACTGAGCAGAACTTTTATTTTTTCACTAAGCAGAACTTGATAAGGTGTTTACCGTAGTTGGTATCAGATGTGTTAAACCAGGAAAATATCTCAAAACTGCAGGATTACAGCTCTTAAGGACCAGAGTTGCCTACCCTTGCTTTAACATGATTACACCAGTAAAGACCATGTAATATGAGCTGATTTGTTTGGCAATTCCTTGCTTAAAAGATGCAGATTTCCCATGTAATTATAACTTTAGATACATATTTATTGTCCTGAAAACATGTAAAATTAAATATATTTGCTTTGTTGTAGAGTTAAGAGATACGATTTCCTTTTGTCTGTACATTCATCAGTTGCATTAGCTTGCTTAACTTAACACAAATGCTGCAAACAGAAGAATTACTCATCCAAACTTTGAAAACTTTACTTTAACATCCTTTTACAATGCCCTAAATTGACTAATTAACACATCATTCTGGTCTGTATCTACATTTGTTCAAAAGCCAGAGTGTGAAAGCAATTTCCTCAAGGTCACAACATGCCCCTACAGTAGCTCTGTACATTTCATCTTAAGTGAGAAAATTTTATTTAATATGCTAATTTGCAGGGAGATGGGTTCTTTCTTTCCTTTTTCTTTTTTTTTAAAATTTGTTTTATCCACTTTAATTTTTATTTATTTTACCCAAGATAGCTGTTTTCTTGTTTTAATTTTTAAGGCTAGGTTGCTAGCTTTAGCCTGATATCAGGTAAATAGACTGAATCAATTCAACTACATTTTTTGTCCCCTGCAAAATCTAAATAGAAATTCTAATAGGAGTAAAACATTAAGCAGAGATAGTGCTGCACACTTGTGACTCAGTGGTAAAGGTAAGGAAATTATTTGGAAAACTGAGTCTGTCGTGAGCTCTTTCTGCTGTCTTGAAGAACCCCGTTCACATTCTCTAGTATTTGTAGAAAACACATTTCCATAAACATTTCAATGACTTTTTGTGTATAGACTGAAATGTGAGAAAAGTCTTGCAAAAATACTGAAATGTCCTTAGAAGACATAACTTCTGGCCACACCAAATGATGAAAGAGAGGGAGTGACAGAGGAAGGACGAAGAAGCAGTTGCTTAGCTATAAGGTGCTAAACAGAGAATAAACAGAGATGAAGCTTAACTATCAGTCGATACACATGAATATTTTGCCTGAGGGGGTGACAGAGAATTTGCAAGAAAGAGGAGATGAAAACACAGAAAATTTCCATCCTCAGCGGACGTATCCCTGCTTATTATCAGGCAAATAGGGTGAGGGAAAAAGTGGAGGAGTTGCAAACTGAGTTGTCTTTGCTGTGGCTGTGGTTAGAGGCTAGAGAACAAAAATCTCTCAAACAGCTTTTAGTATCATGCATTTCACAACGTGCGTGTTAGGTGCCTGTGGCATTTGAGGAAATGACACAATTCTTTCTCTGGAGGAGGATTCAAAAGCCTCTGTTCTCAGCACGGAGAACATCCCAGAGCACAAGTTAGGTGGACTGAACATGTACTATTTAGCATGTCACACAGCATAAGAACACGAGTCTACAAGGTTTTACTTCCTAATTTTCATTGAGTCACTAATGTCCCTTGAAAGCTTAAAGACTCGGAAGACACTGGCAGTAACTGGAAATCTCATATTAGCACACCAGAATTTCACCAGGTGCACTCAGCATTAGCTTCACTGTCACTGTAGATGTTTAGTTCAACATAGGTCACAGTTTTACTTCCCACTCATGCGTATTTTTTTTTTTTAAGTGCGTGCGACTCAAAAACCAGGCTGCAGTGAGCTTAAGTTACGGAAACAGTGTGCAGCATGGTAAAGCTTCATTTTCTCTGCTGTGACCTCATCTTCTCCAATGCAGCAGCTGAGCTAATTGTAGATGATCAGCTGTGAAACTGTGATACAATTATCTTTCCTGTCAAAGTGTAGTTTAAAGCAGCGTGAAACAGTTATTCTGTAATGTCTTTATTCAGTACAGCTGGACTTGTTCTGTTCTATTTTATGCTGATCAAATACTCTATCTTCTGTGTTCTACTCCTCTGTTTTTAAGATAGTTCCATTTTTGGAATCCATGTAAAAGCCTATAATTCCACTCAACGACACACTTACACTCCAACCTTCAGTAAATGGGATTTTAAATGTTAATGTCACCAGACTTTTGATTTGTTGGCCCCCTAAAGGTCCCTGTACTTTGAAGGTGGTTGAATACTCAATAAATTATGTTTCAAGTAATTTGGCTAACTTTAGAGTAAAAGGAACCAGAAAATATAAAAAGAAAACAAAAACAAGTGGTTGAAATGAAAACCAGTCCGAAAAAAACTATTACAAAGGTGGATTTTGAAAAAAAAAATGTTGCACATGGCTTTTAGTTCTCCCCTTAAATGCTGCCAGCAGCCTGATTGATATATTCCTTCCAAATTCAGGACCATTGTATAGATTTTTCTCTTTTTTTTTGCATCTTCACAATGGACAAATATGGTTAACTCCTTACTTTTTACTGTCGACAATTGAAAAATTTGTTTCCCTGAAAATTGCCATGCATGGTGGCAAAAGGTCTTGGCTTAAAGGGGGCTGGAGCCTGTCCCAGCTGCTACTAGGAAAAGGAAAAGGAAATGGTACTAAGAAAAGTTTTTTATGGTTTTCATGTGTTTTTTTTTTCTCCAGCATTTTCACCATGTCAACAAGTGTAATTGTATAGTTGCCCATAGGTTGAGATTTAATTTTACGACAGCGGCCCATCTCACCACTGTAGGAGGGTGTCAAAGTGCATAAAAAACAATACTTCTTACATATTTTGGTGGGGTATATTACCGCTTGAGATGATTATGTATAACAATAGTGCAGGAAAGATTTGAACAAATATGACCCTGTACTGTATGTTCAGCTTGACTATACTGCCAGATAGGGAGTTGTCCATGGAAGGCCATTAGCATGCCAACAACAACAAGCTATATAATGTTCAGTCTGTATATTCTT
Organism: Rhadinocentrus ornatus; assembly: GCA_037177495.1. Lineage (NCBI taxonomy): Eukaryota > Metazoa > Chordata > Actinopteri > Atheriniformes > Melanotaeniidae > Rhadinocentrus > Rhadinocentrus ornatus. The sequence goes on along the minus strand of JBAMHW010000007.1, from coordinate 20,133,427 downwards.
CAGTCTATTTAGCATCAAGAGCAGCAGAGGCTATTATCTAGTGTGCCCTGAAGGAGCAGAAATTTAAGGTTGGCTGTGCATGCCAGTTGCTTAAGAAAGTCCTTGTTTCTTGGTACATTGCCTTTCCTGCTGAATAGTTCATGAATTACAGTAAGCAGCTGAAAGAGAGCTGTAATTGTGACTTGCTACTGCACTTTTGTGATTTTGCTTTGATGGATTGCAGAAGGATGTGAACAGAAGTCCAGAGCAGTTGGGGAAGGAGCTAGCCAACATCAGTGTGTGGCTTTTTGACAAAAATATTTCTAATTAACATGAATGTTGTTATGGTCTGTCCTGAGTTTTAGACCAAACAAATTAAGTAAGTAATAGGATCACCTGCTACACTTCTGCTGCACTAGACTGCAATGTTGGAGGAGGACAACTCTGCAGAACCATATGATAAATGCTTGTTTATTGCCAGACAGGCCAGGTTTTTGGATGGAGAATGTTGGAGACGTCTAGCAGTCCTGCTTGATTCAGCGTCATCTGAGAGTGCCAGGAGATTTGTTCAAGATCTCAAAGCACAATTTACAACTTGCTGAGTGCTGGACCTTCTGCTCATCCTGAAACACCACATTTACTCTAAAACATGTTATAAGAGTTATAGAACAGAGTTGTACAAGAAACATCCACAATCCAGGATTTATTCTGCCTCTGATAAAGGAGTAAATGTTAAACAGCTTTAGTAAAGGTTGTTTTACCAAACCTTCTTTAAAATTAAAAAAATAAACACCAAAAAGCTTTTCTGAAGCTTGAGGTGAGCTCATCAGTAAATTCAGAAAAGATATTGTAATTATCTTTATTTGAGATCAAAATATGTTGTGACCTGAACAATACGCTCAGTAGCAGATTATATAATCTAGACACAGACATCTTAGTAAACATCATAACCCATTTCTGTTTTGCAGCGTCTTTATGCTTATGTGTCTGTAAAGAAAGAAAGAAGAAAAAAAAAACATTTGTGAAAGCATCAAGCTTTACAGTGCTACTCTTAAGCAGAAAGACTCTTTAGGTTGTTGCCAGTAATGGGTCCTGACTGTGTATGACATTCGTAGTGATCTTTGTGACTCTGTTAATGTGTCTGGATTACTGTCCCATTACCCACATTACCTACATGTTTTGGCCACAGGGGCAAATGACCAAAGCACTTCAATGATTTTATTGCAGGTGTCATCCATCTAATCTGTTTTCTTTGTTTCTATTAAATCAAGACAACATTGAAATTTGAGACCGTGTTTTATATTAAATCCAATTTGTGCAAGCTTCATTCACCTTGAAGAATAAACAAATATATTCTCATCAGGCCCCTCATCTTTGTTTACACAACAAAATGCAGCAGGGTAGTGGAAGGTTGTTGTTGTTCATCCAGTCTCACTGTGGGTAAATGACAACACAGACGAGATCACTGTCTGTATAAACTCTTTCTATTCATCTTTTTTCTACAGGAAGACCTGCAGCAGCTAATACTGATGGCGCTCCCAAATGTTGCTATACTGGGGCAGGACCCCCTAACAGGTACAAGATAACATGATCCTATCAGTGCCATGTCTCTCAGCCGAGAAAAACTCATTATACTTTATGCACGAGTCCATATCTTGGCTATCTGTGAAGCACATTAAGGTGATAATGATAGGGAGGATGGTGGTAGGGGGCGGAGATGATGATGATAATGATGACAGTTATTTCTATGTCCTCAGAGGCAGCTGTGGAAGAGCTGAGGCGGCTGCTGCTGCTATTACTGGGGTGTGCAGTGCAGGTGATCACACACACACACATACACACACAGGTTGAAAATGCCAATATCAATAAACACCAACGCTCACAATAACAAAGCAAAAAAGTAAACAAAACAAAATAAAATATAACTGTTTTATTATCTTGAAAACATAGAATTTTGAAATTCTTTATAAGGAGGAAAACATGCATCAACAAAGAATAAAACACAATAATTTGAATAAAAATACAAAATATTAAAGGAAACATTTTAGAAAAAAAATCAACAGGACATGAGACAAAGACTAAAACACTCTAAGATCCACAGATGGAAGAAAACAAATTGTCTAAAGCTTTTTCTTTTTCTTTTAAAACCCTTAAACTTGTCAGTCTATTGTCTGATAGAAGAATATCTGAGACTGAAAGAAAGTGCAGAGCCTACAAATTCTAGTTCATCATTGCTTTATGCTTGGGACCTTCAGAAGACCAGTTGCCCGAGAGCTCAATAATCATGTGGATATGGCTTTACAAGATGTGAACCCTCAACTAACCACGAGATCCTGAGCACTTTGGAAAAGGTTTCCACTAAAGACTACTGTATTTTTTATTTTTTTGCTGCATCTATTTCCCCTTTCATCCCAGTTCCTAAACTTTCCCACAGAATGATAGTGTCAGCGCCTTAAACAGAGTGAAACTTACTTCCTCCCCACACACTGCAGTTTTTGATTTTCATTTGGAGGAAGGGAATAAGAAAAGGTGAATAGAAAATATATAAATGATGATAAAAAACAAAAAACAAACAAACAAAAAAAATTGGGTGACAGACTGGTGTCTTCAGACATTCCCAGAGATTAAAGAAATTCTTGAATAAGAAATCTCTACTTTCTTCTCATGGATGTCCATTGAAATTGATGTTTTGTTTCTCTATTTTGCCAACCCCTGGCAACCCTACATAGCATAATTTATTCACTTCAAACCAGTGAGTGGAAATGTATTTAATTCCTATTTATTTTTTTCAGCTTTTAAAAAGTTTGTTTTCAGTTTGTTTTTCAGTTTTGCTTCATTAGTGGAAGGAAACGCAGCTACTGTTGTGAACAGACCAGAATATTTTTGCATCTTATAGTTTGAGAGACAGCTGGTTCTTTTTTTCAAAATGCCAGTGTGTTGACATGTGACGTCTGACTTCTTTGTTGTAAATTCCTGATTAATAGAGTGCTGAACAAACGGTCCTGTCATTTCCACAAAGGAACTCTGGATTTTTTCATATTATTAGGACTTAATCATTGTTTTTACTTTAAATGAATTAGGGGTACTCTGCAAAAGTCTGTTTTTCTTTGTCATAAGTGAGAAATATGAGTAGTTTGATGAGAATAAGTGAATTTAATCGACTTTTAGATGAGTTTAAAATAACAAAAAAAAAAAAAAAAAAATCTTACTCTATTCAGTTCATAGAGTGGCAGCATATCTTGTTCAAATTATACTAATGGAATATGTACATCTTCATATAAGATTTAGCATTTTCAAATACTTGTTTTGTGTCAGCTTTTAAAATGCATCCACATAGTCCGAATTTGATTAAACACATGCTTAACCCAAGAAGTCTTTATTGTCATTGTGCATTCAGATAACAGAATTTCTTTCTTTTCACCTTGGATCTGTAGTGTGAGAAGAAAGAAATGTTTATTCAACAGATCCAGTCTCTGGACATTGAGACCCAGGCAGCCATCGCCAGCTGTATTCAGCAGGTATGTGCAGAATTAATCAGACCCCTCCCTCAAATATAAAAGGCTTTCACTGAAAGGTATACTGTCCTGAGGAGACATTTGTAGAAATATCTTAGTTTCCAAGAATTTCCTAAATGCCTGCCTGAGTGAGTAAAACTATTGGTGCTTCAAGTAAGTGTGAAAATGAGCTACTTGTGATTCTGCTGGTAGCCTTGTTAGGACCTCTGGGTGCCCCATGGTGATGAATCCTCCACCCCTCATGTCCACCTCTCCACCTCCACCTCTGTCACATCATCATCTTTCTTTCATCTCTTTCCTGTCACTCTCTGCTGTCCTCTCCAATAAGGCATAAATGCCAAATCACGCTCTTTTGATAGTGCACCCAACCCCATGAATAATTGCCAGTATTACAAAAGCAGCATGTTACGTACTGGTGTGGCTTAATTTCACCAACAGTGTGTTGCCCATCGACTTTTTTATGCCAAGTTCCCTAGCCTAATAAATCAAAGAGGTGAGAGGTGCTCTTCGTGTGAGGATGGATACACCCCCTGCTTCCTGTTCATATGGCTTCCACCTGAGGACGTTTCAAACCTGTCAACATGATCATTAGTTTTGGATGCATTATTCAGGCAGTTTTGGACACATTCCCCTGACAGAAGTGTGAGGATATTTTTTTTCCATTCTACACAGGTGCTTAGTATTCATACAGCGCTCACAACGTCGGGATTGTTTGTCCCCAGATCTGCCGTTTGTGTCAGATTAACATTGATTTTACCATAAAAACTAGATAAATTGTCCTTGTTGCAGGTGACTCAGGATCCTCGCATGGTGCTGCCGCTTCAGTGGGACGAGCTGATGGAGGCCGAAGGTGCAGACTTACAGCTTGTCTTCAGCTCCATGGCCAAACAGATCCAAAGCTTGTTGGCACAGAGAGACTCACACCTGGAGGTATGCGTGCACACACTTCAAGTATTACTTAGTTTGCTTTTTGGTCAAGATCTATGTGAGATCATTCAGGTTTTGGTACTAACTTGTATTTGCATGTAATTAAGGGTTACATGCATGTAATCAAAATATAAAAAATAAGTAGCCATAATGATTTTGTGTTTTACTAAAAAGGGTAAACAACAAAAAAAAAGCCTTAAGAAAAACAGAAAAGAAAGTAACATTACGTGTTTTAAACTGCTGGTTCAATGCCCTAACTGTGGTGAGTGAGGTATTACCTGTTCTGGCCCTTTTTTTTAATTCTATAAGCAGCTGAAGTGCTTTTGAGCAGAGCATTCCACACTCCCACTGCTCCTTGCAGGCAGTCCAGCATCTCCACAAATCCAGACTTTGTCAACCCCTTGGTGCCTCAAATTTGCAACAAACCCCTTTTGACCTTTGTTTATTTTATTGCTTTTTATCAAACTGGTTTCAATTTTATCTATCTAGCTGCTCTTACTTATTATTTATATCTAATTAATAATTGTTATTAATTTATTTAACATTTAATATTTCATTGTATTTTTTTTATTTTAGTCTTTTTCCTTTTATTATTTGTCCTGTATTTATTTATGCAGTTTTTACATAATTTTAAATAAATTCAGGGTTAAAGGGTTAACTGCCTTTTGTGTGCATATATATGCACACTAATCTCTCTGTAAGGTTTAAATAACCAAAAGCTTTCAAGTTATTTCTATTAAGGAAGATATAGAGTGTATTATCCGTATTATTTAATACTTTTTTTTTCTCTTCACATTTTCTATTGTGCCTTTCTCTTTGTTCATCTGTTTCCCTCCTTCCCAGAGGATAGCTGAGCTGTGTCGGGAGCGGGAAGGCCAGGTTGATCCAATGACGGGGCCCCTGGGTGGCCACAATGAAGAGCTGCCTCAAGGTCTCACGCTCCAGCTGGCAGACAGCAAGGCCAAGGTCCGCCGTCTCAAGCAACAACTGTGAGTGGGTGTGTGTCTCTGTGTGGGTGTGTATCTGTGTGTGCAAAAGAGAAAAGGAAAACCTCTTAAGAATTTTTGTGATAAAGGTCAATATGAATTGTGGAAAATTTTGTTACACTTTACAATGCACAAAAATTCTTGATACTTTGCAGTGAGGCAGGAAGAATTCAGGTCTTCACCTCTAAAAATCCATTTAAAATGTGTCTAAAATGTCTAATAGTGTATCTATTTCTACCAAACATTATCTGCTCTATTCTTGTACCCTTAAACACAAGGAAAAAAATGTTAAGAAATTATGCATTTATATTTGCAGTGCTGATGGTTATATGTTTTGTTTAGGGAAGATAAAGGTGATCAAATATTGGATTACGTGCAGGAGATTCAGACAATGGAGGATCAACTAAAGAAGCTTCAAAAAGAGGTACACCCGATGTAGATCAGCATTTCTTTTCTTTTTCTTTCTCATTTTATAAAATCCACAGAACGGCTATATTATTAATAAACATTTGAATAATTCAGCAACTTTTATAGCTCATTCACATTATATCTAAATATGATAACGTAGAACCATCTGAACAAAATTCTTTACCTGCCAATAAGTGTGTTCCTTTAAGGTAACGTGTTTAGTAACAATTAGACGATACACACTTGGAGCCAAATGAGTAACAGCCTTGCTTTTAACGTTGTTCTCAGCTATCTCAGCATCTTTTTCAGGCTGAAAAACCCTGCAGGCAACAACACAACCAATAAACCACATTTTCAAATTGCCTGCCCAATTTTGTTAAGGTCATTACATAGATGGACCTCTGGGTCCATCCCGTGGTGTTTTTGAAAATAGGTCATTGGTTGTGGGTGTTGTGAGAGTAACCTAAGTGGGTTGGGTTTATTGTCTTGGATCCTGGATTGGGATTTTCGGAGATTGGAGGCATAGTCAAAGCCTTTGGCTCTTTGTGGTTTTACTCAGAGTGAGCAATTATTGCAGTATGGCAGGGTGCATAGTCTTCCTGCAGTACCTGTTTCTGTAAAGGAATGCTGATATCACACATGTCTAAAAATATTTGGGAGGGTTCTACATACCAGAGTAACAGTCACATTATTACCAGGACAAGAAGGTCATTAAACAGATGAACATTGTTATTCACCTCACTGTCAGTGGTTTAAATGTTGTGGTTGGGCCGATCACAATGCTCCCACACGAAGAATCATTCAGATCATTCAGTGTCATTTCAAATCAAATTTTATTTATAAGGCACTTTTCATACAAAAACAATGTTTGCAAATTAAAAGAATATTAAACGATTAAAAATTCGCACCTACTCTTTCTCACACTGACACACACACACGCTCATACCCAAAGCCCCCCCCCCATCTCTCAGCCTCATAAGAATTTAATCTGGCTTGACACTATTGTAGGAAACGATATTTTGGGGATCCATCCACCCCAGGAATCACCATGACCACAGAGGCTGCCACCACAGGGGCAGCCCAGGTCCGGGCATTTATTTTTCATGTTTTCCATTGAAGTATTTCCAGTTGTACTTAACATAAGCATTTGGGGACTGTAATTGTCTCAAACAGTGACTTTGATGTTAATGAATCCCTTCATTTAGAAAACATGAATACAGTCCATAGAAAATAGATCAAATGTTGACAGTAAAATGTTTTACTATTTTATGAAAGATAGATCATCTTGAATGTGATGGCAGCAGTGCTGCTCAAGAAACTTTGCATGGGGCAACAAAAGGCTGGAAAAGTGAGTGATACTAAAAATAAATGGTAGCATGAACATATAATTGATTTAAATTCTGTTTAGAAATGATGGACAGTGCATGTTCTAGGCTTATCAGCATTCTCACTTACATCTCTGATGGTATGATGGTACATTAAGGCCTCTGGAACTGGAAACGCATCCAGACTATACATAAATAAAGGCTTTAGAGCACTATATGCTCTTATTTAGAAGAGGGAAGGCCTTGTATACTACTGAAAACAATCCTAAAGTCAATACTAAATCCATTATAATAGCATGGCTTAATAGAAGAAGAGTCTAGGGGCTGAACTAACCTACCTGCTATCCCAACCTTTAACTAGGTGAAAACATTGCATTGTGAAATGGAAACTACCCAGAACTGTTAGCTTCTTGTTGATGAATGCCCCCGGTATAGAAGACAGTATGAGATATGTGCAGTAGAGAAGATGCTGCACATGCTAGAATCACTAATACTAACTTATAGCCAAATATATCAAAATCACAGGGAGAAACTCATTGGGACTCTACCAAGCATTGAGATCTAAATGAAACTAAATTCAAACCCCAAGCAAAAATAATAGAGTGTAAGAAAAACATGAGAACAGCACTGTCCACGTTAGAGCTTCTGCAAATTTCTCCAAGCAAACCACACAAACAAAATGTCATATGAAAGCAGAGACTCTTCTGATCACAAGGAAGTCTGACTTCTCACTGTGTGACAAGAAGTCTGTAAGCTTAAGATTAACAAACAGAAAATGACATAATCACAAAGCATGTCTTTTTCTGTTTTGAGGTCAAGTCTTCAAAAAGATACTGCTAATGTGTTCTTCTATGCCTTTGTTTAAAATGACTCATGAAGGTTTTGGTAGTTTACATGAAGCTGAAGGGGGTTTTATAGTAAAGTATATACTCTTCCTCTGGTTATGCAGTCTCTGAGTTTACCTCTTTCTGGATCCTCATGGTGTTTCTGAGGTAAATTTGGGTGCTATCCCACAATTCAACTGACTGACGATTGATGGAGGTTTCAATAATCAGCATCAGCTGATGAGTTCCTGAGATATTTACCTGTGCAACACCTCTATTAAAAATGTGTGTAAAGCTGCTCAGATTTACTTTTTTAGCTTATCTTTCTAAACAGTTCCTTACCAGACATTACTTTTCTAATTCCTTGATTTGGGCTGCTATCCTCTCGTTTTCACTGAAAGCAACGTGGATTTCTTGAAGGAGGAGATCACCAATTAGATTTCTTATTTGTTTCCAGGGAATTAACTCTTACACTGTGTTATTAGATATTTGTTACACTGTAACACACAGCAACTGTCACACTGTGAGTTGTATTTTGTTCATTAATCTAAAAGAAGATACCCAAATAATTCTTTAATTGTAAAAATAAGTTTAAAAGAAGATCTGCTTAAAAAGAAGATGATGAAAAAGATGCTGTCATTTTCTACCATTGTGAGAACATTTAAGCAGATTTTCTTCTTGTATCATACATTGTCAACATTTGCTTTTAAAGCCCATCCAAGATTGGTTCACAGCCTTTTCTACCTCATCCCCTCTGATGTATGAATGTCTGTGTGTGTGTGTGGGTGTGTGCATATGTGTGTGATTGTGCCTGCAGAACCGCTCTCTGCAGGGTGAAGTGAGGGGCATGCGAGCACTGCGGGATGAGCTGGACTGTGCCCGAGAGCGAGCTGCACGGACCGAGCAGCTCCAGACTGAGCTTCAGAGCTGTAAACACAGATTGCAGAGCCTGGAGCTCACACGCACTCAGCTCAAGGTGCACACATGCGAGCACACAAGTCACACAAGGGAGTATTTATTTATTTAAGAGAAAGAACTAGCTGCACAGCCACACTCATGTCACAGAATTGTAACAGAATGTTTTTGCAGTATGTTGTGCATAGAAACATCCCAAATAGTTTTGAAATCAAATGTGTTTATTTTCTTAAAAACAAGAACACAAACTGTGCAAAGCAAAGGTTCCTCATGAATATTACCAGAGAAGGTCACATCCAAAAGATTCAGTTTAAAATCTATTTCTGAGTAGCTATTATTTCTGCAGAAAGAAGCACCACTTAATCTTAAAAGCCATATTATTCCCTCTCACAGCCCTGAGCGTTTCAATCACAAGTAAGTAAGAACATTTCACAGCTGGAGAATGATGTTATATTGTGTGATGTCATTTGGATTTACAGCTCGGAGCCTCTTCAGTGATGAGAAGCAGAGTACAGCCTCAGTTATTGGAACTTTAACACCCAAATGACATTTTTTCTGAAATAGTTTAACTGTTCCAAAGCAGAAAATGTGCTCATATCATTGTAAAACACCTAACAATGTTCCCACTGCCACCTTCTGTAGCTTTTTTTTTATTATTATTAATTTTCCTTTTACACTATGTCCCCACGACAAAGTCACAAGATTAATATTTCTCTCATTTGGGTTTTGAGAATTTCTGTAAATTACCGGTGAACTCTTGTGTTAAAGCCAGAGGAGACACAGTTGAACGTTAAGTTGTCAACATTAGCCTGAAGACATTTTGTAAGGCTCTATTTAAGTTTCTTTTTTTTTTTTTGTGCGGCTTTTGTACTCACAAATTCTAAAGTAAGTTAAGTATGTCTGAGGCGGCCGAAGACAACCAGACAATCAGAGACACGGTCTGCATTAGCAAACTACTTAGAGCCTGTTTGACCTGCTTGTTTTTTAGAAATTTTTCTAAAAAAAAATTCTAATTTTCACCTTAGTTCTGACTGATTTATACATATTTTAATATTGCCATGTGACTTTTTGAGTGTTGGCGCCCCCTGCAGGAGCAGCAGCAGTTGTGCGTAGCTCTACAGGAGACTAAAACCCTTCTGGAGGAACAGCTTGCAGATGCACGGGCACGCTGCTCTTCACTACGGGAACTGGAGAGGGACAATCTTCTATTGCGTCAGAGAATTATGGACGTGGAAGCGGTTGGTTAATGCATATTTTGTATGCACATTTGTCTTTTTCCAAAGAAATGCATTTGATTGTTTCTAAGCGTTTGCATGGCGTCAGTCGTGTTCTTGTATTGTTTTTTTTTTTTTTTGTGCGTGCCAACAGGTTGTTAGCTTTGTGAGTAGATTATAATCTTTCTGTCATAAGAACAGCACCTCTGTTTAGTAACTGTGTTTCTCTTGTAATAAATGAGTAGTAAAATGTGGTGTTTGTGTGCAGGAGAGGGACACCGAGAGGCAGCGGGTTGATGAACTCTTGGAGATGAACATGAACCTTGAGGCGGACCTGAGGCACAGCAGCACCAGCGGTGCTGCAGTTGTCTCGATTCACCAGCGATTCCTCCAGTCAGAACTAAACTTTGAGGAAGAGCTGAGTGAAGTGATTGGTCAGAACACTTGCTTCTTTGCACCTTGTCATTTGAGATATTTTAATTAACTGATAAAAGAAAATATTTTGGGTGTACAGGGTTTACCTATTCATTTATATTTTTCTCTATTTGTTTCCTTCTTTTATTTGCAATCTTCATTTATTCCTTGTCTTACTTTTATTTCTTAATTTCTCTTTCTTTCTGTCTCAGATCAAAAGCCACTGAGCGTGGAAGTGGATGAAGCTTCGACGCTGAGGCTGCTGGGAGCCGAGCAAGAGAACACAGAGCTGAGAAGACGATTGGAAGAACTGCAAACCCAACAGGAGGTTAGGGTTCAGAGGTTGAAGGTTTCTATGCATAGAAATAATTTATTATGGTGCAATGTTCCCCTTTTTAAAGGTTTAAGATCAGAATGGATTATACTGTAAACTCTGGTATATAAGAAATGACACTGCAAATGTCAATCATGCTATAAGAAAATACTAGAAAACTTGCTATATCTTAAAATACCAGATTTCTCATAATTGTACATAAAACAGAAAAAAATTGACATAAACCTCCATGTCTTCTCACTGCAGGCTGATTCTCCAGATGCAAAGGATGAGATAAAGGATGAACTGGCCTGTTTGGAGACAGAGCATCAAAACACACTCAGGGAGGTGAGCAGAAAAGAAACTGATGGTTGATAGTTGCTGTGTGCTTCAGTTCAAAAGATGCCACTGTAACCATATTGTATGCTGGGCCAACACCCACGGAAGTTTTATTAGGTTCATTTAGTGAATGTGAGAAATAAAAAAACTTTATAAGGTCAGCAATGTGTGTGCCTTACAGTCATGGCCAATAAAAAAGAAAGAAAAGAAAAAACAACCAAACACCTAAAGTCAATAACTGCAGCCTGATAGGTTTACCAAAATATAAAATGCAAAAATCTTCGCTTTTCTGTTCCACATCAGAACACGTTTCAGAGCTTAATTGACTTAAGTCAAAATAAGAGTTATTAAACAAAATTGCAATTTAAAACCAATCAAATATTTGTTAGTATTCTAGTGCAGTGACATGCGGTCAGGGGAGGCAGGTGAGGCAGTGCCTCACCTAATATGATAAAAAAGAAAAAAAGTACATAAAAAATAAATATTAATATTCTCCACTGATCAATGTTAAAAATGCATTTTCAGTAGGAATCTACACGTTTTGAAATTTTATTAAGTAAAAATAACTGAATTTGAGTATTTCCTGATCAAAAACAGGGCAGAAACCCCAGGTGAGGCAGTGGCGAGCTGTGCTTCACCTCTGACTACACAATCCAATACAAACTGGTTTGCATATTGCATGCCCTTTTCTGTTTTTCAGCATATTATTTTATTATATTCATTATACACCATGACTTTGCAGTCTGTGTAATGTCTTTAATATATTTGTGAGAGAATTATTCCTGTTTATCGTGAAATAAAGTGCAGAGAAAAGTCAGCAGGTGAGGCAGGCAGTACTCTGCCTCTCTTAAAGGGGTACACTCACACACCAACACGGTGGGAGTGAAATTGAAAGAGGAATGCTGATGGGATATGAAGCATTACCAGTAGTTGCATGCTGTTGGATGAATAGTGAAATAAGATGCTCTTTTCAGTTCTTACAACTGTGAATCTGACACCAGAGGAGTCAGTGCCTCACCAGCCATGAACATCACTGTTCTAGTGGTTCCGCATTAGAGTTCCCATGGACATGAAATACCTGCAGGACTCATGCAATTTTTCTTTCTTTTTTTCCCACAGAAAATTTGGTTAAACCTTTTAAAATGATTTTTTGTTGCTTGTGTTGAAATTGATGAACTATATGATGAACAATCCTCCCCATAATCTTTTAGTCTGCGTTTCTATGGATGATGGTTTCCACAAAGTAAGCTGGTATAGATGTACATATTTTTTTTGTAATTTAAAAAGCTGAAGCAGTACATGTTTTGGGCGTTCAAACCATGACATTTTGTTTTTATTTGCACCGTAACTCTTGTTATCTCATGGCTGTCATGTGATGGGGATTTTCGTAATTGCTCATGAAAACACCATTGAGCTCAGTATTTCTCTTGCTAATGTGTGTACAGCTCATGATAGATTAAAGGAAAGCCATGCTAATGCAGTAATTAACTGAGTTAAACTTTCAATGCTCAGTCATAAACTTCTAATTGTACATTAGCAAGTCACTAGACTTTTGTCTAGATTTTCTTACTTGAACAGAACTGATAAAGGAAAATGAAAGAACATTAGCTGTTGCAAACAACAGTAAATTCAAAAAAATAAACAACAAATAATGAGCATTTAAACATGTTTTTTTTTTTTTAAAAAAAAAACATGTTTAAATTCTCAGATATGACATTGTTTGTGCCAGTAAATCTTGAATATTTTCTGTAAAAATGTTTTGGTTGTATATATCATGAATAATGACTGTACAGTCACATCAATGAATATTTGAACAGTGATAGATATTTCTTGCCACTGTGCACCACCACAATAGATTTTAATTGAAGCAATCAAGATTTCATAAAAATAAAAAAAAATCTTTTATTCAAGCAGTGTAACAAAAATACAAAATTATCAACTAAGGAATTGCAGCTGTTGATACATTTATAAAAACAGCTTGAAAAGTGAAAACTTACACTTCAATCGCATCTTGATTGATGCATTTCAGATCCATTGTGGTGGTGCACAACGGCAAATGTGTCACTGTTCAATTGCAGAATACCTATTAGTTGCAGTCCTACATATGAATTAGTGAGATTTAAAAACAATATGACTAATGAAAAGTTTAATATTTCTCACTTAAGAAGTAATTATGTTAATTGAGATTGGTCAGATTGCTGCATTAAATTATTTCTACAGAAGCCACATTAGCTGGATTGGATCAATAACAGCTATTTTGTGAAGTAGATGAACATAATTTATAATAATAATGATTGTACATTGTTTATGTATATATTATGTTTATTCTCTGTGTTGCACTACTATTTTAGTTTTAAAAAAATTACTTCATGTAGTTTTAAAGCCCCTTTCTTTCTTTTTTGTCTGTATTTTTCTGTGGTTGTGTTCATTTTTTCACTTCCATTTTGCTTCTTTGTATTAAAGCTGAGTGAAATTTGGGGAAAAGAACTAGTTTTCTTATTCACCGCTTCTTCAAATTAATTTATTCTCTGTGTATGACTAAAAATAGGAAACAAAAAGAAACAAAGAAAATAACTTAAAATTTCTCTCCCATTACACCTTTCAGTTTCAAAACTTGAAGAATGAAAATGCCACTCTAAAGCAGCACCTGGAAAGGCTGCTAAGTGAACTGCAACCCAAGGGGAAGGAGAAAGATGTCAAGAAGTCAAATAGAAAGGAGGATGAGGAAGAGAAGGTGGTTAGAGGAGTCCAGGGTTCTGAGTCCTGCAGGGGAGCGGGGGAAGGAAGGATGAGGCTGATGGATAAGAGGGAGAAGAGAGAAGAAGTCATTGGGACACAGCGGGAAGCAGGAGTAGGTGAGGAGGGCTTCCATGTCCATGGGGTAAAAGTAGAACCATGTGATGAAGAGATCCAGATCAAAAGGAGGGGAGAAGCAGAGGGAGGGCAGAGAGAAAGGGAAAAACAGGAGAAAGAAGGTGAACCAAAGAAGGAACAGACTGCAGTGACCACAAGTTCAGAGATCCCAAAGCATCCTATAGAGGATAATACCAAAGACACAACTACACACCTGGCTGTGCGTTCCCTGTCTGGCCCTGATGTGGACATCCTGTTAAACCAGCTCCATGATGCTCAGGAGAAGGCTGATCGACAGGCAAAGCTGGCGCAGGACCTGCGTTCAAAGCTGGGAGAGCAAAGCAGGAAAACATGGGAGGCTGAGCAGAAGCTGGTGCTTGTGGAGGCTGAGCTGCAGCGCCTAAAGAAAGCAGCAGAGAGTCTGCTGGAGGCTCGAAGGCAGATAGAGGTATGGATGGGTGGCTAGATGAGTTGTTGAGTGGGAACAGGTGGTGCAAAGATTATGGCACTAATATATATATATTTATATTTATATATATATA
>JBAMHW010000007.1:20093320-20103660 GCA_037177495.1 Rhadinocentrus ornatus | reverse complement strand
AGTAGCTCACCTAACTGACTGTGCCAACCCAATCGAAATCAGTGCTTGTTCTGCTGAAGTTGAACCAATTCTCTCTTATATACGGGATTTTTCTCAAGATCACCGCCTCTTATCTGCTTTGCCCTGAGCAGTACACAGTGGGTGTGACCCGCGTCACCGCTAAGAGCACTATCTGTCCAGTCTTTGTTATGAGCAAGGTGAGGTTGACTAGGATTGAACACAAGATTTGATCAATTTATAGAATCTATTCTTGTTTGTCTTTATATTTACCAGCCTTTTAATTTTTTTATTAAAATATGGATAAAGTAAAAACCACTTGTACATCAGTCCCCAGCTCATCCTGGAAAGAGCTATGAATACCCATATAGTTGCAGCCTGGATGCAGTGCATATCAATTAGGACTTGCTGTATTGCGATGTGCTGTGCCAGGTACTGGACCCAGGTACTGAATGGTAGTGCAGGCCAACCGGTTGCATTGCTAATCTCAGCAAACTGGAAACTATCTGTTACTTGTCCTCCCTTTTCCCTGTGAAATGATTTTCTCTTTGGCTTTGCGCCAAGAAGATTTGAGGGAGGACTGTCAGTGAAAGAGTTATTACCTTGTACACTGTCTTCCTGTTTCTTCCTTGTCATGTTTGTGCTAATAAGCTATGTGTTAGCTATTTTCTTCTATTTTTTGTTAATGGCAAAGTTGTGTCATTTCCACACAATCCATTCCCTTCCACATTCAACTCTAGCCATTGTATCTTTGTTTCTATCATGGTAATCTTCTGTAGAAGATTGTAATAGTCATCTGTGGAGAGGGGAGACATTTTGTAGCTAGTTAGCTTTAGCTTGTGAGTACCTGCAGATAAGGCTTTTGCAATTTGTAGGCCATGCTGATGTGCCACTGACAAGATTGTAAAAGTCTTAAAATCTAGTGGTAGCCAACCAAATCTACAACATACTATAGTCCAAGTGATGAATAAATATTGAGGAGCTGCTGCCCATAAATTGCTTGAAGAGAAAAATAAGAATATTGGCAGAAAAATACAAGTAAAAGGGGGAGAGCAAAGCAGCAAAGCATCAGCAGGGAGCAGAGGCAAAAAGTATCTCATGGTCCAACAACCTGTTGTAGAGCTGAGCTCATCAAAGGTCTACATTTGACAAGACTCCATGTAAGAGTGCAAGAAAATTGAAAGCACATTTAAAAAAAAATCACAAATAAGCAGAGAAGTTTGGAAAATGGCTGGAGGGTTTTGAGTTTAAGAAACAGTTTTTTGAGTTTAAGAAACAGTTTACTATTTATTTAGATTAACTTGCTACTCTTTTCAATTTGCTTTTCAATTTTGCTTAGGACTTACTGGTGCCCTGACAGTTTTTTTGTTCTTGTCCAAGACTGGGTTTCACGAGAAGAGCAGCTGATCCAGGGGCCATAGAACAAAAGGGGCCCATAGATTCTTTTCCAAAAATACAATATTTAGTTAAGTCTTCTAGATAGCTGCACAACAGCAGGTTCTTTTTTTTTTTTTTCTGTTTCCAGAGGCTTGTGCTTTCGTGTGTCAAATTGTTTTCTCCTGTTAATCTCATTAAGAAATAATCAGTTAACATTTACGTTGATGATTATGCTGACAAGGACAGTGTTGATGGTATTTTTCTCTTCTTACAAAGCAAAATCTTGTTAATTGAGAAAATCAGTGTGCACTGCAGCGAGTGTGGGAGTATGTTGTTTAGCTTTGGTTTATGCAAGAAAACCTTGGACTGGCAGAGAGATTTCATCCATGTTTGTCCAGAGAAGTATACTAAGGCATTGGACCATTTTTATTAAATTTTTTTTTTTTAATGTAGCTAAAGAAATGATCTTTGAGCTTTAAGTGTCTTTAAATTTTACATGTGATGCATCTGGTTGAAATGCAACAAGATGGGATTTAACTAGGTTTTTATTAATTACAAAGCAACAGGAGCAGTTATAAACTTATGATTCATATATTTGCAGCTTATGTATGTCATTTTGAACAGATGTGTGTCTTGATTATTAAGCAGCTTGTTTAAATATAAACAGATAGTTTATGTATGCATGAACATGTGAGACCTAGCAGATTTAATATTATACAGAATTTAAAAGTTTTTTCTTTTCTTTTTGTAATTATTTAATAAGCAAGACATCAATTAAATCAAAGCTCCTCCCCCATCTGTTAACAGGTCTTTATTTGTTTTGTATTGATTTTGTGTTAACCCTTTAGAAAATGCTGAGTAAACTGACCTTATCATGCGATTTAATTTATTACATTAACGGTTTTGTTTGTAGCTTTTGAGCCAGTTGAAGGGAAATATGGAGGAAGAGAACCGACACTTAGCAGAGCAGAATCAGACTCTTCTGAAGGAGAACCGGGCCTTGATGGAGCAAAGCTTGGAGCGCCGTGACCAGCACTATTCACAGCAAAGGGAGTACCAGTAAGTACACATATAAACAAATTTAAAAGCAGATTATCTGTTATGGAAGGCATAGTCACCAAGAAAAGACAGTAGGATTGAAGAAGAAATCAGGTTTCGTAAAGACAAAACAAAGCACCTATTGACTGAAGCTGACTTTTGATTTTATGTGAGATGTTTGTCAAGAATCTGGTCTCATAATAAGTACTTAGAGAGCTTGAGACTGCAACATGATTTTACAGTCCAACAGCGCTCAGCAATCACCCTTTCGACTGACTGATAGATTAACTCAGAGATTGTACTTACAATCTAATAAACCAAATTTCTTTGTAATTTTTTGTGTAGCTTATTTTACAGCCCTGGTACTTGAAAGACTGTTTTTTGTTTGTTTGTTTTTTTACTGCTTAGGATTTTATTAAAGATAAGAATACCAGTAACCATTCCACATTGTATTACAGATTTGATCTGAGTCTGTTAAAAAGCCATATGATATTTAGACTCAGAACTTAATTTGCATCTGTTGTGCTTTCTAACATTATCCTCTTCTTTATAAAGAAGGAAAAACCAGTTTGTGTTGGTCCTGTGTGGTGACCTGTCCAGTGTACCCGCTAACTGCTGGAATAGGCTCCAGCTTCCACATAACTCTGAAATGGATTTAGCGACGTGGAATAATGAAGCCTTTAAGGGTTAATCAAACTTATTCTTTATGATTTAGTTAAATTTTTCCATAAGTCTTCTTAAAACATTTTTAATGAGTGTAGATTAGTTAGATTACCTAAAGTATTAGTGTAAATCCAACTGATGTAAAATTAGATAAACATACATACAAACTAAGAAAAAAACATTAAATTTGAAAAAACTTAAATAAATTAGGTTGACAGAAATTAAGTATATTGGATTTAAACAAGAAAATTGTTGTTAGAAAATATTGAGAAGTAATTTAATTGTGTGGAAATTATTCTATGATTTTTTCAAGTTCATTCAACAAATATTTTCTTTGAGTGACACCTCAAGGATATCATTATTTGATAAGAAATTAAATCAAGACAGACATACAGAAACCAATAAGGCAGACAGATTACTGAGACCAGGATGCTGAGAAAAGATTAACATACGAGAATGGGATCAGGTTTGTAGTTGAGACAGAAAAATGCATAGCAACAAGATGAGCTACAGGAGGAGGGAGAATTGGGCTTATTTAGATAAACAAGGAGCAGGTGACTGTCAGCATGAGGTGATTGGGATCAGTAAGAAAATCAGTGGATCTAGAAGAGGTAGAACAGCAAGTTGGAGATGTTCAGAAGGAAATGCCTCGGCCCCAGGGAAATATAAGGCAGCTGCAAAGAAGAATTTATCAGCTAAAAATAATATTTTTGATTAAAAAGAAATTAAAAACTAATAAAGAGTAGAAAGGAAGAATTAATTTGGTGGTAAGACTAATTATTTGGAGTAAATTATGGTTGCAAATGACTGTAGCAGATATGCTCTACTAGTAGCACATACCAATATTAAGCAGTGTAGATGTAGACATGACTCTTTAAAGGTTTTATGACTTTGATCACTTTGGAAAAGAGGAGGTGATTTTCAGATGTTTCCAAGATAGTATTCTGACTGTTTGACTCAGCTTAGTTCAGATTAAACCTGGCTTGCACCAGTAGGATCATCACTTGCCTGCTGGTAAAAGCAACAATAAATACTGTAAAATAATGTTTAAATTTAGAGCTTTTAAAGAAACATTTTTCCATTAATTACTATTAAAAGCAAAAGTGGGGAAATGGAGCCAAAGACTGCAGAGCTCTTTGGATTTTTGATGATTTCTCTCCAAAGTTTACCTGAAGTTTTACCAGAATCTCTGATTTATTTTTTTATTCATTAGATGGATTAAAATCTAGGGGTGTTAAATAGAATGGTACCCGCTGTAATGTCTAATGAGTTTAGCTGTACTTTTCCTGCAGATCAGGGTGTTTGAACCAAATAAATTGTGGTATCTCTCATTGACAGATAAATTCCAAGTCAAACTAGCATCAGAATACGAGTTTGGAGGATCAGTGGTGGAAAGAGGCTGGATGTTTGCAGAAAGCAATTATTCTTGTGTGGAAAAATGGGCATTAGAAATTCACAGAGAAATTCACAATAAAGCCACAGACAGATGAGGATCATGTGTATATATTTAGCTCTTTTTGTATTAACAAAGAAAAGCAACAGATACAATAAAATGATGAACCAGTCCAGTTCATGTGTTATTCCATGTGAGAATGAAAAAGTAAAAATGCAGCAAAATACCACATTTCTACTCTTCCAGGTTAACTACCATTGCAACGCATTTAAAGAGTTAATTCATTTCACACATATATCCTATTCCTGCTTCTGTGAGGGTCTTTAAAGTTTTAGATGCAAAGAGCAAATTGAATTATTTGATTTGCAAAGTCGTTAATTTTTTACACAGAGGAAGTCCTCCTGGACTAATTTGAGGAAAAAAGTTGTGAATATGGTGAATAAACATCCGAAGATGTCTCATTAACTTTCATAAAATGAATAAAAACAAAGTTCTATATACCTCTATACTCTATACATTATGTAGTCATACATAAAGCATAAAATGAAGTAGGAGCTTTAAGAATAAAAAAAAGGTTAAGGTTTCCATCACATAATTCTAAATCATTTTACTGCCACAGTGTAATAGCAGCTCCTTCTCTGTTACTGCTCACACCATTATTTTATTAACAGTTGTTAGATTGTTTTTGTCAGGACCAAAGTGGTGGTCTGATTGAACATCCACCGCCAGCATGATGCTGCCATGACTAAAAATGCACGTTTTGATATAAAATTGATGCTTATCTTCACAGACCCCTCTAATCTATGTGTCAGTAAGAATCTACTCAACTGTTTGTGCAGTATGTTTATTTTCTGAGCACAGAAGCTGCTTTTCAGCGATGTCCTGATTTAAATCTGCACACTTCAGCTAAAACTCCTCTTAGCACTGACAACCCTTTTCTGATGTGTTTGTTGAAAAGGATTCTGGTTCAAACATTGCAGTCAGCTTCATTTGTCAGTAGTGAGGTTATTATTGAATTGCACACCTGCAACTATGTTACTTAGACTCTTTTAGAATAATCCCATTGACACAAACTGATAATACCTGCATTAAATAACTAAAACAGACAGGAAAACAGTTCTGATGCTGCTTACTCTGATGTTTCATGTGCTTACCTTCAGGGAGAAGCTGAGCGAGCTCCGGCGAGAGAAGCAGAAGTTGGTGGAGAAGATTATGGATCAATACAGAGTCCTCGAGCCCAGCGTACCATCTCCATCCAGCAAGGCCAAGTACTCTATGCAAATATATTTACAGCTACACATGTAACAAACAGTATGAGTAATACACAGCTATACTTGGTACACAAAGGAAAGCCCAAAATGCTGTATTTTCAAGTGAATCATTAACTCTGAAATTTTTTTGGTGTGATAGCAATCAGGTGTTAGTGGAGACCAAAATCAAAATTGAGTGAGTTAATGTTGAACTTGTATTTGCCACTTACCCAGACAAATAATGCCAAACAAAATCATTCTGAGATTGCATACCTTCACCAAAGAATAAAAACATGCTTGGATCCAGATCTGACTCTGGATCCACATCAAAAGTTGTTTACTCAGAAACTGGGACACGTCTCACCTCTTCAGCTGATATGTTTTTGGATGATCTTGCTTCCAAGCAGATAAAAAAAACTCTACTAACTCATCTTGGCTGATTTTAAGTCAAACTTTTAAAATAATTAGAAGGAAAATCAGTTTTTTTTTTACTGCTGCAAAAAAAGTATACCAGTAGAGATAATTTACATTTCATTTTCGTGCAACTTGTAGTTTCCTTGATCTATAAAAGGAAGGAGCAGAGTTTAAACATATCAGAGATAAAGTAATGTCAAATACAGCGCCAGTTTTTTAAAAAAGTGTAAATGTAAGTTGTTTTGTTTTTTATGTCATTGATAAAGGTGATGCTTTATTCTGTCATATTTACATATATTAAGGAGACAGAATATTGGAAACAGCTCTAAATATAAAAGATTATATTTTATTTCATGCAGCTATGAACTTAGTGTTAAAACATATATGACAATTAACTTATTTTATATAGGGATCATAAAATCAGACTTTGTTGTTAAAAAGTGTTTAATTGGTTTTCTATTATATAAATAATTACAAATTCATAACAGCTTCCAAATGTTGTTTCAAGCAGAGCTGCTCAGATGTCTGTCTCCCCAAACACTTCCCCATCGGCTAAGGTCACACTCTTGGCAAAACTGGTCGTATCTGACTTTTTTTCCTCAATATGCCACCTATGTGAGGGTATTCAAAATCTGATATATGATTTGATGATCTAAAAATCAAAAATAAATTTTTTCAAATGAGATCCAGGCAAATTTCAAATGTGGCACTAACTCATATACTTGACTTTTAAAGTACCTCAGTCTGAATAGTCTTGTTGCACTTCATTAGACTTTTATGCCATTGAAGTGTGAATCAGGGCTGTAGTCTGTTCACACTGGAGTCGGATGGTGGTTGCATTTGAATTATAAAGACCATGCAAATAAATAAATAAAATAGAAAATACCTCAGCAAAAAAATCGGAATTGAGCATCAAGACCTGCAGTATCATTGTAGCCTAAGTAAAAATCTTCACCCAGGAAGGGGATTTATAGAAAGTTCTGTTTCAGTGCCCAAAAACAATGTGAAGATAGCTTCAAAAGCAAAGAAAAATGTAGGGTTGTAAAAATGTGTACAGGGCTTGAAA
Source organism: Rhadinocentrus ornatus (assembly GCA_037177495.1). Taxonomy (NCBI): domain Eukaryota; kingdom Metazoa; phylum Chordata; class Actinopteri; order Atheriniformes; family Melanotaeniidae; genus Rhadinocentrus; species Rhadinocentrus ornatus. The sequence goes on along the minus strand of JBAMHW010000007.1, from coordinate 20,096,462 downwards.
GTGGGACTGTGCACAATTTATGCACAACACACAATAGGATAGAAGTCTGATGGTGTTCGCATTTGAATTATAATGTGAACAACTACGGAAAAAAATTGGATGTCTGAATGCAGCCATAGACATGTTCTGGGACTGTCCCAGAGTCTCCTTCTGAACATTTCCAAAACACTTCACCTGGGAAACATCCTAAACTAATTCACAAACTACTTGAGCAGGCTCTATTTAATGTGAAGAGGCAGCAACTGAACTCAGAGCTCCTTATGAATGACTGAAGTCCTTATCCATCTCTATGTCTGAGCCCAGACACCCTTCAGACAAAGCTCATTTCCAGATGCTCTTTTGCCTTAAAGTGACAGCTGCTCTCAAAAAACACTGTTAGGCTGTAACAAGTTGCAGTTTTTACCAAGTCACACCAAAAAGCTATTTTTCTTACAAATTTTAAAGGGTTTTACCTGCTTTAAAGACAAACTTAAACACATGCTCTAAAACTGGTAGGAAAAACAAAAGGTTTTAACTGTTTTATTAAACTTAAGGAAAATGTCTCTGACAAAGTCAGTGCAGTCTCTTGCCAATCACCCAACAAATGAATATACTTTCTTTCACTTTTCTCCACCTATCCAAAGATTTTGCTTAGAAGGTTTTGTGTGATAATGATTAAGTAAAAAGAGCACACCTCCACCTGGGCTCTTTGTTTTGGCCAAGCAATAAATGCTACATGACACGGCCGTTTGGCATTCAACCAGTTTTAGGAAAACCAGGCTTTGTCCACGATGTGCATCAGTATGCCAGCAGATGCTCAGCCCTTTTTGTAATAGGTCCCTGTCTCCTGTGTCCTCACAGAAAATCTAACTGGATTGCAGACAGAATGAAGAAGCTCATCAAACCCAAAGGAGGAGGAAGAGAAGGGCGCGCCATCTTCACTGCCGCGGGCAGCGTGGAAAACCTGGCTGACGGCACTGAATTTACATCAGACGTACAAACACCTAACCCTGGTGAGACTGCACACACATACACATAGAGAGCCCAGCACAATAACCCACATTCTCATAAACACACAAACATCAGCCGACTGGTTTTCACCAAGATATGCTCACACGCTCACCCCATCAAGTGAGGCTACAGGCATGCATACAAATCATCTCATGACTACCAAGTGTGGTTAGCATTGATACCATTCTCTTCTGCTTAGATCTGTCCCTGTAAAAAAGCCCCAACTTGCAGAAGCTGACTTTCTCCGCTAACCACATGTTGAAAGAAAAAGATTTGTGAGGCTTCATTCACTTTTAATGCATTTACTAACTGTGTCAGACAGAAATACCTCTGCAGACATTTTTAAAGCTGTGATGTAAGCCCCAACCTGTGTTTGCAATAATAGTTTCTCTCTTCTTAACAAAGAATTTTTGCCCCCCCCCCGATTAAATAAAATTTTCTGTTATCCCCTATAAAACCCTGATTTGAGAAATTTCTGTTACTTCTTCTGTTAAGAAGACTGCTGGTTTTTCTTCAGTGCATTTCAGAGAGAGACTAGAAGTAGGAGAAGTGGAAAAACCTGTCCCTGCCTTATGGGAAAAGTTTAATTTAACACTGAAAATAAACTGATTTATGGCTGATCAAGTGCCACACTAGTCGAGTTTGCATTATTGTGCGTTAAGATAACCAATTTCCATTTTATTTTATAGAAAAAAATATGTTGCTCTCACATTTGCTTTTTTATTATAAACTAGTAAGTATTTCTTAACTGTGTTGTAGGCACATTAAAAATTTTTTTATATCATGGGTATCATGACTCACATTTCAAATCCCTCGCTGTACAAGATAAAAGGGAAGCAAACCCCAGCACCTTGTGAGCCCTGGATTTATTAAAACTATGTCTAACTCAGCATGAAGCCTGAATAAAAAGGTGCTGTTGTTTCATTTTCTGAGTTGCATGTCTGAAATGTGGTAACATCAGCAGTGTTACTGCTGGTAATGTGCAGGAGTTTTCCGTAGCATTGGAAGTCTTATAAGCTTAACACAGACAAGTTTGTTAAAAAAAAAAACTCCTTCTTGGACATGTTTTCTGATAATGAGCACAATTAATGATGAGATACACTAGACATGAGGAAGATTTTTCTAGGAGGCCATACAATCATTATGGGCTCAAAGTGCAGACTCTAAGCTTGCAAATGTAATTGGACAGTTAACTCTAAAGCTATTTCATAAGCTTCATGGGCTATTCCCTCATAAATACATCATCCATCAAGCAGGTAAATGTCTGGAATTGATTCCAGGTGTGGCATTTGCATTTGGAAGCTGTTGCTGTTAACCCACAACATGTGGTCAAAGGAGCTCTAAATGGATGTGAAACAGATTACTCTTAGGCAAAAAAACAAACAAAAAACCCAAAGAAATCCATCTGAGAGTTAGTAGAAATGTTAGGAGTGACCAAATCAACAGTTTAGTACATTCTGCAAGAAAGAAAAAATGGTATTGGTGAGCTTGGGAACTCAAAAAGACCTGGAATTCCATGGAAGACTACCGAGGAGAATTTTTGCAGGATTCTTTTCATAGTGATGAAAAACCCCTTCACAACATCCATGCAAGGGAAGAACATTCTCCAGAAGTAGGTGAACCAGCATTCAAGTCTACCATAAAGAGAAGACTTCATGAGGGCAAATGCAGAGGGTTCTCTATATGGTGTTAACCTTTCATCAGCCTCAATAATAGAAAGTCCTGGTAAGACTTTACCAAAAACCGCTGAAAATAAGTCAGCTCAGTTCTGGAACAGCATTCTTTGGGCAATTGAAACTCAGATCAACCTGTACTAGAATGATGGGAAGAAGAAAGTTTGAAGAAGACTGAGGACATCTCATGATCGAATGTACACTACAACATCCATAAAATGTAGTGGAGACAGTTAGATGGTGGAAGCATTGATGGCTTCTAATGGATCTGGGTCACTGGTGTTTATTGATGATGTGACAGCAAACAGAAGCAGCCGGATGAAATCTGAAGTAATAGAGATTCACTTTCTGATCAGATTCAGCAAAGTTGAATGAATATCACATGACAGTACGGATAAACAATTACCCAAAACATTTAAGGCAAAGAAGTGGACTCAGCCAAAAATGGTTGCAATCCCTAAATACTTCATGGGATATAT
>JBAMHW010000007.1:20049160-20061056 GCA_037177495.1 Rhadinocentrus ornatus | reverse complement strand
CCCCCCCCCCCCCCCCCCCCCCCCCCCCCCCCCCCCCCCCCCCCCCCCCCCCCCCCCCCCCCCCCATCGCCCTACACATGACACGTTGCAAGACAAGGCAGTTTATTTGTATAGCATATTTCATTAAATAAAAACAGAAGTAAAGCTAAAATAGATAAAATAAAAGTTACAGTGTGAAGAATTAAAAGTTGTTTTGATAAATGATGGCAAACAGAAAAGTTTTCAACCCAGATTTAACACACTGTTCCACTAGGCCACTACTCCCTTTATGCAGATACATGCAATTTCTGTTTATGAGGCAATGACAGAATTCTAATGAGCTTGAAAGTCAAAATTTGGTCAGATTTTATTCTTGAACACAGTCTGTACCTACTTAGAAAGTCTTTAAGTAGTCTTCAGGAATAAGGCTCCATTCTTCTTGAAGGACTTTGTTTGGATGTTGGCTGCCCTTTGTTCTGTTCTCTGTCAAGAAGATCCGCACTGCTTCACTAATGCTGAGGTCTGGGCTCTGAGAGGATTCATCCTTTCATTAATAGCCTGTTGCCTGCCATTTTTAGTCCAGGTGTAGTGCCATTTGGCATACCTTAGCCTTTCTCTTCTCCTTTCTTAGACATGGCATGGTTGACCACCATTTTTCCATGGATACCATTTCTGATGAGGCTTCAGTGAACAGTAGATGGGTCATCTGAAAGGCCATTTGCATTTCAGGTTCTCTTCAGTTTTTTTCCCCCATTTCTTGTCTCTTTGAGGTGCTGTTTATCTATCTTTTTATGAAGTTTTTATTTTCATTATTTTTTAGGTCTGTCACTTCATTCTTGTCCAGTTTCTTTCTTTTTTTGTTCAGTTTTTTAATTTTTTTGAGGACTAACTACAAACATTACGAGATATGCCACATTACGAGCCAAAAGCACCTTTTTTTAAATCACCTTTATGGCGCAGAAACACAACTTTGTCTGTCAAACTGAACAAAACAAGTTGAACAAAACTACACATTCTTCTGAAAATGGTCAAGCAGAAAAACTGGACTGAAAGTAAGTTGAAAGGCAGCCAAAGCCCAAAGAGAAAAGTTTGCAGAGATCCTACTCAAAACCACTTTTTATCTCCTCAACAGCAACATATATAAATGAGGAGTGACTTGAGAGTTTTGAATAGTGCTATGGCAATAAAAAATATTGAAATAAATAGGTGATGCAGGCTTATGTGTCAATAAATAATTAATAACAGCAATGAGAATTCTGTGTGGACTAAAATAGATGTTTGTTTAATGTTATTAAAGACATTTAAAATGGCTATATTTACACATTTCTGTGTGTTTACTGGCCTCCTGCATGTGTGAAGTGCCTAATGTGCAAATAACACAGTGGATGATGAGAGTTTTTAACACACTACTGTATGTGACAGTGTGTATATATTTAAATGAGCTGAGATGTCACTGCTGTATACAGGCTTGTGTGTGAATGATGTGTGTGCTTATGAGAAGACAACTCACCCGCAGGGAAGTAGAGCGGGAGGTTCTGCAGATACAGCTCCTTGTCCTTTGGCAAGAACACACAGAAGATGACTCTGTCCAGCTGACACACACACACGCACACACATTTACAGAGATACAAAATGACCTTTATTACAAGCATATGCAGCTATTGTGAATTCATCAACTGCATGAGGGAACAATGTGGCTGAGATTGAACACCAGCAATATCAGGAGAATCAAGCTAATGCATCAGTCCATTTTTACACTATTAGCTCCCCATTATGATCATGCCACAACAAAGCACTTATTACCCTGCATGCTGGGCACACAGAGCTGGAAATGTGAGGAGTAGTGTGTGCAAGACGGAAACAAAGAGGGTAGGGAGAATCTTTATAGGTACTACTACTGCATAAATATTTGAGTGTGTATGGGGATGTGCACATGAAAGAGCAAATAAACTTAGCTTTGCTTTAGTGCACGAGTGTTACACTGTGTGTAAAACACTAGTTGAATCTCTCGTGGTGAAAAAAAATCAGTCCACCGCCATTAACACGCACACATAGAGCACACACATGGCCGTAGATGCAACAGCTTTAAATTGATGTCGAGACAATGGCCCAGAGAGCGCAGTTATTTGATGACAATAAAAAAAGCTTGAAGTTTTTGAGTTCCTGTCTACCCTGATTCAGCTTTTAATCTCTTCTACATCTTTGGTGCATCTGAACATACAGTTTGATATTAAACACCTGTACATTTAATCTAATGATTAAAGCTACTTACTTAATGTTCTACAATGGGTCTGAGATCTGCATTTTAAATAAGGCATTTCAATTCATGATCAGTCTGTTTCTACCACTTTCTGACTGGTGAGGGACTTCAAGCCTTGCCTCTTTCAAAGTATTTTCAGCAGCATGTTAGCCTGCGGACCATTGGCTTTCAGTCCAGACTTGTTACACAATTACCATCACTCACCAGGATTTAAATGCCGGCTAAAAGGTAAGATATGGAAATGTGTGGTAACTAACTACATCCCCTGGGCTGTTGTTTGAAAATCTAACCTCTGTACTAAAGTGCCTGCACTGGCAGCAGGAAACAGTAACAGCGGGAAACAAAATTTTTATATTGCTACAACATAGAGCCCGGAGATGGTGCAGCTAACAATAACATCAAGTGAAGGTAATGGCTCTCTCAGGAATGGCTGTCTTTAATGGAAGCACATTAGACAACTTGTAAATATTTCCTTCTCAAATGGAAAATCTAACATAGAGCACTTTGTACTCACTGACCTGTTATAGAGAGAAATCAGGTACCAGAAATGTTTACACACATTCAGTGCTTATTATACCCCATTGCAGAGATGCATGTGGCCAACTGTGGGTGTCATGGAGACTTAGTGGTTTATATTTTTCCACTTTGGGTTTACTTAGAGGACCACATATTTTACATTTACATTTCATTTACACTTTTATCTAAAGAACTTACTAGGAGGAGTAACATTCATGCGCAATACAGTAAAAGACTGTAATATAATAGTGTAAGAATTAAGTAGTACATTTATTCAAATGATAGAGTATATGAAGAAGAGATTAGATAAATAAGTGCAAGTAAGGGTGTGAGAGGAGATGTTCTTTGGTGAGGTAAGTTTTTAAAAGATTGTTGAACGTAGAGATGAATTAATTCATTCTTATTGCATTTGGCAGCTCATTACTTCATCCTGGAAACACAGATTAGAAGAGTCTGGGCTGCAACTGCCACCAGGGTGGCAGCACTCAATGTCATTCCTGAAGAGTGCAATGGCTGTGTAGGAAAGCACACCGGCGCCACTACTTTCTAAGGAGGCTGAGGAGTGTTGAACTTAGGAGTTCAGTCCTGACTTCATTCTACATATGTGTGGTGGAGAGTGTCCTCTGCTCCTGCATCACCGCGTGGCACACCAGCTGCTCTGCAGCAGAGAAGGCGGCACTGCAGAGGGTGGTGAAGGCTGCACAAAGGGCTGTGGGATGCAGCCTGTCCACCACCATGGACAGTTATACCTCCAGGTGCAGGAAACGGGCCTCCTGCATGATGAAGGACCGCACACTCCCCGCAAACACATTGTTTGTCCCCCTCCCCTTAGGCAGGAGACTGTAGAGTATTAAGAGCAGGACCACCAGACTGAGGAACAGCTTCTACTCGGCAGCTGTGAAAGTGGTGAACACCGGAGGACCTCTGTAGCCCCTACAGCTAAATTTGAGTATTCCTTCTAAAGGGATTCTGTCTAAATTAGCACATAATTAGCCAGTAGTATTTGAGACAACTAGTTATATAAAAATAAGATTTAAAGCCAGTCTATCACATAGACTAGCATCATGAGCGCTGTACAAATGCAGGTCTCTGCAGCACAAAACTTGATCTGTCTTAATCCGGTATTATCTTGGAAATAAGAAAAGAGGACAGTTGGTACAAAAATTGATAAGCCAGGTGTAAAGTCAGACCAGGTGTAAAACTCATCCTTTTTGGCCTGCTTGATGGGAAGAACATCAACACAGGAGACAACAAACTGGGTCTGGGCTAGGAACTAGAACCTTTAGCTTTTATCACACTACAAGGGACAAGAGGATATCAGAAGAATCTTGCCTTTAATGTTTGTCCAACTCAAACCAGCCAGGGGATATCATGGAGAGATTGGTTTAAAGGCTGCAGCAACCAACATTCAAGTTGGTGCTTTTGTCACTGGTATATTTAACCTTTACGTTGAGTTTTACTTTGTAGTTGCATCATTCAGGAGATGGTTGTTATTTATTAATCCCGTTTCTGTCCATCGCTGACATAATAATTTGATAAATATAATCCCTCTGTTTGTCAACAACTCAGTGTGGCTTCATTGTGATAATCCCTGACACTCTGTTTTTCTTTGTGAAAACATTAGTTTGTGGATTTGTGTTTGTTTGTTTTTTCATTCATGACCATCTGATATTCCTTGCCATTTGACTACCAAACCATCTGAAATACTTAAAATGTGTTGTTTTTGCTCATATTTAAATACTGCTGCATCCTTTCCCCTCACGCACACAAGGACTGAAGTTCTGGTTTGTGTTGACCGTTGGGGTTTGGTAATGTCTGGTTAAGCTACACAAATGACCCTGAAACATGGCAGTGTTTGGGTTGCTCAAAGATGGATCTATAAGTTTGAGAGACACTTGTACTCATGGTTGATCAAGCAAAAATCATTTTTTGTGATTTCTGTGATAACAATCAACGGGGGGCAGACAACAGCTCAAGGTTGGTGGTTTGATCCCAAGTTTTCCATGTCCATATGCTGAAGTGATCTTGGTAAAGAAGTTGAAATCCACTTTTCCACTCAGTGTGTTCACTGTGTGTGCACTTGATAAAGGAAAGGAACTAAAAAGCTAAAAAACATTGTGTGTGTTAATGGGTGACCATGTCTTTGAGTGTAAAGCATTTTGAGTGATTAATAGCAGCAGACAGAATATGAAGGTCAGGAAAGACTGAACTGAATTTTCATACATTAAATCTAAAGAAACATAAGAATCGCCAGTCCATCACAGGTTCATACAGAGGCGGCAATAACGATAGCACTAATCTGCCTTCCCCTTCTTGAATTTCTCTGGTGACACCAGTTATCCATGATTCAGGCAAGTTTGCTGCTATTTCAGAAGGAGGGATGAGAATATTTAGGTACCATCTTTTCCACTCAGTACAGATTATTGAGATGAATAGATAGAAGGAATAAGTCTCATAAACCAAGACAAAATCTTGCATTTCTTTTATGAAAGGTTTGGCTATAGTTGCAGGAAAGATCTGTGCAGATTAAAATGAAGCTGAAGAATATAACGGAATAATCTACTTAATAGTTGACAAATAACAGTTTTATTAACTAGCAGAATGAAACTGTCCCATTTGCTGTGACGGGGCTCAGGACTCTAGTAAACCAATGACAGGGTGAGCTGTCAAATGTGTATGACAGCTTATCTATGAGACACAGAAAATTACAGATTGTGATTTGTTCTCACCAATCTTGTCTCTGTCAGAAATAATTAATACTTATGAATAATTACTGCTGTTCTGACATATGCTTATCTGCACATTTCTTACACTTTAGAGAATATTTTCGTGGGAACTGGGAATAAGGCAGCTGTTTCTCAGATGATAGAACTTTACCAGTCAAAAGGTTGGTGGGTCGATACCCAGCCCATGTTTTGACATATACTCAGGCAAAACACAAAACCAGGGATCCTCCATCCTGGTCCTCAAGGGCCTGTCCTGCAGGTTTTAAACGTTTCCTTGCTGCATCACACGTGCTTCAGGTTCAGACTAAGTGCACAGCAAAGTCAAGCTCTGCACAAATCTGGTAATTATCCACTGCTTTGAATTAGGTGTGTTGTAGCAGGGAAACTTCCAAAAACCTGCAGGATACCAGCCCTTAAGGACCAGGATTGAGGATCCCTGCACTAAACCTTACACTGCTCCCAATGCACCTATGTACAACTGTGCATGATAGAGGAGAGGAAGAGTTGCTTGAAAACATCCTCATGTTTGGTGTGAGACACAGTTAGCTGGATTTCTTCATAAGATTACATACAGTTAGGGTTACGTTTAGAAATAGATTGCAGCTAATCACATCTAATGGGTAAGAAGTGCCCGCTTTAACTATGGAATGGCCATACTGTCTTCTGCAGAGTCTTTATTACTCCATGTGGATTAAAAAAGATGATCATCTTCAACAATAAAACTTCTTGTAGAATCTAATGAAACAAAACAAAAAGTCATAACAACAGTATTAGTGGGCAATGCTTTGGGCAACTGAGAGGATTTAATCTGTTAATAAAGATTAGGATATGATCTAAAGTATCAGACCATCTGCAAAATGAACAGTTTTGTTGAAACTTCTTGGTCGACTGTAGAACTCATTTGGAAAAATATAACAACTATAAAACTTCTAAGCAGCCTTGGGTGTAACGTTCTTGCAATAATTTTGTAGCTGTTTCACAAATAAATTATTAAGTGCTCCTATTACAGTGTTAGCACATTGCCAAGTGTCTAAAGTCAATTTTGTGTCCTGCTGTGTCTATTATTTTAATTTCATTTTCTATATTACAGCATTGCAAGCAAGACCAGGTCTGACAAAATACGCTGTAAAACAACATAAACAGAGAGGGTTCAATTAAAAGGCAAAAACTAATTTTCCTCCGGTGAATGCTCCCACTTCATATGCATGCACACAAACCCTCACAATCTTAATCATTTACTATATATTCTATGTGCTTTATAAACAGAGTGGAGATACATGTGGGCAGAATATGAAGAAGTGTCTTGATAGTTGGACTTTGTGGTCTTACATTCAAACATTCAAGGCTTTTTGTCCTTTGTGGTGAGAGACGTAATTTCTTGTGCTAACAGAGGCTGACGGCATCAGTTGACAGGTATTGCTACAAAACCTCTGGAGATGCAAGAACTAACAATAACATTGACAACACCCTCTGTGAGAGGAGATTTGCGTGGTGGTTACAGCAGGGCAGAGAGATTGAAATAAGGAGTGGGAGCAGATCAGTAATGTAAAAAAGGAAGCAGGGAGGTGAGCTCAGAGCATGCAAACGACTGATTGGAAAGTTTCTGCTCTCCTCTAAACATCCCCTTCTCTCCCTCCATCCATTCCTTCCAGCCATCTATTCCATCATTTTGTCTTTTCTTCACTCGTTATTTCTCTGGGGAAAAATGTGTGTGCATATGTGTTTGTACATGTGTGCGGTTTTTTGTTAGTCCCGCAAGGAGCCAATTAAAGCGCAGACTTGGCCACAAGCAGGAGAGCCAGAGCTTGGGAGAGTGTGCTTAAACATATTTGTGTCATTGTGTGTTTTCTCAATGCACCTTTTCCTCACACTCACCAGAAAACAAAAACAACAGCTGTGAAAGAAATAATACCTGGAGGAAATAGTAGGGGAAAAATTGCCAATCATGCAGACACAAACACGCACACACACACAGATGTACATGCTCACCTTGTCATGATGTGCATCAAGATACTCCCTCACAGTTGCTAACACTTCATGCACAGCCTGTTCCGATGGATAGCCTACACAAACACACAACATAAAAAATGTATACACAATTTACAAGAACAGCTGTGGTGACAGATCTGTGTCTTTGCTTTAAGCTCTCTTTTGCTGTGTTTTCCAGACAGGTGTGTGTTTCTCTTTCCACTATTCTAACACTTTATGCTCTGTGTTTTCTCACTTAGTTTCATCTCAACTTGTCTAAGCCAGCGAGATGACTTGTTGGTTACAAGTAGTCAGACTGAGAAGGACTACAGTGCTTCTTGTCCGCTGCTAAGCCCTTTCACTTCTAGAAAAGCTTTGACAATTCATCATCTGGTCAAACTGCTGAGCACAAACACATACGGTGTGATCATCCAGTCATTGTTCCATACATCAGGAGTGTGCTAAGCTGATGATGTTAACTGATTTCCTTTATTGAAATATTCCACCAAGGTGATAAAACTCTTAATAAATAGTCCTCACAATTGTATAGAAACAGGAAATTATATCAAACTGTCACTGGGGAATTGTCCAGTCACAAACAAGACACAATCTTGCTGTCTGTGAAATAACATTGTGATTTCTGTTTTCTTGTGTTTTGTCTGTTGTGCTTCTCTCCCACAATATGCTGTTGACTAAATTAGAAAAAAAAGTCTGCTGTATTTGCCCTCATTTGACAATCAAAGCATTAAAAATGGTTTTTATTTACCACTAAACAAGGTTTTCCTCCATAAAAAAGAAAACAAATCATGCATTTTACCATCAATGAGGGAGTCTGGATCTGAATCCTGCTCTGTGAACAGCGCCTGCATACTGACCAAAGAGTAACACACGTCAAGCTGGTACTTCATGCTTGTCCACTGTGTTTGTTAAATTATTGCTTCAGTCTGCAGAAAACAAGAATCCAGTCTATCAGGAAACATTGGGGGCAGTGAGCTGTACGTGCTTGAGCCTTGGATGACGAGTCTGTTGTGTACTGTTCATTATGTGAATAAAAACTCTCGCTGGGTTTTGTTTGCAGCATCGGACAGTGACCAGCTTTTGCATTTCTAGTGTATATTTAAATCTCAGATTTCTCAGCAAAAACCTGCGGAACAATGTGAAAACGGCTTTCCAGAGACAATGAATTTTCAAAGCTAGATTTTTTTTAAACATTAACATAAAACAAACCCAAGAAATACTTAAAGGGTTTTAGTGACCTATATTTTGTTTAGCTTACGTGTGTGTGTTTTTTCCACATATAAGTCTCATTCAGCCTTTCTTAGTTTTCAATTGCTTGCATCTCTGAAGAGGCAAAAGCTGCTTATATTGACTAAGATTATGCAACTTTTCATTACACTCTAAACATCCTGACCCATAAAACTCTAGAGGACAAAAATGGAGTGATGATGAGAAACAGGTGCAACAGAGAGGAAAACACCTGAGAAACCAAGTTAATCAGGACTTTGGCCTTTTCCTCATTCTATAGAGGTGTGAATAACTTGTCCTCACACCAGAACCAACACTGGATGTATTTAGGCTTTGCCCTTTACCCTCTCTTCTGCCAGCATGAAAGGGATTACAGTCAATCTGACACAATCTCCAACCTAATCTAACTTAATCTGCCGGTCATAATCCAAGGCGTTAATCTGAGAACCACCTCCAGGTTGAAGGATATAATGCGGCGAGTTGCACCACTTGGCTCAGCACTCTGGTTAAACAGAGTGATAACGGAAACAAACGTGATGGAGAACGCAGCCAGCATTTAAACGTAGTGACACAGATACACAGAGGATGAAAATATCGTACATTTGCTCTAATCTGAGGAGGAAACACAAACACCAGTACTGACCGTAGATTCCAGTAGAGATGCAAGGGAAAGCCTGCAAAACAAAGAAAAAATAAATCAATTGTTTATGGTCCGTTGCTGATCACAAATAATGAGAGCACACGTCTACATATACAGACACATGCACACACCCCACACACATTTGCATTTTAAAACTCTTATGAGGTCACTCCCTGACATTATGAATTATTGAAGCCCTTACCCTGACTGTAATTATAGATGCTTTCAGACTGAAGGAACCATTTCATAGTTCTGGAGTTAGTTTTCTCATTTAAAGTGTCCACATTGCTGAAACTGCAGCCATTTGTAGTTTATAAAACTGCTTTTATAAGGTTGTTTTTAGCTCCTACTTCAGAGTAAGATCTTACCCATTAGGAGTCATCAGTGAGGCTGTTATAAAATGTTTGATCAAAACAACATAATACCGTATATGGTCCAGATGGTGTAAGTCTTCAGTGATAGGCTAAACGACAGCCGAGACCTCTTACTTGAATGTGTACTTCATGTTGCAGGCCTTGATGCTGACGGCAAATTGGAGACAGCTGGCCAGAACTAAACATGACAAGACACAAACCTAAACCAAAACCAGAGACCATGACAACTGCAGGTAAATGCCAAGGTTTGAAGTTTTTCTTATGAGCAATAATCTCACCTCTAGTGTATTCTCTTGTTCTGTATTTTAATAACAGTATCTACAATGGTTTTACTGTTTGTGTGGAGCCTTCATCATTTCAATTACAAGGCATCTGCCTAATTACTTCAAAATAGGTTGTTTTCTTTTGCCTTTTATTGCAATTGAATTATTAAGAAAAAAAAACAACAATAAATTAAATAGGAAAACCAAATTTTATTGCTTGAATAATTTGAAAGATTAACTTACAAACATCATAAAACTGTGTTAAAAGCCAAAAGAGTATGGCTTCAATAATACATAAGCATAATTACAGCTAAATCTACAAAGTCATAATGATGGGACAGTGATTTTGATAAGCAGAATATATAAATCTGTAATTTGTTTGCTGCCTCTCCTCTTCTGGCTTTCACTGCAGAAGCTTTCAGCCTGTATTACTATTATATATTCCTGAATTCTTTACAGAAAGCCTGGGATGGTTTACAAAGTTGAAAACTGGAATCTTGTGCCACTTTATAAAATTTTTGTCTTTATTTGTGGTAAGCCAGATAACCAAAAGAAAACCTTGCAATACAAACATAATAATAGTTTAAAGATAATGGATGTACCTTGGATCCCTGAGACTGAGAAGACAAATAGTGTCATGCTGGTTTAATACAGGCAACTGCATAAAATGGGCTTTTTATCGTGCTGTGATAGGTTTTCCAAACACAACAGGTTAAAAAAAAAAGGATTGGTAAACAGATGTTTACACGGCAACATATTGTAGAAATGCCCATTCTCAAGCTTACCAGTAAGAAGCAGCTCCCCATCTAACAGGCCACAGCATTTCCACAAAAACTATTTTTTAATGTTCTTTCACCTGAATGTTTATAGGGGGTTGTTGTGGACCCTGAACTGTAGTTTCCAAAATCTAAATCATTCTGTTTCCTCTCACATTTCTACAAGGTGATAAAGAATAATTTTTACATACTCAGTTATGTTTGTCTTCTCCTTCTTCTAATTCTGAGGTTTTGCACTGCTTCTGCATTTTGGCTTAGTTTTTGTTAAATGATAACACTGCTTAATGGGTTGTTTATACTCCATTTTATAATATGGTAAAGACAAATTTATAGACAATTTATAAAGACTTAATTTTATAGACAAAATTTTTCATCCATTTCATACAGCCTACAAACTGATGCCTTCAAAGGCAACTTATGACTTACCACTTATTTCTAGTTGACCAAAGCAAACATGAGGCTGTCAAAACTAGCTACATCCAAAGGGATTAAAAGCCACAGTTCTTTTTCCCCACCAGATTTTCTCTCTTTGTTAAGATTCCTATAAAAAGATCCCAGCATGAGACAAACAGAGAGGTTTTCTGACTCAGTGTATTAAAGGCATCAGCTGGACCCTAGAGCATGTTTTTTTTCCTTATCACTTAGCTTGCAGCTGCTTTAAGTACGAACAGCAGGAGAAGTAGCAAAAAGCCTAAACTTCTTAAATTTTTATAAGAGCATTTAAGTATTGTTAAATCAGATTTGACAAATCTTTCCTGATATGGATGTAGAGCTAAAAGTATTAAATCCAATTAAAAAACTATAACATTTATTCTGTTCTGTTCATTAAAGGTAAACTACACCAGTAATGATGAAAACTACTGAGAGCTGACGACCCAATGTACAGTTAATGCATTAAATCATATCGACATACGCATTTGTATGGTTGAAATCAGCTGGCAACTTTAAATCAGAGATGTTTGGTAGAAACACAACTACTGGTCCCAATGTGAATCAAGCCACCAGAAACCTGGCAGATTCTCAGCCTGCTGTCAAATATAGCTGCCCAGTCAGATGCACGAATGCCCCCCCCGGGTGGCTGTGGCTTAGGAGGAAGAGCAGTTGTCTTTCAACCGGAAGGTTGAAGGATCGATTCCAGGCTTTCCCTGA
>JBAMHW010000007.1:20003564-20032149 GCA_037177495.1 Rhadinocentrus ornatus | reverse complement strand
GTGGGGGGGAGGTGGGGCCAGAGGTGTTGGTGTGGGGCGCGAGACGTGTTTTTTTTTTTTCTTTTTTTTAAATACAAGATCGCAATTTCATCACACAATATCATCCTGGGCACAAGTACATGCAGCATATTCAGTACTGAGTTGAGCCGAAGAGCTGGACAAATCTTTCTAACTCATTCTGACGAGTAGAAGAGTTAAGCTAAGTGCAGAAATGCTCTTTAAGAAAGTGAATCTTTAGTTTGCTCTTAAAAGTGGATAAAGACTCTGCGGATCGGACGGAATTTGGTAGGTCGTTCTACCACCGGGGAAAAACAGAGGAAAAGAGTCTAGCTACAGATTTTGTGCTGCGTTGTGGTGGGAGCACTAGGCGTCTTTCACTGGCAGAGCGTAAATGTCGAGTGGGAGTGTGGCTCTGGATTAAGGAGTGAAGGTAGACATGAGCTGTTTGGGTTATTGTTTTGTAAGGCAGAAGCAGAGCTTTGAATTTGATGCGTGCTGCAACTGGAAGCCAGTGAAGAGCGATTAGCAGTGGAGTGACATGTGCTCTTGTGGGCTGGTTGAAGACCAGAATTAGTCACTCACTAGCAATTATTACCAGGTCAAATGACTGCATGTGTCTCCAATCAACAGTTAAAGAAGAACACTTGTGTGAACATGCTTATTTTCTCCCTTTTTTCCAGTGCTATTGATGATGCTATCATCATTAGAGACAATGAAGACCTGTTGCATCAATTAAAAAGTGTAAAAAGTTATATTATGGCCCCTGTTACTTCACACTATATACATCATGTTTTGTAGCACTTCCTTTACACAAAACATGTTGTGAGACAAAAAAAACAACAAAAAACAAAAACAAAGAGTGAAGCAGTTAAAATGCAAAACGCCCAACAATGGGTCTAAAATGCTTAAAGACCCACTCCGGTGCTTATCTGGAACTATTTAAAATGTTCTCAGTGGTCTTTAAATTGTGATTATGAAGTTTTGGCAAAAATCACTAAACCTTTGCCCTTTCCCAGGACTCTGCTTATGCAGAGAACCAGCAGCTCCTTAGCACTTCGCCTCTGAGTTGTGGGCGGAGTCAGCGCTGCTCAGTACCTTGCAGTGAAATACACAATTCTCAGATCACACTCAGAAGGAAGAAGCATGCAAAATGCTCATGTGGCATTTTATTGGTCAACATAATCATGGGATGTTTCCTTTGGTTTTGAGATGCTGCAGACCACACCCTTCCTCCAATCATTAAACGGAAGACGGGGAGAATTACTGCCATGGCAACAAGTGAAAACTTCATGCTCTGTTGTCTCTGGGTTCGCCTAAGACCAGAAGTGTGCAGATAAAAGTCTGAAGCACTTCTTTAGAGAAACATGTCTGAACAACATGACAGCATATCAATCATCTCAATGATGAAGAACAGTGAAGTCCCAGAGAAATCACTTAGTTTTTGTATATAAACCCACAAAGTAAGAGTACTAAGTGTTCCAGTCAAAGCCTGTTTATATATTGATATTGCTATTAGACATCCATCTCCTATAGCCCAGGTTATCAAATGTTTATGCTACATAACATCCTTCATACTGCATGGACTGTAGATATCCTGTGGATTGACAGCAGAGAGGTTTAAAGATGGGCTTCTTAAAGCCACAGTGTGTAAGAATTACTCCCATCTAGTGGTGCGCTAATATATTACAAGCAACCGAGTAGTGCTCTACTGCAGCCTCACAGTTTAAGAGCGTTATTAAGACCACGGAAGCCGCTGAGATTCATAATTGTGAAGTTCGAGTGTCCCGTCAGGTGATGAGGAACAGAATGATACATAATTATTATTTTTTTTATGCCATTAAGTTACAAGCGTGCCCTCCATGTATTTAGTACCAAGCTACTGCTAATAGCTAATGTTATCGTATGAAATCTTTTTTGTTACTTGCAGACTCAGAGATCATCTGATGAAGGAAGTCGGCGCTACTGTAACATTACTCTGTGTTTAATAACATGTACTTCAGCTGATTTATCCAGGGAGTTGGGCGACATATTGATAGAAAATAATTATTATCCGAGAGATATTTTTGCGTTAGAATGCTATGGTTCTGGTAATAAAATCACGACGAGAAACTTATTCTCTGACCAAAATAGACCAAAGTAAAACTCTGGTTTTACTTTGGTCTTTGGTCCGCCACCTATGTATTTATAAACATCTAATTCTAAGTTACGAGAATGCTTTCATTTGGATTGGATTGTGATTAGACTTTGGTAAAATACGTATTTATGAAAGCAATTCTTGATTTTTGCTAACAAAAAAAAAAAAAAGAAGCTACACGCTGTACCTTTAAGCTCTGGTATAAAGTCTCCTCCAATTCCATTTTGTAGACTCTTTTAATGAAACACTGTGGCTCTTGTTAAACAGCAAGGCTGTTGGTGTTAATGTCTGAAGCTCTTTCTTGATGATCCTGATGACACTGACCCATCTCTTCTCTCAATCCACACTCCAAATGTCAGCTCAGGGTGCAGGCTGATGTTCACTCCATGTTAATCCTCCACTAGACTCTGCTAGCACTTGTTTCAATAAACACTTGTTGTTAAGGGGCACATCACCGACGACGTGCTCTCAATCAGATCACAATGTGCTTTGTATATTGCAAAAATCTACACTTTAACTATGTTAACAATTTATTTGATTCACATCTTAAAAAGGAAATGTTTGAACTGCCGAGTGGAACAGTAACACATAGCAGTAATCAGAATTATCTGTCAATACTACATGACATTACTAATTGTAAGGTAAATTTTTTATGTTAGTTATGATTCCAATAGTTCTGAAAACGATGGAGATTATTTTCCATGAGAAAAATATAAAAATGAAAAAGTATGAGTTTGTTCATTTGATTCCTTCAGCAATTATCTGCCTCCATCTAACCCTGCATCTTCTCTCGTACAAACTAACTTCCTAACCTCCTTCACTACATCCATAAATCCCCTTTTTGATTTTCCTCTGTCTCCTGTGTGGTAGGTCAGAGCTCAGCATCCTTCTACAGATACAGTGGGGCAAAAAGTATTTATTCAGCCACCAATTGTGCAAGATCTCCCACTTAAAAAGAAGAGAGAGGCCTGTAATTTTCATCATAGATATACCTCAACTATGAGACAAAATGATTAAAAAAAAAAAAAAAAAAAAATCACAGTCAGATTTTTAATGAATTAATTGGTAAATTCCTCTGTAAAATAAGTATTTGGTCACCTACAAACAAGCAAAATGTCTGGCTCTCACAGACCTGTAACTTCTTCTTTAAGAGGCTCCTCTGTCCTCCACTCGTTACCTGTATTAATGACACCTGTTTAAACTCGTTATCAGTATAAAAGACACCGGTCCACAACCTGAAACAGTCAGACTCTAAACTCCACTATGGCCAAGACCAAAGAGCCGTTAAAGGACACCAGAAACAAAATCGTAGACCTGAACCAGGCTGGGAAGACTGAATCTGCAATAGGTAAGCAACTTGGTGTAAAGAAGTCAACTGTGGGAGCAATTGTTAGAAAATGGAAGACATACAAGACCACTGATAATCTCTCTCGATCTGGGGCTCCACGCAAGATCTCACCCCGTAGGGTCAAAATGATCACGAGAACGGTCAGCAAAGATCCCAGAACCACACGGGGGGGCCTAGTGAATGACCTGCAGAGAGCTGGCACCAAAGCAATAAAGGCTACCATCAGTAACGCACTACGCCGCCAGGGACTCAAATCCTGCCGTGCCAGACGTGTCCCCCTGCTTAAGCCAGTACATGTCCAGGCCTGTCTGAAGTTTGTTAGAGCATCTGGATGATCCAGAAGAGGATTGGGAGAATGTCATATGGTCAGATGAAACCAAAATATAACTTTTCAGTAAAAACTCTACCTGTAGTTTTTAATGGCGAAAGAATGCTGAGTTGCATCCAAAGAACACCATATCTTCTGTGAAGCATGGGGGTGGAAACATCATGCTTTGGGGCTGTTTTTCTGCAAATGGACCAGGACGACTGATCCGTGTAAAGGAAAGAATGAATGGGGCCATGTATTGGGAGATTTTGAGTGAAAACTTTCCATCAGCAAGGGCATTGAAGATCAAACGTGGCTGAGTCTTCAGCATGACAATGATCCTAAACACACCGCCCGGGTAACGAAGGAGTGGCTTGGAAAGAAGCATTTCAAGGTCCTGGAGTTGCCTAGCCAGTCTCCAGATCTCAACCCCATAGAAAATCTTTGGAGGGAGTTGAAAGTCCGTGTTGCCCAGCGACAGCCCCAAAAATCACTGCTACAGAGGAGATCTGCATGGAGGAATGGGCCAAAATACCAGCAACAGTGTGTGAAACCCTTGTGAAGACTTACAGAAAACGTTTGACCTCTGTCACTGCCAACAAAGGGCATATAACAAGGTATTGAGACGAACTTTTGTCATTGACCAAATACTTATTTTCCACCATAATTTCCAAATTAATTCTTTAAAAACCAGACAATGTGATTGTCTGGATTTTTTTTCTTTCTCATTTTGTCTTTCATAGTTTAGGTCTACCTATGATAAAAATTACAGGCCTCTTTCATCTTTTTAAGTGGGAGAACTTGCATAATTGGTGGCTGACTAAATACTTTTTTACTTAGTCTGAGTTTGTCTCCAAAACATCTAACATGTTGTTCCATAAGATAAAACAGTTTGCTAAATTACAGATTTAAAAGGAAACTAAATTGTTGTCAGTTCTTTAAAAGCTTACTGTCTATTTATATAAGAACAACAAGGCATGACGGGTTATGAGACATAAAAAAAAATAAAAAATGCTCTGGTACAAATAAATTCTTAGCTCGTTATAGACAAAACAAAAAAGAAACAAAGAAAAAAGAAATGACTTCCCCCTTTTTTAAGTTTCTATTCACTGGCTCCCTGAATGTGTTACAATTGATTTTAAGATTACTTATTGATCACTGGCCTACTCTGCTCAAAGCTGAAAACTGAAGGGGACAAAGTGGCTACATTCAAATCTCTGAGGTAAAGACCCACCCTTGAAATGAAATCACATTATATATATATATATATATATATATATATATAAATTGAAAAAAATTAAATAACTTTTTTTAGAATATCTAATAATTTTAACTTAACTTAACTTAAGTTAATTTTAACTTAACCTAAACTATAACTTGATTTTCCTTTTAATTGCTATTGTTAAATACAGCTGTATGTTGTATGCTATTTTAGTAAAACACTAAAGCATTGAGATGACAAATGAAATACTAGTTTTCAAACTGCTAATTTAAGAGTGTCCAAGAGCTGACAATACGATGAATCACTACAGTGATTCATCTCTCGGTAGGCAGTTTATAGTGTACAAAAAAAGCTACGGATGACTCTTTAAATACCAGAAGAAAGCAATCTGAACATCCAAATGAACTGAAACACACAGTCAAACACTAACACATACACATTTAATTTCTGTGGTCAACACTGCAGTCATGCATAGAGAAGAGGAGAAACAAATGTGCACAATGAAATATCATAATCCAACAATTTGGAATACACTTGTTCCCTAAGTGTGTTTGTCCAGGAGTTGTGCATGCAGCCATGTTTGTGTTTACTCTTCACTCAGTCTGCATTACTCTAGGAGTCAAGTAGGAAAGAGTACGTGTGTGCTGAGATATTGTTTAGCAGTGTTAATGCATCAACAGTGACCAGGTTCACAAATTAGCTCAGTGTGTGTGTGTGTGTTTGTGTGTGTATTGTGTTGGTGCAGTTCAACAGTGGGTCACATGCTGATCATTCATCTGCATGTCATCTGCTAAATGTCAATCCTAAAAACTGTTCTCAAATCCATTTTCACACGCACGCATGCATTCACACACTCACACACACATATACACACTTGCTTACAAAACCTGCTCCAGCTCAGACAGAGTCTGTAATTGCCATGGCGATTTCTCCTCTTTGCAAAACCAATCATCTGTTTTATTCATCCACTACTCTTCTCTCCTCCATCTATCCTTCTGTTGTCCTTTTTGTCACCCTCCTCCCGTCTGCTTTCACCATTACCTCATCCAGTCATCCTACCATCACCTTCTCCTCCTCAGTTCCCTCTTTTTCCTTGCCTTTAAATCTACCCTGCATCCCTCGCTTTCCTCTTTTTTTCTCCAATTTTTCCCACCTTTGTCTTATTCATCCTTCTATCATCTTAACCTCTTTACTACTACATCCTTGTTTCTTCCTTCCCCTCTATTAGAAATTCTCCTCAACCCCCTTTTCCATCACTTCTCCTCTCCCTCCCTCTTTCGCTCTACCTCCGTCACCTGAGGTAGACAGTTCTGTCAGGAGTCGGCCTTATTTACTGCCTCTCTTCGCTCCTGTTTACATTATCGATCGGCAGGGTTGCTTTAGTTCCACCATACATCAAAATCCCCCGCCTCCTTGTCCTCCTCCTCCTCCTTCTTCCCACCCAGTATTAAAGCTACTGGCTCACATTACCCTGAAACACAGACAGAAGGGGAAAGATGGGAGGAGGGTGGCAAGCTAGCGGACCATGTTAGGATGTTTGAGGGATTTATGCTTGAAGGATAAAGTGTGTAGGATAGTGAGTGAGTGAGCATGTGAGGAGCAGTGTTAAATGGATGCGCCTTCTAAAAGTGAGTGTGATTGACAGTAAATGTGTGTGTGTTGTGTATTTGATATGCAGAAAACATACACAGTCGCCACATGTGACTGCACAGAGACGTTATTTAGCTTCACTAACAGATGAGGAATTCTGCATCCACTTTCTGTCAATCTAAAACATACATGCTAAATGCTTACATGGCTAAAAAATATGTAGACACTCAAACATTAGAAAAAATATAAATTCTAATGCTGCAGTGTCATTCACCTGGAAACTATTTTTCAAATAACTGTGGGTCTTAGCTGCAGATGTTCTCAGTTCAGCCTCAGTGACAGTCTGCACTGCGCTGTCGTGTTCAAAGCTCATGTCTAACAAGAGTACTCAGAAAAATGTCACATTCTGGAAGTAATAACATAAATGTTTGAAGGATAGCTGCCTGGAGGAAAGCGCAGGTTCTTTTCAGAAAAGTAGGAAATCATGCTAGGGTAGGTAGATCCATGTAGACCAATCAAATGACACACATCAGAACAGGTTTGAACAAACTAGTGTTCTTTGGTATTTTTTCAGTCCTCTGTTTTGTGATTAATGGGGAGAAAATCACAGACCAACTCCTTCATGCTGATTTTGCACAAACACTTTTACTGTGTACCTAACAGCAACTATCACTGGAAAAGATGCACATAGAGCAAAACACTGGAAGTGTGTAATGGGAGCGTTTTGCTGTCTCGCAAAATGTTGGATTTTTCCTAGGTGTTGTAACATCAACATTAACACTGACTGAGTAATCTGTCAGCACGATACAAAGAAGAAATTTGCATATTCTTAGGAGGAATATGAGCTAGTAATATGAATTAATAGTTGTTATTACCTGTTACTGACACATTGTGTCTTTATTTCTGAGTCTATTGTTATACACACGTGCTATTCTTTTACATTTACAATGAAAAGGTTTTTTCTAAATAACCCGAACAGCAGCTTGATTACATATTTGCTTTGTGAGATGACTCTAAGCAAATGTTGTATAATATGTAATAATAAAACTACAGTCAGGTGACATGAATGTCATAGATGAACTTGTCACAGTGGACATGCAGCAAGCAAACAGTTCTTGGAGGTCATGAACTGGAAGCAGGATGAAGATAAAAAGAATAAGGATCAACAGGTAAGACAGCAAAAGTTTCATGGATGTGCATTTCTCACTGATGCATACAGGGAGGAGAGGCTAGCTTGTGTAGTTGCATCCTAAGGAGAACTTTCTCACTTTCCTTTTTTCTGCGCTGGACCAAAGCAAAGGTTTAGTCAATGTTCAGCAGTTCACACTTTACATTTATATGGGATTATAACTGTAAGAATAAGCTTCTGTGACCCATGTTTTGTTGACAAAACTCAAATTTCCACAACATGGCTCATGGTGCCATTTCAGTACAAGCAGAGATGTCACAATGAACTTTTGAACTTTGTGGCAGTTTACTTAAGGGTTTGCCACAACAAATCATTGGCCTCCATCCAACCCATCATCTGTTCATATCCTCATCACATCATCCATAAATCTGCTCTTTGGTCTTCTTCTATGCCTCCTGCATTATAGTTCATACCTCAGCATCCTTCTACTGACATATTCACTTTCCTCTGTACATGCCCAAAACCATCTTAGTCTGGCCTGTCTGACTTTGTCTCCAAAACATACAACAATAATACTTAAGCCCAAAATCAGTGTTGAAGCTGGCTGGGTTGTGACTAACTTTATATCATAAAGTCAGTCACAACCCAGCCAGCATCATAAAGCACAGCATGATATTAATGAAGTAGTTCTAATTCTAGTATAAAGTATTAATCAGTAAAGAAACAACAAACCAAGGCAGTCAGATAAATATAGTGGGTGAAAATGGTTTCTTTAGAATTGCCTGGGCTAGAAGTTGAAATAAAAGCACTTAAGTACAATATTTAATTCATGTGGCGTGCAACGCTATCACTAATCTTTTCCTTTAATTTAGAACGTTCAACGCTCCTTTCCTCACAGAGAGCTGATGTCCTTTATGGTTTTATCTTGTTTTCCGCTTGAGAATCCCGAAGTGCTTATCAGATCAATTTTAATACGACACTAAGAAACTTCTTTCATCAATGTGTAAAAACACAAATCATCCTGACCTAATTATAACACATAAGCTTGTTTCTAATAGGCAGCACTGAAACACTTTTATGAAACATACTGCTTTTCTTGTTTTATTAAGGTCCTGCTCTACCGGATTATCTTTTAACATGAGTAATCGAAGAAGCACAGACAGGTGGACAAGGAAGAGAAAGAGCAAATAACTAAGGAGAAAAAAATAAATAAATTTTGCATGTGTTTTGCAAATTCAGCCTGCACAGAGAGGGTGAGACTGTGTGAGGGGTTGTGTGCAGCGCATTTGATGTTTGTGTCAGTGTGTGTGTGTGTGTGTGTCTCCTCTCTTTCATAAGTGGGCGTTGAACTGGCATAAGCTTTAAGTCAATGTGACAGAGTGCCATCCGGTGACACCCTCTTTACTTTTTGTCTGCCATTCCAGCTTTTTTCCTTCTTATTGTCATCACCTCTCTTTCTGGCTCTTTCTGCCCTTGCATTCCCTCCTCCTCTTTGCCCTGAGGGCCCTCACTATTCTTACCTGGGAGGCCACGAGTCACTGCTCCTGCTTTTCATACTCAACGGCCATCCCCTTCTCCTTCCTCCTCCTCCACTCTCTCTTCTCATACCTCCATCTGTCCCCTGCCTTTCTTTATCTGCCTTTAAAGCAGGAGGCAAGAAAAAGACTAGCTGGTCCTTTGTGAGCTCAGCCTCAGTTTGTGCTCAGCCAAGCAGACACAGCTCTTAAATCCAGGGCCAGGCTTTGGCACAAAAGGAAGGCTTGAATTTTGTAGAGGCCCCTGTGGTTCTCCATATCTCTTTGCACCTTTCTATGAAGAATATAGAGAGACAGTTATTCTAAATAGTGGGACAAAAGTGGACGGAAGAGGGTGGAACAAAATGCATATACTTAAAGGAGCAGACATAATTTTCTTAATCAGATATCAGCAGCAAAGACATTCTTTACTCGTTCTCACTCCCACTCTTCAACTCCATTTCTCTGAGCCAAGCAACACTGGAGTTTTTTTTTTAAATCCTATTTTTTCCTTCAAGGCAAATGAATTAACTGAATGAATTAACACCAGGGCTGCTGCTGCTGTGATCATCATCGTCACGCTCCTCCTCATCAGCAGCAGCAGTTATGATGAAGCTTTTTAACACCTATAAGGATTGCACTGCTGATGTGGAAGCAGGAAGAAGCAAAGATGTTCACAACCTTGTCAAAATATTTTTTTAAAAAAAGGAAAGAGGAGAAAAAAAAATCCCCAACTAGCAAAGTATCAGAGTCTGAGTGCTACAGTCTTTAGCCCAGAGCCTTGTCAAGTCTCTTGGCACTACTAAAGAAACCTCACTGCTGATGATGAACAGTGGAGGAGGGTGAGAAGAGGTGAGATGGGGAGAGGCAGGAAGACTGGAGTGAGATACAGGGGAGAAAGAAGATACAAATTTAGGAGTGAGGAAGAGGGGTAAAGAGGGAAGGAGTGAAAAGATATATAGGCGAGGAACAAGATGAGAAGAACAAGGGCAAACAAGGTGTTTAAGCTGTTGAACATGATAGGCAGAACCACTTTGTCTTTAAAGATATAGATGCAGAGAAGAAAGAGCGACAGGGTGACAGGCGAAGAGATGGAGGTCTTGGAAGAGATGAAGACAACGAGTCCAGGAGAGCTGCAGTAAGGATTTTAATTAGTGGTAATTGGCCACCAAGGGAACAGAAACTGGGAGGGAAGAGAGAAAGAGAAGCATAATAGGCAGTTTTTGACAGAGTGATATCTCTGTTGATTTGTGCCTTTCCATTTCCTGCAGTAACTTTTCTTTGGGCCTTTCCAGCTCCGTCCTCTCTTCCCTCCATCTTTTTTCAGTTCGAACTGTGTGAGTCACACTTTCCCCAAACAGTATATTTCACTTTCTTTAAGACAATGCATACACATTGTATAGTATTTGACAGATAAGACAACAAAAAAATATGTCAAATACTGAAACAGTGAAAAACTTTGTTTACTGAGGATTGAGATTTTTTTTTTTGTTTTTTTTTTTTGGTGTGTGCGTGTGTGTGTGGGGGGGTGGGGTGGGGGGGGCATGATAAGTGTACATATCAGCTTCAATTAAACTGTATCAGCTAAAGTGTACTCTTTCAAAATTAATGGGTTTGCAAGTTTTGCCCCCAATTTTATACTATGATTGTAATTTAATCGTAAAGGGGACATGTTTTAAATGTTTTAAGGATTGAATGTTATGTGTTCTCACGTGTTTATTTAGTGTAATCTGGATTTAGCTACTATGTGCCCGGCTGGTCCTTTCATCTGTAGTACGAATGCAAACAGAAAATGGTTCGGTTCAAAAGCTTCCTGACTGAAGCCGATGGGAACATTGCAGCACATTCATTTGATGGCATGGTAGCTAACGTAGTCCTGGGTGAGACATTGTGAGGCTTGCAACTTTCTGAGTGATCATTTTACATGTAAATAAAGCCGTTATTACACCACAGCTGTTGTTTTTTAACTGCGTAGATGGAGATTTTGTCAGATTCAGTGGTGGTTATAAAGTCATGATTGAAACAGTGCAGACCAGAAGGTTGGAAAGGGCTTACAAGTGACAGTTGGTTAACAGTATTGTCCTAACGGGCCACATTTATGTCCCTGTTTTATACTTGTTATGTTGCCTGATAACAGCAAGAGAAAATACATAAATGAGAAGACTTTCATAGGAATTCTGCTGCATTTAAACCCAACATTAATAAGCACACAGTGAAGCAGAGAGGCAAACAGATGTGGATGAACCCACACCAAATCCTTTCTTTGAAACCAGTCTTAAAATTCCCCCAGTTTCTAGTTGTCCCTTAGCATTACAATTTCAGCAGACATTTGGCCTGTGCAAACACGACCAGAGCGAATGTGATATTAGCCACAACAGTCACACAATATGAAGATACTTCTACTATTGTAGGGACACTGCATCAAAATGATAAGTAATTCCCTGGGTCTTTGTTTACTTCCGGCAGATATCTGCAGCACTTCACTGTAATGCTGGAGCGACAAGAGGATTTGTGCCTCGTTCAGAGCTTAGACATTACAGAGCAAGCAGAAGTTGCTCTGGCTAATTCTCTGCTATTTCAGCTGCAGCAGCCTGTTGTTTTTATTTTGTGCAAAGACCTACATCGCACCAGCTGCTCGGCACCCAACAGCAGAAAGACAGGTACAGATTAACTGGCGAGCACAGCGGGGCATTTCGCTCATTTATAGACAGATATTTCCATCTTTAGTCATTTTAGCCTGAAAACAGAGCTTGGTATAATAGCATTTGTTTGTAGATTTTTGACAACTTCACATGAATTCTAATGCCGCCCTACACCTACTGGAAGTTTAAATAAGCAACTGCTAAAAATCTGTTAACAACTCAGAAGGTGATAACACGGTGCATAAGTGTTGATTTTACAGCTTCTTTCCCTTTCCATCGACAAGTGGCCCAGAAATAAGACATTAGAGGTTTACAGTATTTGATATGTTGTTTAAGACCTTCTTAAAGAGACTTTAGTAATCTGCTCCATCAGTTATGAGAACACCTTGGTCATCACAGTGATTGCAAAGATATGAGAACACAACAATATGGCTGGAAATATGTTTGACAAAAGAAACAAGCAGAAATTGCTGGACAAATGTTTCCACCTGAAAAGTATAAAGAACAACACAGCAGAAGTGGTGCGCTGTGATTAATGCCTAAAGAATAGCAACTCACATTGGCCGTTGTTTTTAACTCGGGTCACCTGGAGATATGGGCGAGCTTCCACATTTTCCACCTGTAGAGTTATTACATTAAATGATCCCCAAAATCATTATTTATCACCTTACAATGTGTAGCAAATTCAAAGACGCAGCAAATGCTATGGCAAAAGTAGATGTAGAATTGTATGAGATCATATTATCGCATCAAATATGCCAAAGCAACAGTTGAAAAACATGTTCCAGTGCCACTGACTTGTTTCTGTTTGACTTGTTTATTTAAATTCATAATTTTATGTATGCAGAAGAATAAATGCTAGATTATGTTTAAGGTTTTCACATTTCAAAAAGGGCTTTGTGTTGGAAGCAATAAAAGTAACTGTGCTTCAGTGTCTTCATAAAGCCCAAGGTTTCTCAATATACCTTAAAAAATATATAATAATTATAGCAAGGAAATGAAGGTGTCAAAGACGTTTTTTGTCTCCGCATTGATATTACTTCAGCACACTGGTGCTTTCACTGGATGTGATTAACGATGGTAGTTTTGATCTCATGTTGTCAATTGCTCTCCTTCATTTACTTTGGATGCATTCTCCTTCCTTCCCTAGTGCATCTCAGTCTGTTTCATAGGGGAGCAGGGCTGCCTGGGGAACAGGTTGAGCTGGGTTATATCTGTCCTTATCGGTACACAGGTGAGCTCCGGTGCAGTTGGTTGTCTGGACAACACACTGGCCAACGCTCCCTTGTTTAGCAACTGTAAAACACACACAAGGGCACACCTGCACATGTGCATCTTGCAGCATTTATGAAGCTCACAATTTTCTGCACAAACAGCCTTAAATGGTTACTATAATAGTTCTTGTAATAAGAGCAGTTAACGTTATCTAGGGAAAAATGTTAGTTTTTAACATTTTCACATTTAAACGGTCTTTTTATTTAGGTTTAAATGTTTTATGACAGGACTTTGCTGAAATGTTCCAGCTGCCATTTGTCACCATCCAAACACTGTGACTCTTGCTAAACAGCTTCAGTACTGTGCCATATGCTCTGGGTGTTGCTAGGTTACAATATTGAGATGCTGCTGGCTAAGTGGCTGCAGGATGACCGATGGACAGTCTGCATGGAGAGCTGACAGCAGGTCCTCTGGACCATTTGGCAACTTGTGAGTCAGATGCTCTTGAAATCCCACATCTGGTGGCATGCCTATACAAATCAAGATCAAAGTGCTGGATTAGAGATTGGACCCGCCTCTCAACCTCTCTGGCTCTTTCCTGGCGAGTTTCATTTTATTTGTCGCCCTTTTCTATGGCATTGCTCTGCCTCCATGTAGTCTTCTGACTGCTTTGTTATCCCTCCTTTGCTTTCCCTCTCTTGTTGCTGTCTTGACTTTTCCTTCCTCCTGCTGAGAGGTAATTAAACCCTGCTGTGAGTGTTTAAGCACTGAAGCAGACAGATGTTGAATAATTCTCAGGACTTTTATATTTTTGTCTGGGAGGGGATAATCAGCCTCCATACCACATGCTGCGAATGGCCATGCACACATGAATGCATCACAGGAAGCCTCATGCACACCAGCACACAGTTAGTCGGTGAGTCAGAAAGCTGTCACTCACACAGATCTCATGCTGACAGAGTTACAGGTAACAGAGTGATAGGACCTGACAGGCTGCTCTTGCTGTCTACACTGATACACTGCACTGTATATTGTACAAACACCATGCACATGCAAGGCACTGGACCGCATGTAAATGAGACAAAAACAAATGTGGACAATTACACATAAATATACCCACATAAGGCACAAAGTAAATATCAGCATCCACACATACTCACAAAAACTGCAGATAAACCCTCAAAGTTAAACAAGTTAACCAAAACAGGAGAACAGAAAATGTAAGAACTTCTCTTCCCCCTAACTCCCTTCATCCCGTTTTCAGTTACCCTCTCATCTCTCCTCTCCCCCACATTGCTTCATTTATTTTTTCCACTTTCATGCTCCCTCCTTATCTATCTTTTTTACTTGTGCTCTCCATTCTGCCTTGAGCTTGCCTTTATCAGAGCTTCTCTCTCCTTTTTTCTGCTCTCTGCCACTGTAAACTTAGACTCTCTGAGGAGCCAGAAGCTGTTTTACACAGTCTCTTTATTGCCTAATCTGTTTCTCACACACACACCTGGGTGGCCATAATTGCATACCAAACTTAGTTACTTCAATATTATAACACTTAGTGCCATCATTCTGTGTACTTCTTGCCCACAAATCTTTTCTTTTTGTTTTTCTACCTCATCCAGTGTTGAATCAAGTGATGTCATTACTTTAAGAAGTGTCTTATCAGATTTTGTGCAGTTTTCTGGAGCCAAATGATTTATATAACATTCTTTTCATTCTCAGTATTATTTCTTTAAAGCCAAGAAGAGACACTATGAATAGGGCTGGGCGATATCACAGATATTGGTATCGATCCAATAACAAGTAAATCCAGGGCAAGTATTGCAGATACTGATATCGACACTGATACTTTTGGCTTGAAAATTCACAATGATTTAATCATTTTGCCTTTAATTATCTCTCATTGTTATTATCATAATCAAACACAGTATAGATATTTTTCAAATAAAAAAAAACATTATTAGCAAACTGAATGGCAGAACAAAAAAATAAATAATAATTTAAGCTTATTTTTGTTTGTAACAATGTAAAATAATATTAGCAATGTAACAAAATAAAATAACTGTTATTTCCTTTTAACACAGTTTGGGAAAAATAAGTCAACGTGCACATTGTCTAAACAAAAGCAAAACCTACTACTAAGGCTCTCATTCACATTCTTTGACTTTTTCCCCTCAAAGCACTCTGTTTGAAAAATATCGATCTCATCATGCTGGTGTGGATTCATACCAATACTAGACTGGTATCGATATTATTTATATTTGGATCGATCTGCTTAGCCCTAACTGTGATGAAAAATCTGAAGAGTTCCCCATTAAGAAACCAGCTTGACCAAAAACAAACAAACAAAAAAACACTCTCATGGTGATATAGTCATCAGTAAATTTTATTCTTTTGGTCATGTTTTATATGTATTTCAACGTACTGGGTAGCACTTTGCACTTTTAAGCAGAGCTGATATGACAATGTCAAATAAACCAGTAGTTTGCAATACAAGTCTAGTCATGGTAGGTAACTAGCAGAAGAAACAAATAGCTAAGCCAAGGAGGATGCAAGAGCAGGTGCCAACTCAGGCAGATTTATGTATGATGCCATCCCACAGCAAAATGTGACCAGGGTAGTGACCAGCATGAAGAAGAGGTGCCAGGCTGTTGGGTTCTTCCACATGCTATTGAGGTTCTGACAGTATAAAATATGTGTTGTTTTTCCCGCATTACTGTTAAAGAGTGATTATCCAATCCACCAAACACCAACAGGAGAATATTGCAGGGAATTTGGTAACATAATTTGGGGGCATGATTGACATTTTTAGCTGTGGTGCTTTATCCCTAGAAGCACAACCCTTAAAAAGTTAAACCTTCTTGTAAAGGTGAATCAGGTTTCCAACGATGTTTAATACAACACCAATGAGCATTGTTAAAGCAACACTACATAACCTTCTGACTTTAAAACTATGTGCTTCTGACTCGTTATGATGGCACAGTAGTGTTGTAAAAAAATGGTTTCTTAGGTACTAATCAATTCTAAAATTTAGAATATAGTTAGAAATTAATTAGCACAGGTATTGGTACCTAAAGGAAAATTGTGTAACATTTTCTGTTGTATACTGGTCAAAATCGATGTCTGCCTGCAGGGGCGCAGATGGGATTTTTTAACTGGTGAGGGCAAATGGGTCGGTTGTTTAAAAAATTGAATCCATAAAAGCTATCTGGATTTAGGAATCCCATTTTTTGGACCGCGGCATACTTTTACCTCGGTTGTTCAAAGAAAAATAGGATTGGATCACCATGATCCAAAATTGTGTTTTTTAGGATTGCCAATTTTGGATTTCCAGCATGTAAAGAACAACAGGTAGAAGAGACGGCCTTCATGCCTTAACTACTTGCATGTAACATGATACATTAATGTATTTTCCTGCATAACATTGCGACCAGGCGGACTGTCCCTCTCTGTGACTATGTCGATGACGCATCCGAGCCACGTGTCAGGTACCAGACCTCTGGCTTTCTGTCAGAATGAGAGACGGATGGGATGTGAGAGATGCAATCGTTAGAAATGTCTTTTTTTTGACAGGTTGTTTTCTGATTAGGCAGTGATGAATAAAAGGAAAATTGAATATTTTATTTGTGTAGGTTACTGGATTTTTTGGGGGGTTTATTTCATGGGGACATGATTATGTCACTTTTTTTTTTTGCTTTACTATGCTGGATGGGTAAATAGGTAGCCTATCCCTATGTTAACCACTTCATCCCTGTAATGGTTAAACAAGTGCAAAATACAAATATAAGCATAAGCGCAGAATAAAAAATCTATTATTTGATCAGCTATTTGGTTTTACCACAGTTTCTTCCTGAAATCCGCCTTGTAATCCTACCCTCTATTGGGATCAGGATAGTCCTGGTTTTTGGATCATATTTATCCGGATTCTACTCAAAGGTTTTGAACAACCCAAGCTGAAGGTTTAATCCGGATGACAACCAGGATTGGATTACGTGATCCAAGCCGATTTTGGAATCTGGATTTCCCTTTTGAACAACCCATTTTCAAGATTTGATCCTATCCGATAACCAAAATCCGATTGGATAACGTTTAAACAACCAGCCCAATAAGATATTTTTGATCAAACAGACTTCAGGGAGAATTTCTTTTAAAGCATGCACAGCTTGTGTTGACCTTGTACTTGTTTTTAAACATGGACAGTTGGACTCTCAACTCCTTTTTCAGTTCAGGATATGTGCAAACTGCTGCGTTATTAGCAATGTGAGTCAGGAGTGAGTTTTCCAGTTCCTTTAGTGTTTGAAAGTCTGGTTGCATAAATCTCTCAGTAATTTGTCTATCTACTCTACCTAGTCTAGGACACCAAGTGTAGTAGATATATAATGGCTGCAACAGGCACAGACGCAGATAAACTCTCTTTAGGACCCTGGGGAGTGAGAGTTTGCCTTATGGTATGTTCAATTGGGCATGGTGTGTCGGAAGTGGAAGCTCAGGCCAACATAATCCCTAGGTTCAGTGTTCCCAGCGCTTCCCAGCCTTACGGACGTACAAAAAACCATGGAAATACTGTTTACGTAAGCAGCAGATAGCACGAATTCTATGTTGGGTTAGTGAGAATAATTTGACTTTCTGAGTTGGAGATGTGACTTCATGGGGGAATTCTGATTAAAATTTTGACTTGGATCTTGGAAATCCCACATTTCTGTACAACGGAAACGCACCACTGGCGAAGCACACAAACGCCTGGCTCTGAATGTGCGCTGCAAAGACATTAATCCTCTGTTTTGTCAGCGATGTTTCCCACCTTACGCTGGGAAAGTGGGGAGGACAGATCGGTGTCACTCTAAATGTGTGTGTGGGGGGGGAAAGAGCTCAAAGAAGAGACAGTATGCAAGGCAGATGTTCTTGTAATGTTGACTTTTCATTAAATTTTTTTTACAAACTGCAGTGGTGTGCCACTTAATTAGTTAAGTACCATTTACATATCTTGAAAAAAATGGCAGAGAGTGCCATTGTTGGGGAATACACACGCCCTGCTGGTGTTAAAAATCGAATTATTTAATATAAGTTGCTTATACAATCTCTGCGTGGAAGCATAAAATATTCCTCTCGTATATTTGGACAGTGAAATGACCATATTGTGCTTTTTTTTTTAATTCTATAACTGAAAGACTTCCGAGTATGGTGGCAAAGCGAGTAGTTGCCTAGTTTATGAGTTCTCAGCAAAGGTCCATTGTTTCCTCATATTTTCTGTGTAGAACGTCACGTTTATCCTAACCTACTATGGCATGGTGTTGCCCTCAGGCAACAAACCACATACCTGGTCCTCACACTGCCCCTTTAACCTTTTTTTACAAAATATTAAATATTTTGAAATATTACCAGACATATCTATGTCCAATAAAAAGAGGTTGAAGAGCATGTGACATTTTAGTTGGAGTGGAGTAGTTCGCTTTTCAACATAAAAAACATGCTCATGTGCATCATGTAAAGAAGTATTTTATTAAATAAGTATTTTTGATCATTTTTGATCAAGACTTATTGTGTTATTACTTGTATATTAAGTTTTTTTGTTTGTTGCCTCAGGAAGATTCTAAAACATATTCGTAAAGTGGGAAAAACAAACATGGATTCCACAACAGGCAACGACGACATTGTGCTGATACTGCCAATAAAAGAAAAAATGAGCGCACTGGGTACATCCTATCCTTGAGAAGAGAGGGGGAAACAGGAAGGAAGTGAAAACATATACATCATTAACATTTTGTTGGCAGCTGGTAAAAAAAAAATCTGTTACTAGGAATTAGCTAATGAAAGAACCCACAGTAAAGAAAGAATGGAAAGAAATAGCAATGAAAATATGTAAAATTGAGAAATTAGAATGAATGAAACAGTTAAAAAAATACTGGAGGATATAGGAAAGCTATATTGAACATGGAGGCATCACATCATGTATTAGTTAATTAAATATCTGTAACATGATGTTAATGATAATGTTGAACAGTATATTTTGACAATAAGATGGAGTAGATATGTATGTGCTTGGTGTACAACTCTTTAACGTCAATGGTTTCTCCGCATAATGGACTCAGAACATCTGCTGTAGCCAGTACCAACCGGACTGGTGGCCCAAATGTTGATACCGTATAAAGAGCTTCCCTTTTTAAAGGAAACAGGGGGAAAAAATACTTGGAATCGATGACTTGTGAATATACATAAAATACTTTTATGTTACGGTAATATGGGACTGTTACCGCCCTGCCTGGATACCCTGAATTTAATTTGCTTGTTTTTGAATCTACCGACTTTTAAATGTAATATTTTGTATCCCTTGTTTGTCTG
Source organism: Rhadinocentrus ornatus (assembly GCA_037177495.1). Lineage (NCBI taxonomy): Eukaryota > Metazoa > Chordata > Actinopteri > Atheriniformes > Melanotaeniidae > Rhadinocentrus > Rhadinocentrus ornatus. Next base: position 20,012,715 of record JBAMHW010000007.1, on the reverse strand, counting down.
TGTGTGTGTGTTCTTTTTACTTTCTCTGTGTTGCTGGAGGATTGAAAAAATATAAAATAAAATTAAAAAAATAAATAAAAATTAAGTAAAAAAGAAAGTTATATCGTAGAAGCTGTAAAGCCCTGATTTTTCTCAGGAAAATCAAGAGTGCAGATTGCTCTTTTTCAGCAGCACTGTACATCATTGTCACCCTTTCCCACACATTCACACCTGGAATCAGTCCACCAGAACCACACTGAGCAGCCTCAACGGAGTTGCTGAAAGTTAGATAAAACACTGTCACACTTTATACTCACACTTTGCTGGGAGGCCATAGCCGCAGGTGATCTTGGCCTCTCCTGTCTCACAGCCATAGAGGGAAGCACACTCCTGTTTCAGAATGGGACCTGCAGCACGGTGGATAGCTCCGTCCACTGGAAACAGACGACAGGAGATTTAGAGAACTGGCCTAAATTTATGAATCCACTGAAGTCTGACTGCTTACAGGAGCGGAAATGTTGTATGAAGTCTTTGTGGTAAATTGACCTGGAATGTTGGCATTGTTTAAATGGCTGAATTTTAAGTCGTCTGCAGGTTCCTACACAAGTCAAAGCATCTGCTTTTCTACTATTTAATGACAGCCCAGACTGTCAGTCCATTTAATGGATTTCAAGGCTACTGCCTTAGTTAATTACTTGATTTAATGTGTTATTAAGGATTCGTCTGATTTGACTTTTTGGTCAATTAGTCTTAATTAATTAATTTTTCATAAATATACATAATATTCTGAAATGTGTATCCATCTTTGATCCCCACCACATCTAAAGACCGTGACTGTGTTCATTTCCAGGAGGGCAATGATGCTGCAAAAGCAATTTTATAGATGTGCCAATTATAGTTTAAGTTTGAATTTACATTCCTTGCAGTTGGATACATCTCCTAAAAGTTAATATTCACACCGTTTTAATCTCTACGGCTTTATCACAATCATTCTCAAAACAATGGACCAAAAAACATCCAGAATTTGACAAATTCTAAATTTTATATATATGTTTTTTAAAAAACAAACAAACAAGAAAAGGTTATATGATTTGGTCAGAGAGTGTGTTAGTGAGTTTAGAGGTACTATCTGAACACCTACAGTATATGTAAACTCAACCTCTATAATTTATTTATGCATATGAAGCTACAAAACTGCAAGAGCAACATTGTTTGGTATAACTGCTTTGTAATTTATTTAATTAAGGTAATGAAGTTTTTACAGATGTTCAAGTGTGACTGGAAAAAATGTACATAAAAATGGATGGATGCTGTTGTTAAAAAGCTGTCTTTATAGACTCTAACCACACCAACACATCTTTTTAATGAAGTTATATCTAATTAGTTTAGTCTCTATTTATTTGTGATGATACATTATTATGATTATGATTATGACTTACCACATAAAAGAGGAAAAGCAACTAGAAGTAAGACTGGGATAAAAACTAACAACTAGGTGACAGCCAGTGGAGTTGATTGTTTTTTTTTTGTTTTTTGTTTTTTTGTCTTTTTGACAGAGTCACCCCTAGTTTCACATTGGAAAAGATGCAACAAGAAGCAACACTGCCCAGATAGCAAACACTGTTTGGCCCTGACTTACGTTATAACTAAATGTAAGTGAGCTGCCAAAACTCAGCCACATGACCAGCACATCTGGCCCGCATGGAAATTGCCATAAAGCAAGCTTCTCATATTAGGACCACTTCTGGCCCACAAAATATTTGCTGTAATCAATTTCCAGGCCAAAGACTGACATCTGGACCACATGTGGGCCACAGGAGACTTGCAGTAATTCAAACCAGGCTTGCAAATTACATCTGGTTCACTTTTGGCCCACACAACACTTGCCGGTGCCGAAACTAAGCCAAAAGGCAAAAGTAGCCTGGATTTGCCCCAAAAATGTCTGTTATCTGGGAACACAGGTGAGTTTCAAAGAAATATGGTCCAAAAAGGAATTTCTAGACAAATCTATGGAAGTATCCCTGCTGAATCCTTAAGAATACTACCAGACAGAAAAGGTCTTGTAGTATTATACCTTTACTGGTAGATAATCATACATGGTCATGTACCTGATGACCTAAAACATCCTAAACACTTAGGATGTTTCAAGCCTGCTCTTAGATACACCTTATGGTGCCCCTGGACACATCATCAGTGATGTACTTGAGTATCAAGTGGAGTCTTATATCCATTAAGCTCTTCTTAGCAAAGCAAATTTGGCACAACACAGCAGTTAGACCAGCATTATAATTGCTGGACAGGACAAGCAACAACAAAGGACATCATTTCATTTCAATACTCATTTTCAACTATTAGTGGAAAATAAGTATTTTTTAAACTTTTTTCACAGCTAATATTTAGATTCTTTTTCTTACATGCAGGACTTTTGTGACAAATATTTTCATTGTGAAAATGCTACATTTAATTAAGTGAAAGATGTACTTTTACATATCTGATGGTGATTATTTTATATCTCAAAGAGTAAGCACAAACACAACAGTCCTGTAAATAATTTTTAGAAGACAGGCTTGAAAGACTTTAAATATTGCACCATTATTGCATCAGAATGTTAACGAGAATTTTAGTAATTCAACCTTCAGCAGCATCTGTCTTCTAGTGAAATCAAGACTAAGATAAAGTCAAAAGAATGTTGAGATTTAATGTCAGAGTCGGGTGTAAACAATTCATAATCAGCCTAGAATAAAACACATCTGTCAGGAGTTGGTTTGTCACGGCACTGTGAGCCTTGTCAGCGCTTTGTGAAAATAGTATAATAACACCCATGCATATGTCACAGCTCAGCACATCGGCCTGTGGTACTCATTGCTGTCTGACTGTATCCAGACCGGCTGTTACAGCGGCCTGTGAGTAGCTCCAGGCAGGGGCCTGATGTTATCTGAACGTTTTTGTGTTAAGTTGGCACATTGCATGCAGTGCTGAGCTGTAGTGTGCCATGTCATGCTGTGCCAGGTTGAACTGGGCTGCACTGCGAGCAAAGCACAAGTGCGAGGGTGTGACAGACAAGCTCTGAACACTGGCTAACTCCTCAGGGTCCACTAAGACAAGCTAAGATGTGTGTGTGTGTGTGTGTGTTTGTGCGTGTGTGTGTCTGAAATACTGTGCTTGTAAATATCCTTGTCAAAACCTTTTTGTTACTCGGAAAACTTTGTTTTGATTGTATTTCTATGTGTAAGTGCAGTGTGACTGAGGTGACATGCACACTGCATACACCAACTTTGAAACAGCTAAAACTGAAATAGAGAACAAGTGTGATAAGAGGGAGAGAAGGAAAGACAAAGAAGGAAGGAAGGGAGGGAAAGAAGGGATGTCAAAACAGTCTGGAGGGAGATAAGGCCAAATGTAAGAAAAATAGTCAAAAGAAAAAGAAATTGAGAAAACTTTTGTTTCATGGTTCAAGTTAGAGAGATGCATGCATCTTCATGTGCATATGTGTATAGATGTGTATGTGTGTGAGCATATCAGTCCAAACTAGCTTCCTCTCCAGCTTGTACGAATGGGCTGCATTGCCCTAAGGTACAAAAGTGCTCTTTGACCCAACGACTGCCCTGCACTCTCTCTGACACACACAAAGAGCAGCACTACAGTGCATGGTGGGGTACTTACTTGAAAAACACACAATGATCACACATGCATAAGTGGAAAAAGATCTGAACTCTCAGATTAAGTGGTACAGGTTCTAATAGAGAAAACAGTTTGAAGAGAACAGTACATTTTTTTAACTTAATACCATAAGTGAAGCCATGTGAATATAAAGGATGTTAAAGCACCGATCGTGCATTCTAATACAACCCCATTAAGCTCTTGTTGTTGCAAATTGATGAATGTTCTTATATCAGAGGCAGCAGGAATTCCCTTGCAATGTAGAGGACATTGGCGTGTCCTCTACATTGGAAGATCATAACCACAGTAAAATCTGTTTTTTCAGGCTACAAAAAATCAGTTTGTGGCAAACTACAGAAATTCAGAACGAACAGCAACTTGCATTTGCTGCTATGAGCAGGTTTTATTTGTGTCTGCAGAGAAGAAATCCAACTCCTGTTCACCAGCTGGTGGCACTTGTGGCAGATTGTTGGAAATGTCAGAACACATGGGGTTCATTGCTCCACACTTTGGCCTAACCTAATGAAAACAAGTTCATGACCATGTAAAGGTGCTCACTCAGCATGTTGATATGACCAAATAGATAATTAAATTGTTGTGTTAGACCAAAACCAAACTTTTAAATACAAGTAAACATGTCAGGCCAACCAAAATCATGAAAATTCAAGGCACTTAAAGTCCTACAAACACACCCAGAAAATGCAGCTAGGGTCACATTATCCCTGCATGTTATGCTCAACAAGTCAAGCTAGCTTAGATTAGGTTTGACCTCTTCTTGACAAGGCCTATTTTTTCTGCCTCCTGTTTAAAATGGGATTCCCAAAACAAATGGGGTATGTCTTTACAACTACCACGGCTGTATGCATAACCTTGGTCTCAAAAGAAAGCTGAGACATATGAGATTTAACAGAATCAAGGCACGTGTTACTGTGTTAAAGTAAATTCACCTGGAACACAGTGGAAAAATTTAATAGTTATTTCCTCTCAAAAGAAAATCACGTTACTTCTGGTGAAAACCAGAGGATAGGAGTCCAATTCATTAAGAATTAGTAAAGTAATGTCTGATGGACTGCAAAAGTAAAGGTTAAACATGGGAACCTGAACAGTAGCAGATGCTTTAAGAGAGGCATTAGACAGGTAAATATCTCAGAAACCCATCAGCCAATGTTAATAATAGACACCTCTATCTATTTTCATAGTCATCAGAATCGAGGGCTAGCCCCCAAATTCTCCTTCGAACCACCTTAAGAATCCAGAAAGAAGTGAACCCAGAGAAAGTATATCATAGGAAGAGTAAATACTTCACTACAAACCCCCTTTATTTTAATGTAAACTACCAGGACCTTCATGACTCATTTCACACTAAGGCTCAATAAGGCAGCATCATAGGACAACACATTTGCAGTGTGTTTTTTGCAATGGAATACATTTTTAGACCACAAAACAACATTTTCTTTATATATATATATATATAAAGCATTTTTTCTTTGCTACTCTTTGGCTGCTAGCTCACAGAGTTCTTGTCACAGCAATGAGTCAGACATCTTTGTAATCTGAACACTGTCTGCTTTCATATGACATCTTGATTGTGTGGTTTGCTTGAAGTGGAGAAATTAACTGAAGCACTAAAGAATACAGTGCTGTTGTTATGATATTTTTTACATATATATATATATTTCCATATGCACTGCCAGGGCAAAAAAAAAACAAAAAACAAAAAAACAAAACAAAAAAAAACAAAAAACACCTGGATTTAATTAAGCAAGTAAGTATGAGCTTCTATTGCAGGGGTTGGCAACTACATTTGGGCTGGGACCAAATTTTTCTGACCAACTGAATGGTGGGCCAAAAATATATATGTAAGGGATAAAACCTGACGAGGTGTACATTATCATGCTCTTTACAACATCAGGAAGAGCAGACCCTACCTGACTACTCACATGGTCCAGCTCCTGGTCCAGGCTCTGGTTATTTCACGCATTGACTACTGCAACTCCTTACTGGCAGGCCTGGAACGATCTACCAAACTCCGTCCAATCCGCAGAGTCTTTATCCACTTTTAAGAGAAACTAAAGATTCACTTGTTTAAGGAGCATTTCCGCACTTAGCTTAACTCCTCTAGTCGTCTGAATGAGTTAGATAGATTTGTCCAGCTCGTTGGCTCAACTCAGTAATGAATATGCTGCATGCACTTGTGCCCAAGATGATATTGTGTGATGAAATCGCGATCTTGTATTTAAAAAAAACAAAAAATAAAAACTGCGTCTAGCACTACATGACAGCACCTGGGTACAACTTAACTCACAGCAGTCTGACTACAACTTAATTACAATGTCGCACCCTGTTTGAATTCTTGCTTGTGTTGTTCTTACTCAGATGTAAGTCGCTTTGGATAAAAGCGTCTGCCAAATGACTGTAAAATAGAATAGAATAGAATAGAATAGAATAGAATAGAATAGAATAGAATAGAATAGAATAGAATTATTAAAAAATAATGGACGACACGGAGGTGTGAACCGTCTGACGCGAAGCAGTGCTTTACAAGAAGCAGCTGAGTGGACTATCTAATATTTCTCGTTGTGACGGGTTGCCAAGGTAACCAAGGTAACCAAGGACAGAGCCATAATCAAAACTAAAGGCACTCCAAAATAGTATTGGCATTTGGCTTTTTTTCTTCTTTTGTTCTTTTGTAGCGACTTTTCTTTCGGCCAGGCAGCGTAATTGATTGGGTTGTGAATAATATTTAGTTTGGGTGGCAATGCTTGGTAGAGTCTTTTAGCTGAGGGTCTCCCCATCATTTTGGTATGCTACACAAAAGGGTTGGTGCATCTCATGCTGCCCCTGTACAGAAGGTTCTGGCCAAGAAGCGGTTAAACCAAAGTAAGAATCTACAAGCAACTGATCGATTTACAAAGACGGTAAAGTGCTAAACGTTTTAGTTACCAAAGAGCACATGAGAAAAGCACAGACGATAGACAATCTTTTAGTTTGTCAACTATGACTTCTTTCATTCTGTCATTTCCACAACAGGGCTAAGCTAAAGGACCAACAACAGCACTAACATATTCAGCATACAGCTCAGATATTATTTAGCCTGCCCCTTAAAGTAAAATTAAATAACATGAACATGTGCATTTCTGAGGACCCAACTCTGGGTATAGCTTTTCTGGCGAAAGATCCGGATGTGACAAAAATCACAGATGTTCCTGGATGTTTGTGCCTGCCCTACCCCTGTAAGGAATCCTTAAAAAAAAAGGCAGGCGGTATCCGGATCACCCCCAAAATCTAGTCACTTGTTTCTTGTTCCGTTTTGGAGATTTCCTAAAAATGTCATCAAAATCCATTCATTACTTTTTTTTTTATTTTGCTGCTAACAGACAGACAGACAAAGGTACACTGCAGAAAACACAACCTCTACCTTGGCGGAGATAAAGATAGGGATAACACCAGACCTATATTTCAAAGAATGAATAATGCTAAATTCTGTATCTGTGTCTATGAATTTTTCCCCACATCTTAGAATACTTTGAATATTTTACTGTAAATGGTCCGTATTTATATAGCGCTTTTATCCAAAGCGCTTTATCATACATCATTCATCATATTCACCCATTCACACACACATTCACGCACTGATGGCGGTATATGCCATGCGCTCACCACGACCCATCAGGAGCAATTAGGGGTTCGGTGTCTTGCCCAAGGACACCTCGACATGAACTCGAATCGAACCGGCCACGCCGCCCCTGTTATTACATTCAGTTCTCCAGTGCTAAAGTGCTGCGTTTCTGCTGCAATTATGTTTTCTATTGAGGTGGACAATGACAATTGAATTCCGGTCATAAAACAGAAAGCATCTGCTCTTTTCTAAAGAGTTTTTATAGAGGAGATCCCAGATGGTTCTGTGGAACAAACCCCCGGATATGTCCAGTTACCTCTTGTTGTCCACAGTGAAAGATCAGGTTCCACATTGATTTCTGTGATGTGATATACGACCATGAGGCTGCACAGTTTCTTTAGTAAAAACTACAAGGTTCTCTATGCAAGTTCAGCGTCGTAAATTAACACTATCAACTCTTACAGTTGTGTGACAGCAGTCCTTATTAACATTTTTTGTACCACTATACGGTACATCACAAACAAAAAAAAAAGATACAAAAAAATTGCAAGGAAACACACACACACACGCAAATTTTACAAAAATATCACAAAGAGATGCAGTCTTACCATCTATTAGTAAATACCTTGGTGTTACTGTAGTCACAATCAACTAAATCAACTTTTTCTGCAGTAAAGATCACCATTTCAGTTTCTCATCAGGCAGACATGGAGACATTACAGCAGTGTTCTTGATGATTTTTTAATTTCATCCTCAAACTGCAGCCAACTCCCGTCCCGTCCTTTTAACTGCAAATGAGGTCATTTTGACTACACACTCACCATATTTATTTTCACATGAATCACCCTGTACGCATTTAGCTGAAGGAAGCTCTGAGATTCTTATGTTAACTGAAATTGCTTCTTGTCAAATGGAGATGAGAAGACTGTGGAAGAAGTAAGCGGTGTGCTCTCTCTCTCTCTCTCTCTCTCTCTCTCTCTGGAAACACCCTGAACTGCTTTAGTACACTTAATAAATACTTATAAACCCAATCAGCCTCTCTGTGACTTCCACCTCTGTAATGCAGAGATACTATCCAATCACTGCATTCACAGAAGACAGAAAATGTCTGCTCTTTTTTCCAGGCTGAGGTAACTTCTGACTCAGTGGGAGCTGGTGTAATAGCCCAGCAGGACCACTGCACGCTACTGAGTAGATTGAGACACTGTTCTGTCACTTCAGTGCGGCCAGAAATATGAAGGGAGAATTCATGAGGAGAGGGGAGTGAATAGGAAAGATGTGTTTGAAGTAAAGCTGCACCAGCAATGCTTTTTCAGAGCAGGCACATATGCAGATGTATTAGTATTGAAGGTCGGTAAGAAGAAGCTGTGTCCGAATGTCCACCCTACTCCCTACATAGTGCCCTATATAGTGGTCACGCCATTTTGTAGGAGTGTCCAAATGTCCATGGAGAAAAAAGTAGGGCACCGACAACGCATCTTGAAAAGTAGTGAGCATCGATGGTCACTAGAGGGGTAAATATAGACCACAATGCAATGCGGGCAGAAGCTCAACATGGCGCAAGGAGGCAAAAAAACATTTTTGATTGAATAGATATGCAACAAAGTATAAAATACAACATAAGGCATAAGAATAAAAAATATTTACACAAAACTTTGGATTGGATTTGGAATGACATCTTGACTCGCGTTGTGGTTGTCGTGGTGACGGCTGGTAGTCACGTGGTCTGCGACAAGAAAAAAATAAGCAGCTTCGTGTCCAAATCGCCAAGAGAATGAGTGCACTATACAGTTTGCTATATACAGGACTGTCTCATAAAATTAGAATATTGTGATAAAGTTCTTTATTTCCTGTAATGCAATTAAAAAACATGAAATGTCATACATTCTGGAT
>JBAMHW010000007.1:19965901-19994347 GCA_037177495.1 Rhadinocentrus ornatus | reverse complement strand
TCCCCCAGCCGAGGCTCGAACCAGCGACCTTCTTGCTGTGAGGCTGCAGTGCTAACCACCACACCACCGTGCAGCCCGACAATGAGGTTGTAATATAACAAAATGAACACTCAGTTAATGGTTGTAGCCTGGCTGGCCAGTGACATTCACTGCTGGTATCAAGTCACAGCACACACTTTAAAAATGTAAACTGCGGGCAGGGTGATAAACTTAGCTGTGGCTGCTTTTGACATATGCATTACCCAAGTATTTTTCTCACCTGCGTATCTATAAATATGGGGAGTCAGCAGCATTTGCCAGAATACATCTGTAGCACTCTCAGACCTTAAAGTCATAGAAATCATCTTTACCCAATTCTTTTCCTGCCTGTTCATGAGATTTTGACTGCTGTGATCATGTTAGGAAAATCTTATAAGCACATAATCACTCTGCGAGGGGCAGTTACGGAGTTATGTCAGAAAACACAGGGGATGTCTTTCATTTTAGTTATTACTTGCCAGAAGGCATTGTGCCAGCTCAGACATGAGCAAAGCTGGTTTCACAGAGGAAGAGGAGCCAATTCCACAAATATCATTATGTCTTCTCCGCAATTTTTTACTTTACATTTTCACTTTCCCCTCGCTGCCTAAATAGTTAATACCACAAACATTTAGGATTTAAACACACTGCACTTCTCTGTATGTAAAAAAAAAAACTGTCTTACTAATATATCCCAAAGTGATTCCACTCTCTGGTTTGAAATGGGAAGCTTTGTATATCACTCTTAGGAAGGGAAAAAAACTGTTGGCCAGAGAGCTGATACATCTTTGTAAAACTTGTGCAAAACACATCCAGATTTAATACCTCAGACAAAGAAAGTGTCTCCTTTAAGTCCTGTACTCAGCCTGCACATAAGGGTTATATCAAATACTGAGTTTTATCAATACTGGGTCTGTGGTGGCTAGCATGCCTAAGGACATATGTAGTCAGAAATCCTCAGAGGTGAAAGACAAATCTGCCTGAAGGAGATAAGATACAGCTCTGACACAGTGCACTTGATTGAAACCAGTTATCACAATGTTTCTAGTGGTGGTGTGAAGTGATGAGCTCAGCTGAGACATCCAGATTTTCAGACTTCTTCATTATTTTTTAGTGAAGCTGGGTAGCACTCCCAAAGCAAAAAACTGCAATAACTAAAGTTTGTCCATGGTTACAGGGGGACAATATCTTTGTAGAAGTCTAAATTCAACTATTAAAAAGCAATATGATGATTCTTTGTTTCTACTTGTAAGGGAAATCTCACATCTGCTCCTCTATGATCACTACATAGACCATTAGGAAGTTTGTGAATTTTAATTGTAGCTACATCAACGTCACCTGTTGGTTTGTGTGATACCTTTCTGAACCCTTAAGGGCAGTGGTTCTCTGTTACGGCTGGGGAGACACGCATGGGATTGGCATGGGATAGGAAAATATAGCAGACAAATTAATGTTTTGACAACTTGGGCTCTTGGAAGCGTTCTGGTCTGCACTCCAGACCACTTGGTGGCAGTAATGTACCAATTTCTTTTGCCAACCGCCAAAAAATAGAAATAGTACGAAAGAAAAGGTTTGAGAACTGCTAAGTCAGCACATTTAGTGCTGGTGATGGGCATCAAATATGACTTGTGGTTGGATATCCTTAATTTATTTTTTTATTTTTTTAACCTGTCCTTTCCAGCATCATAGTCAGCAGAATTATAGTCTCGTTGATGTGTTGTGCTGAACAAATTTGGCGAGGCTTATGGGTATAAGGCTCTTCTTGATAATGGGATTCATTTATTTATTTACCATTTAATTGAAATATGAAATCTATGTAATCTTGCTGGACCTGACCGGAGGGGACAGAAAAAAATAGGAAGATAGCAAAAAGAAGCAAAAGGGAAAGCAGAAAGAAGAAAGAGGAGACAAAAACACAACAGATAGAAGGCAACAACCCTTCAATTCACATTATCACCAAACAACAAACTGCTACATTTGTACATAAACACACCAGCAATTTTCCTACGACTTTTACAGAAAAACAAAGCTGCCAGCGATTAGGTTTTTAAATAATGACCAAATCAAAAAGACATACCACAAACGCATCACAACAACAACCGAAGTACCAGATACACACACAGAAAAATAAATAAATTAACTCTTTAGCTCAGCCCGGAGACCCGGGCCATCAGCAGCAGTTTGAAAAGCCAATCCAAGATTATATGAGAAGGTAGATTCACACTTTCTCTGCAGTTTTGATACACAGTTTAATAAGACGAGGTGAAAACAAGGTTATCATAGCACAAACTTATGGTGCGTTCTAGTTTTCTCATAATTCCGAGCAGCCGAGAGTTGGTGATGTCATTACCAGGTAACTGGTTATTCTCTCTGCGCTGCAGGTCCCTCCTCCCCCTTTCTCTCCTGTTGCTCGTTGTCTGAGAGAGTGCATAAAATAAGCAGTGTGTGAAGTTAAACGCAACGCAAATCATTCAAGGCTGAGATAAAGCAAAATCCCGGATGATTTTGAAATTCCACCCAGATGCAATTTTTTTGCTTTTAAAGAAAAGACGTGTCTGTGTAAAAGAGGATGTTGGGTCACCCTACCTGAGTTAGTCAATCTGTTAACTAATCTGTCATGGGTATTGGGAGCAATGTGCATGGGATGTATTTAAGTGAAAATCCAAGAACACTACACATTATCCTCACTCTTAACAAAGCTTCAAGAATTCTCTAAGCCTTTATATTATAAAAGTAGATGACTAGTAGATTAAAAAAAACATCCACCCCCAAAAGCTAGAATGGAGCCCTGACATGGGTTACAAAACAATGATTATATCAAGGTTACTCTAGCTCAAAGGTTCTTAAACTTTTTCTACCGTGCCCCCCTTTGAATATATATATATACACACACACACCTTAAAGCCTTAAAGTATGTATGATATAGGATTTTCATGAGGACCCACCCGCCTCCACCAAGACCAACATTGTGAATCAATCCCTTTGAAGGAGGCAAAATGTGCACGGTTGTCCCCACTTGTTCTGTCTAATGAATAAGGACAACAAAGACAAGCAAAAGAAGACAAGTTCTTGGAGGGACATCAGGGCGCAGTCTTATGCAGCCCAGTGGAGGCTGTGACTGATATAAACGCTGCTGCCTTCAGACATCACCAGCCATGTATGACCTACTTTGTTTTTTAAACATTCTGGGATTTTTACACCTTTTGAAAATTTGTATAAAACATATATAGTTGCAATATCCTTCGAGATCTAATCTGTGTTTGCTCTTTATTTATATAGCACTTTTACCCAAAGTGCTTTACATTATACATCACATTCACCCATTTACACACGCGTTCACACACTGATGGCAGAGGATGCCAGGGAAGGCGCTAACCACAACCCATCAGGAGCAATTTGGGGTTCGGTGTCTTGCTCAGGGACACGTCAACATAACCCTGACAGGTCGAGGATCGAACCGGCAACCCTCGGGCTACAAGACTCTACAAGACTCTACCCACTGAGTCACGCCAACTCCAAAACCAGCAACTTCTACGTGACTGCAAGATGAAAAGAAGGGGTAGATTATTTAAAAATGAATATTTGCACCAGACAGACCATAATTTTTATAACTCTCCAATGACATTAGGACCAGATCTGAACTTTAAAGTTGAGGTTTTACAGAGTCACAAAGAAAGAATCAACAACCATTAAAAAAAAATAGATATTACACAGTTGGAGTATATAATGTGTTACTGCCTCACAAGCATATTAGCTGTTAGCCGTGGTTTACACGTGTCTCTCATGCCCTTTAATTATCCAGTCCCACTCTGTCTTGGTTCGAAGAAACAATAAATGGTTTATTCCTTAAAGGTACAGTGTGTAGTTTTTTTTGGGTATTTTCTTAGCAAAAATCAAGAATTGCTTTCCTAAATACGTATTTTACCAAAGAATTAGATGTTTATAAATACATAGGTGGCGGTGCACCCAACCGGAGGCTGCCATGTTGCATCGGCATCTTTGAATACGGTAGCCGAAAGGGGACAAACTTGTTAGTCTTGTGCGTTTTACCAGCGAGTCCCCGCTGTTTCGGGGGGAGGAGGAGGGGGAGGGCGCCAACACATCCGTGGATGATTCAGCTTGCCAGCTTACATTGAAATGGAGGACCATCTATACTCTTTGCCCGCGAGACGGAGGAAAAAATAGTCAGGAAAAGAAATAGAAATAATAACAAGTGTACATGTTTTTACCAGATGGAGGCAGCTGATGAGGAGATGGACTTCAAAGCTAACGCGGAGGTTGCAGCCTTCTGCTGGATAGGTGAGTTAGTGCAATCTAACAGTAAAGTTTATTTTGGTGTTATGTTAGAAACAGGGCAGGGTGGTCCAGCAAATACTTTATCCTCCCGTTTAAGTCGGATCATTTACTGTTACTTGCTATATAAAATACCAGACCAGAAATAGCTAATTTGTACATTAGCCTACTGTAGAATAGCTACGTTGCAACAGTTTTCAGTTGTTACTCTTTACAGAAGTCATACCAGCAGGCGACCGTGCGCTTCTTTCAGACGTATTTTCCCAGAGCTTTCCCTCATGTTTCATATTTTATTTCAGCTGGTTTATCAACGGGATGGGGTAGCTGTCCTCCTTCTAGTCAGACAAAATAGACCAAAGTAAAACCAGTTTCTCGTCGTGATTTAATCACCAGAACCGCAGCATTCTAACTCAGATATATCTCTCAGATAATAATTATTTTCTATCAATACACCGCCCACCCCCCTGGATAAATCAGCTGAAATACACAGAGTAATGTTACAGCACGAGATCTTCCTCTTGCAGTCCCCTGCCCTTCATCACCTGACGGGACACTCAAACTTCACATTTATGAATCTCCGCGGCTTCCGTAGTCGTAATAGCGCTCTTCAATGGTGAGGCTGCAGTAGAGCACTACTTGGTTGCTTGTAATATATTAGCCCACCACTAGATGGGAGTAATTCTTACACACTGCGGCTTTAAGCTTCACAAAAAATATGCCAGTTCCAAGACTTTTCTGGATAACAAAAATAAACATCAAGACATGGTAAGAAAACCGTGTGCTTCCACAGCTAATATATTACCAACTAAAAACAAAACATAGTTCACTGTTCTACCACTACACATCCTGGCTGCGTTCTTAAAGCCACAGTACACAAAATACCAGGGAAAAGGAGTAGCTCCTCCTTTACATTACATATTTAACTCAACTATGTCAAAATTAAACTTGGATGTCCAATGTAAATATTTTTGATTTACTGTTTAACATAACAAAGCTTAACTAAAAGACATCCTCTTTAGAAAATAGTGAAAATACCACAAATGGGGAAATAATATTAAAATGAGTTTGCCTTATACATACTGTAATTAAATTTTTTTTATCTGTGCTTCTGCTTTTTAAAAAAAATTTGAAAAAAGGTTGAGTCACACTTCGCAAATCTCTGACAGATTCCCACCGATGGGGACCTCGTGTTACAAATGGATGTCCCCATTTACAGACCACAGGTCATCAGGTTTGCAGTGAATATTTTGATTAGGATGTTGAGTACCATTTAATCTGTAGGAAAAATCCAGCAAAAAAAATCCAGGCCAATAGAAAAACACTTTTCCAAGGGAAGGGCAACCTGCTGTGAAATGTGTGGAGTTTAGTACATGAAGTTTATTCTCTTGTTGCTGTTACAATTCTCTCTTCATCGCAATCATTTCCAGGAGCATTGCTTGTTTACACTTCTCCTCAAATTCAAAGTCGTACAGCTTGAAACACTTACAAATTGGATTAACATATAGATCAAGCATGTTTAAATTAACAATATTTGCAGATTTTTAAAGTAAATGGGCAGAGGTAGAATTTAGTTTATAAAATAATGGATGAAATCCACACTCAAAATAGTGTATGCATGAAAATAATCACATACACATCAAGGATTTTTTTTTTTAATATAAATCAAAGTCCACCTGAAATTGTGCACACGAGGAATAACCTTAATCCCCTGCCCTCTACACACTCACAAACAAAAATAGTCAAAGCAAGCTGCTTCACCCATGTCAATGCATACAAATGAGCCTGCTGATTGGTGAATCAGGGCAACCATCAAGAGGAAAACCATGAAACGGAATTAATCTGACACAAAAATTGAGGTGCTTAAAGGCAAGGAAACCTCCTGGTCCCTAAACACATGCTTCGAAGTGGTTGTCTATTTGTGTAGTTCTCTAACATTGCTAGTGCATCCATCATGCAGTTATAAACACAAGTGTTACCTCTGTTTTTATACTTACAGCAATCAGACTGTTTTCTTTGCATCTTGCTGAAATGCTTGTAAAACAATAATAATAGAAAAAGAAACAAAATCTGTGAAATTTTCCACTTTGGAATATATCTAAAAATGGGACATAGAAAACGTGAACACAATTTGTTTATTACTAATAGAATTATCAAATGCATTGTAATTAGGAGTACGTTAAGCAGCTCTGACGTTTATTTTCTACAATCGGGCTTTAGTTGGCGACGTCACCACCTGTGCCACCAGTTTCCTCTTTCAAAAAATCTTTTTCAAAATGTCCACAGGCAGGGGTCTGAATTTCTGTGCAGGTGTACACATTTACGAGTTTGTTTCTAAGGATTCCAACTCTTGGAATATGACCCCATTATACTCTATTTTGTGTGCATGAAAGGTTATAAATGAGATTTCTAATCTCACTAAAATTAGATTAACATCTTTCTTTTACATGGGGCATGTTGCGTGCAAATAACATGGACATTAAAAGTCATGGCACAGAATAGATGGTATAACTTTGTAAAGATTCTTTCCATAAGCCTGTGACACACTTATTACAACAATCTGAGCAAATGTAAGAATATTAACTCTGCTACACATGACTGACTATTGTTACACTGCAGATGTTTAGCAGTTGTCAGTAATGGTGCTCTGCTAATGCTTCTCTCTGTCTGTACTTCACCTCACCATCAAATAAAATGTGTCAAACTCTAATGTGGGATTGACTGCTTAGCTTTCCTCTGGTGTACTTGGACTCAGTACATAACCATATACATGGTTCACTGCCCAGGTAATTCAAAGGCTTACCTCAGAGAAGGTGTGCCAGGTTCACATTCTACTGTTTCCTTTCTTGTCACAAGTGCAGAATCTATTTTTATTCCATTGCATCATTTCATCTCCCTTGTCATCTTTATTCATGGGATTACAGAATTATTAAGACTGTCTTCTTTGGTGTACAACAGACCTTTGATAAATGTGCAATAATCTTATTTAATGCTGCTGTTCTCTGTGTAGATACATAGGTGCTTGAGACTGAATTAGCCTTTGAGCCCTGTGGGGAAACAAAGGCATCAAAGCAACTAAAAACTAAAACACCCCATGTGCATGCACAATCACGCAGTGGCAGAGATGTGCTCTCACTCTCATACACACACACACACACACTCATATGTAGAAACACATGCACAGGAGGGTGCAGCAGCAGAGGGGTGCGACCAAGTGTGTGCACAAATATTACACTTGCCAGCAGTCACACATGCACACACATACAAATGCAGACAGTCGCGGTTCAGTGTTTGGGTTACCATGACGACGGCAAAGCCCAAAGGTTTGTTACTGAAACCTAGTTAATTAGAGAGAGAGAGAAAGTAATGTCGATACTCAAGGGAAAGTGTTTCACCATCTGTTAAAACTTATGTACCCGCTACTCGGTTGTGCATAGACGGAGTGAAACTGTGTGTTTGCGCATGCATTGGCCACTGTTGTTGCACGGTCGTGCGCAAAAGCACACAACTGCCTTCTCCCATGGCACTCAATAAACGTAGGCCAACAGTTTCTTCTTCTTATTGGTATTAGATGACTAATTGGAATAGCTAATACTGAGCCACTAAATAAAGCGTGCTTACATCTGCTGCCGAGACACGCCAATTATCGAGTGAGGAAGAGATCGGGGTGATAAGTTATACAACTACATACAGAGAGAAAAGAGAGAGAGAAGGAAGGAGGGTAAGTTGACATGGAGGAGGAGAGTGCGAGCTGTCAGGGGACAGAGAAAGAGCTCAGGGAGGGGGGAGAGAAAGAGAGTAAAGAAAGGAGGGGTGATTGAGGGCGAGGGAGTGTGAGAGGCTGAGACGAAGTGAAAGAGACTTGAGGGTGGAGAAGAGAGACACAGGACTAAATTTGCAGGGAACATAAAACAACAGGATGGAGAGTACATCTTCTTCATTGGGAGGTAAGTAATGAAACTAAAGGAGAGAAAAGGGCAAGACACACACATTAGAAAGGGAGGGGTGGGGGTGAGGGTGGATAGATTGATGGATCAGTGAAGGACAGGAACTGAATGCCTAAAACGTGGCCATGTAGAGGAGGAGAAGATGTGGAAGAAGTTGGCTGTGAGAGACAGACTACAGAGACAATACGAGCTCCCAGCTGCTGTTTGGCACATAAACTAAACACTAAAAACTAGTGTTTATTCACCTGTCTGTGCGTGTATGTGTGTGTGTGTTAATGTATATGCGTCTCTCTGTGTTTGATTATGTTTGAAGCCAGGAATAATGATGATGATGATGATGATGATGAAAACAGAGTAAAATCTACTTTACACTCAGCTGCGTTAAACCAGTCCCCAGTCTCTGATTTCTCTGTGGCTCCATCTTATTATTCTTTCTCTCTGGTCTCTGTGTTTTCTCCCCCCTTATTCCCCAGGCCCCAGTGCAACTTGTTTGTGTACTCCTCCCTCTTCTGCTTCCCTCTCCATCCCCTGCCCACTTGTTCTAACCACCATTACACCTCTTTCAGTGATTTAATTTCTAGCCATCATATGTTTGATCCACCTGAGAATACCAATTTATTTGCCAGCGTCCCTCTGTCAGAGGACAAAGATGCAGTGAAGGATAAATGATGACATAGCTCTAAATGAATGAATTAATTTATTTTCATTTCAAAACAATTATATCAACAAGTATTGGCAATGAAATTCTTAAATCCCATGCTCACCTAACAATGATAAAAAGAATATAAACCACAATAAAAAATAGTCAAACATAAAAAGCAGGAATACTACAAATAAGTTATACAGTAAAATATATAATAAGCAATAAGAAGATGCTATTATTTAAAGGTAGCGTTGCTGCTGACAGCATTTACAAGTCTTATGGCCTGGGGGGTTAGGGATATAAAGCTTTATCTAAGATTAAAAAAATAAATAAATAAATATATATATATATAATTTAACAATATTCAAAATACAATTTAAAAGACAAAATCATGTTCAAACCACACTGAGCCTTAAATGATAACTGCAATGGTAAAATCATTATTTAAATAAATACACAAATAAGACATTTATCTCATTGCATTTCTTTCTGTTGCACCTGGGTTTACAGTATAACTGCAGCTTTAGTTTCTTACTTAATATGAATGCACTTTCAAGCTTCCTGTAGTCTCATTCACACCTGTGTGCAACAAAACATACAGGTGTGTGTATAAACAAAGTAGATCTACAAGTGACACATGTGGATCTTAATGCTGCTGATTACCTATACACAAACACCAAGCACTCACAGCTGCAGAAGCAATATGACACAAAGCTAATCACTCATTTCATAATTAATGCCAAGATGAGGAGCAATAAGAGTAAAGATCTAACACAGCCTAGAAGAGGACTGACCAGAATTCAAATGAATGCAAATGAGCAACGATGCAGTAGAAAAATGGCCATCAGGAGTGTAAAACTATTCACTCCAGTTTTCTGTCATAAATCCTCACATATGATGCCACGATAACATCAGGTGATAGTTTGCCTATGTCAGGGACCAGGCAGTAAAGCAACGAGGACACAGAAAGTAATTTCAAAACTGTTTTTTTATTGACCCAAAATAATCCAAAAATCCAAAAGAATGAATAAACTAGCCAGCCAAAAAAGAGGTCAACTAAATTTAACGATACTTAAAAGTGTAACTTAAACAAATCAAACTCAACTGAGGAAAAACTGACCTAACACAATAACACAATGAAGGTTCATTATAGTGGTTTGGCCAAACCAAATAACACACACAGGGGAAAACAAAATGGACGACAATAACTAGACAAAGACTCAAACTAACTAAACTTAAATTGAAGCCATCACAGCCTACTTTAACACCTCCACCAAAATACCTGCAATCATGGTTGAATGTAACACACACAATAAGTTAAATCTATGAAGTCAAATTTGTTATTATAATATTTTTAATAATATTATTTAATAATATTTAATAACATCTCTAACAAGGAATTTGGGCATATATACAAAAGATGCAACCAAAATATTGTGAAACAGTTCATTTCTCTCTGTTGATGTTGGGCTGCATGAAGGTCATCAACACTTTAATCTGCCAGCAAAACTGCAGGACGTTTTACCAAAACGCGGTGGCGCAGGTAGGTACCATAAATCCACTCCCCAAAGTTAATTAATGTAGTCTCATGGTGTATAACTAAAAGCAGATTTATCACAATTAATTTTATGATTATAAACAAAACTTTTATTGTTTTTCCAGCTAAAGGTAACTCTATGTGATGGATTACTTGTGATATCTCTGTTGGACATTATGCCAAACTTTTTATACAGTTTGTAATAATGCCGAATTTAATCTTCTATCCTAATAATTAAAAAGGGGTAAAAACTTTTCTTTTGTTTTCCAACCATTTTTTTTAATTATGCCTGCGACTGAATAGCTTTATTTAAACTTGACATTGTCAAGCAGACATTTAAAGAAATGTTCCATAAAGCTGCAAATAGTTTAATGCTGTACTCAGAAGGGATATGAAGAAAGAGCTTTTTAAATTACCAAGGCTTTTAAGTGGCTACACAGTGTCCTTAGATGACATTTATCTAAAACCAACCACACTGAACAACCTTGTTAGCACAGTATTATCCTGAACACAAAATGTTAGTAGCTTCACCATTCGTTAGTATCTATGCTTCTAAAGCCCGGTGTTGTTAAAATAAAAATAAAAACTTTACAGACATATCAGCCTGCTAGTAAAGATGTCAATGTAACACAAAGGAAAAGAAACTTTGTTAAATGAGCTGCTTAAATATTTTTCACTCCTTAAACAGTGCAATGATCTTCCATTTGAACCCTGATGATCAACAGCTTCTTTTTAAATCTCCAACAACACAACAGGCAATACATGATGTTGCTAAAGGTCCAACTTTTTGGATAAACAAGACTATTTTTATTCAGACGACTGACTTCGGCCCTGCGATGGACTGGAAGTCCAGGGTGAGCCCTGACATTTGCCTGCCAATTGCTGGAATAGGCTCCAGCTTCCCCACGACTCTGAACATGAATAAGTGGTATAGAAAATGGATGGATGGATGGATGGATGGATGGATGGATGGAATAATGGATGGATGGATGGATGGATGGATGGATGGATGGATGGATGGATGGATGGAATAATGGATGGAATAATGGATGGATGGATGGAATAATGGATGGAATAATGGATGGATGGATGGAGTTGTACATAAATACAGAATCCACCTGAGATCCATTATATAATTCAAATCAAGTCAATATTTCAGTGAGTTTGTACAGTGTATAAAAAAGTTTTTCAGTTGGTTTTTGTAGAATAAATCTTCAAGGACTTTTAAGGGACTACAGACTAAAACTTTAACCTACTTTGACTTAAAACAGTAACTGCCTGCTATTAAACCAATACCACGAGAAATAATTACATAATAAATGACAGTAGTTTAGCATAGACATTCTAATAATACCTGTAGGAAAATTACTGCAATTCTTTATTAAACTGATTGTAACATGGCTCTTCTATTTAACAACCATTTCCGACAAAAGATGTAAGCATACTTGCAGCATACAATCTGTGCACTTGACAGCACATAACACTACAGAGAAAAGCAAACACCTCATTGATGCAATCCTAACAAAAACTGACTGTAATAACCTTTTTAAACACAGCATGGACTTAATTGCATTATACTGTAATGAACCCCAGGCATTGCTGTCAGTCTCACATTATGGTATAAAGTGGGTCATACTATAATTTAAGGGTGAAATGAGAATAATAAATCATCCAGTATTGCCTCACTGAATATAGATATCATATCAATGTATGAATGTCAGCAAATTAGACAGAAGACTGAGTACAACAGGAACATGATATGCAGTCTATGTTTGAGATTATCTGAGTATACATCAGAGAGGACTGAGTATGTCCATGTAAAAAAAGAAAAAGAAGTTTTTTTGTTTTTTTTTTAAATAGTTAAAAGCTGACTTAAAAACTGATTTGATGAGGATTAGTTTACTTTTACAACAGCAACAGTCTGATTCTTATTTTTAACCAGGGGTCTGACTGTGGCGGTCTTTTGAAATTAATCAAACTATTAGCTAAATCCTAGCAGGCTTTCTCTTAAGTAGCACCAGAAGGTGTTGGTGGTGCAGCAGCACCCACACTCAGAGCCCTAAGGGCTAATTGGGTCTTCTAAGGTTACCCTGTAAGCAGAAGAATTGCAGCCGCGTTGGTGTCCACGCGACTGGAGAGGACAGAACTGTCCTGGTGTTTGCACCCAAGTTTAGCATAACTACAATCTACCAAAAAAAATCTACTTCTGATGTTGCTGTGTACGCAGCATTCAAAAGGCTGAGCTGAGGTGACTCTTCTGTAGCCCAAAGGTAATAAATGCTAATTAATTGTGGGATGTACCTCTAAGGCAAATAAAAATCATTGGTCGCAAAGCCTGAATTAAAACACATCAATATCAATTTAACCACCGTTGACTAACAGCTTTTAGGCCTCATGGAACCTTGTCTATGACCTCTAAGTCTAATAACTACAATATGATTTCACTGAGTGGGTTTCTGTGTTACCTTAGCCTATTTGTTTGAATTAAAACTGGAGAACTAGCTTATCCAAGAGAAAAATCTTTCTCTAGTTTCTGTTCAAGGTCTGAAATCCACTCATTTCGCATCTAAATGGACCAAAAAAACTGTTAGTAAAAAGGCGGTCCTACAATTTCATCATCCTAAGTTGGTTCTTTCTTTATTCTTTTCGATATATGCCAGCAAGTGTGAATGCGCACCTGTCACTCTAATGCAACGTATGGTAGTGTGGGGTGTTGGTAAACTCTGGACCGTGGCGACCTGCTGAACCCCTGTAACGGAGCTCAGAAAGCCGATGTAAAGAGTATCTCCACCACACACACATACACACACACACACACGGAGAGAAAACAGTGCGAACAGCCTCGACCAGAGAGGAAGAAGAGGAGGAGGATAGAACATGCGCTGGAGGCGACACCTGTCAACCCGTTACTAAACACGCCTGGTTTATTAAAAAAAAAAAAAAAGACTGAGGCGCCCTGAAGACTTCGGGGGATAGACCGAGGTGGAAATAGAGATAAGTCGCACCTACTGCCGATGTTTTCGCTCAGGGAGAGACCCGGAGCCTCCGAGGAGAGATGGGAGAAGGAGTACGAGGCATTAACGTCATGTCAAGCCGTTTTGGAGTTGAAGTATAAGTTGACGTAGGTTATAGATGTCGGCTGAGCGGAGCGCAAAGAGAGCAGGAACCGGGAGCACAAACACACTGAAGCGGAAAAAAACGGGACTTTATCCGCGGTCTGTCTATCAGTCACACGCGCGCGCGCTTTCTCCACACATATTAACCCAGAGAGAAACAACCAAGTAGTGCACATCGTAGATCTTCGGTCGAACATCGTCCTCGTCCCTCCGCGGCGCCTTCACCCGCCTATAGAGGCTTACCGGACCCGCAGAAATATCTACTAACTGGAGAGGATATGACAAGGGTGTCCTGAGGGACGCAGGAAAGAGACAGAAAGGAGATAACAGAGGTATGATCTGGTGCGTTTTGATGACTGTGCATTTGTTGGCAAAAGATTCAATGGTTCGTTTGAATTATGCTCAGGAAAGATCACCTTTTTCCTTCTGTTGTATAACTCGTCATTAGTTGCATTTGAATGCTCCACGGTTTTCTCTCTCTAACAAAACAGAAAACATGTCAATGTTTTTTTATATGTTGTGTTCATCTATGAAGCTACCTGCTAGACCAGTATTTACGCTGCAAAATGGAACAAAAAGTCAGAGATTTAAGCAGCAAAGCTTCAGAGTTGCAGGCTGAGCGAGATTAAAGTGGGAGATTATACTTTGTAAAGATAAAGAATTCCCTCTTGCACGATTTCTCTCATCTATCTTTCTGCTCCCTCCCTGCACCCCTCATGTGAATGGTGGTGTGTGTTTTTCATGAGTGTATAATGGTGTGTGGCCCTTTTTGTGCATTTGTGTGCATGCATCAAAAGAAAAAGCAAATCTCTTGTACACGACAATGCCTACACCCCTTCCCGTACCTCACACTTGCACCCACAAATGTGCTTTGATGCTCCATGTTGCACAGGACACAAAGTGGACTTAAAAGAGACAAAAAAAAAAAGGTTGCATCATGACAGGCATCACAGTCCTACTGCCAAACATCTTTCACTGAATGCAAACGTAAATGTATATCTGTGTAAACACATGTACAGTAAATACATGTACAGGATTACTGTAGCAGACACACAGGGCTGCATTGAGATAGCAGATTAGAATGATATTCTCAGGGCCAAAGATGTGCAGAACGGGATTAAAAAAGAAAGGCTGAGATGGATGGTTGACGGATGGATAGATGGAAGGAGAACAAGGGAAGAGAATGAAAGGCAAACAGGCCAAAGGAGGGGTAAGAGTGATGGAGACAGGGCATAGAACATGAGATTAAAGTGTAATGTCCTAGAGAGAGACAGAGAAAGAAAATCCAGAGCAAGTCATGCAGTTAGAGGGAACTACCATGTCAAAATGTGGCAAGAATAAAGACGAGGAGGAGGCAGCCAACACTCTTTCTCTATCGCCTCCTTTTTGATCTTCTCTTATTCACCCATTCGAAAGCAAGAGGGGGACGCTGCTTATATAACTCTCCATTTGAAACATATTAAACTGAAAAGGGTTTTGGGGAAAAAATACAATAGGCATCTTAGAAATTGTGAAATTGGTAAATACAATTTAAAGAAAAAAAATCAAATCTGAGAACAACAGGGGCTGCTTTCATCTATGAAATCCCCTGGCACAGCTGAGTCGGTGTTAAGTTTTAAAAAGCACATGTGTTAAAGGATATGTACCGATGTGTTCAGCACAGCATGTGTCTGCTGTTAACGCTTTTGGAGGTCCTAATGAACTCAAAGAATTACTCCTGACAGATTAATCTTGTCTTTTAAGCAGCTTTTAGCCTAGTACTGTTGACTTAGTTGTGCAATCAGGTTGCTGATGCCAATATCAGGCAATAAAATACAGTATTAAATATGATCCAGGAGCCTGTGTTAAAACAACCAATAAGGTAATAGATGCGTTTTGGACTAATCATACTGACTTTATTTACTGAATCTGCACTGAAAGTAAAAAGTGACATTAATGGATGAAGCTGATTAGATTTACTCATTTGCTGTTGTTTGAGCACTTTCTATAATACAGCATTAACATGATTTTTTCACAGAAAGGCACCTCAAACAAACAGAATTTACATACTAGATAATACAGTATATGAACATACAGATGCCTACTACACAACTAGTGAACAAATAAAAACCCCTGCCTAAAACTATGTAGACCCCTTGTTCAGCCCACGTTAAACCTATGGGGGGCGTGAAGAGAAGATGCAACTTGCACTGTGATGATGGGAGTAGATCATCTGGTGCCTAAAGCCTGCAGGGTGGAGCTTCTTTTTTAAGGCCAGGCAACACATTCAATACATGTACCTAATGTTTGAAAAATATCTAATTACTGTGTTATTACAACTAACACTAGATTTTAAACAATATTGTACAGATTTTTTTTTGTGAGTTAACTAAAAAACTTAGATAATGTGATTTGAATTTGAAGTCCAATTTTTCCTAGATGTATACATTCAGTGGGGCTTAGAGGGGCCTAGGCACACTGC
Source organism: Rhadinocentrus ornatus (assembly GCA_037177495.1). Taxonomy (NCBI): domain Eukaryota; kingdom Metazoa; phylum Chordata; class Actinopteri; order Atheriniformes; family Melanotaeniidae; genus Rhadinocentrus; species Rhadinocentrus ornatus. The sequence continues at coordinate 19,978,335 of JBAMHW010000007.1, read as the reverse complement.
TCATGCTCAACAGCCCATGTCACGTTTTGACCCTAAAATGAGAATCAGTAAAACAGAGAACAACCAGAGGGATAAAGTGTCTCTCATTTATTAAAAATAGATAAATAATAAAATGAAGTAAAAAGCAAAGTGTTCAGTACTTATGACATGTACATGCTTCTAAAACTTTGATTCACCATTCAGCATTGTGCCATTTTACAGCTAGCTAAATTGTCAATTATTTTTGCCTCTGAGGTAGTAGGTCAACCAGAAAAAGTTCAAGATAACTAACAAGTTGAAATGGAGCATATTGCCACTTATTGTAGCGAGGACAGAAATATGGTCAAGAGATTCCACTAACAAGCTTGTATACTATGACAAGAACAGTTGCCAATTAAATTGACCTAACAAAGCAAAAATAGCTCTGCTCAACTGTACTCTGGAAATGTTCTGATTGTCAAGTCCCTAACGCAAACCCTTAGCAGGTGTGACGTGGTGAGGCACAGTGTCCCTGCTAGGAGGAAACTGTTGCTGCCAGAGAGTGCTGTTGCCACTGGGGAACAACATGGGGTTTATCTGAAGCAATGTTAAGGCTGTCTGTGTGTGTCATGTGGGAGCCCAAAGGTCCCACATGAATTTTTCATTGTGACAGCATAACTGATGTTACTCACTTCACCTGTTGGTGGTTTTAATGTTGTGGCTGATGTGGTTTCTTTAACACAAGTACAAGATTTATTTTTCCTCTACATCTGCCAGTAGAAGAACATTTCCACATTGAACTGGTGTGGTGCTGAGTGCTGTCAAGGTAGAACAACCCAGTTTTTATTGCAGTTTTACTACATTTATATTTTAAGGAGTCATTAAAATTAAAAAAAAAAAAATAGTTTTCTTGTACTGTTGCTGGAAACTGTACTTCTTCCTTCCTTGCTCTATATACACAGTCCATTTATTCCATACTGTTAAATGTAAAATCCCAGTAGCATGACTTCAGAGGTTCCAACTCCCCCCACTTTTCATCAGCAACGAGGGCATTTTCCCTGGTGGCAGTTTGTTCAGTTTACCAGTGAGTGATTGCATGTTCATGTTCAAGGCACTGGTTCAGTACCCTGTGGCAACACTGTGCTTCATGCATCTAAGTAATATGTCTGCTGTCCTCAGGCTATTTTACCTCTTATCTAACACACCAACCTGATTGATTCCTGATGGTTGCTTTACAAAATCTGACCTTCATAATTTTTCTAAACCTTGAACCACAGATTAAGCCTATGGGATGGATTTGTTATACATCACTTTTAAGACTGCCCTCAGCTTTGCTTCATAAAGAAAGTCATGACATTCTGTATTTTTGCTCCATTGCAGAAATGTAACTAAGCATCAATACTTGCTGCCTTTGGTATGCTCTTAAATTTTCCTTTTATTAATGATTTCATCTTGGTATCGGTACACAAACAAATAACCAATAACAACAAACTGATAAATTCCATGCTGCTCTTGACTGGCTTGTAGTCTTTTCAGTGCCGATTAATTTCTTTTAAATGTTTGTGCTCTGAAAGGATGGAAAGTGGTACACTGATCAATCAGATTCACTTTCTTTTACTGAACAGAGAAAGGTAATTGTCACTAAACATTTATGGAAAATGCTGTTTATATAGTTAAAATAAAGGGTAAGTTGGCACTGCATGTTATATTTGGGTCTCTAGATGTAACCATGCATTAGTGTTTCCAGGCGCCCAACCCTATTAAAGCCTGTGAGTGGGAAATTGTGCGCTTTACGCCAGATTTAGCCAGAGTTTAACCCACCTCCGGAAAAAAAATGATTTAATAACTGTGCTCTCAACAGCTTTACAGAAACACAGACTGAGAGAGTGCCCTTGACAGTTCACTAAGGATTTGGCCACATTTTTCTCATACTTCAAGCAAGAGTTAGTACACACATCTGCAGACAATCACACCGACAATTGATCTTTAATCAGTCAACAACCCATATCTGAACTAGGACTCAGTTATGAAATTTTAGTAGATAATTATTTGTCATATAATTCTAATTAATTCGCCTACTTCATTTTTATGCCAACATTAAACTAAAAACCAACTAAAAACTTAATAATAATCTAACAGCCAAGAAGGTCGCTGGTTCAAGACTCGACTGGGGGAGGTTCGAATGTTTGCATGTTCTCCCCGTGTACGCGTGGGTTCTCTCCGGGTTCTCCGGCTTCCTCCCACGTCCAAAGACGTGCATGTTAGGTCAATTGGTGACTCTAAATTCTCCCTAGTAGTGAGTGCGTGTGTGAATGGTTGTCTGTTTCTATCTGTGTTGGTCCTGCGATGGACTGGTGACCTGTCCAGGGTGTTCCCTGCCGCTCACCTGATAAAATGCTGGGATAGGCTCCAGCTTACCCGCAACCCGCAATGGATTAAGCGGTACAGACAAGAAAAGAGTAACAGCCTTTTAGTGGAAATAAATGCAACATAAAAACAACAACAACAATTGTTTGTTTGCTTTTTCAACCTTCTTAAAATTTGCACATGGCAGAAGTGGCATGTCCACAACAGAGGAGCAAACAAGATGTCATTAAAAATGAGCCACCTCAATATTCAAATATTTAACTCCATCAGATGGTGGAAAAAATACGACACAATAAATAAATATTAAGATAAAATAAATATAGATAATTATGACATTTCTATTAATTTCCCTGAATTGTTGTCAAATAGGTAAATAAAGACGATTGTGACGGTTCTTACAATTATTTCAAATAATTGTGATTACATTGTTATCACAAACACCATTAATTTGAAGTCACTCTTTACATACAAGTCCATAGATTTAATATTCAAACTACATGTGTCTACAAGCAGAAAACGTAGCTCAGACGCAACTGATAGAAACTCACATCATAAACTCTGGGTCAACAGGCTGAGATGTGCTCTAAATACGGCTGATTTTAACACTCATCTCTCCAAAGAGCTTTTTTCCAGGGCTTGCTAAATCTAAGGGAAAAACACATTGTAAGCAGAAGAATAATGGGCAGACTAACAAAATGACATAAGCTTATATCTGGTTAATGATCCAATTCATGGAGCTTTGAATTTTTACTTTGTGAGGGTGTCAGAGCAGATTCATGCAGGTGTCCATGTGATCTAAACAAATACAGTCAGAATAGACTGGTTTTCTTTGTGTGCACACTTCTGTAGGAGGAGAGGACTGTTTTGGCAGTCCACCAGTGTATCACCACTTGTTTCTCATCAATGACAAGCCAGCAAGTTAGCCTTTAGCACAGGATATTTAATTCATTTTGTAGGAGGTGTTAACTCCTGCTAACTCCCTGTTGGTTTTTCCCACTTATAATTCTGATAAAATCTTATGAAACAAGACAGCTGTGAAGGCAAAAAGAGAATCACTTTGTGCAGTTACTTTCAAACTTACAATAGATGAATCAGCGGCTACTACATAATAGTATAGGATCCCCCATGAACTGACAGTCCCTCTATGTTTACTATTTACTTTTATGTGTGACTTTTTCAGCCCTATTTTTTATTGATCTTAAGTGTCCAAGAAAGATAAGAAAGAGGCAAACCAGAATGCTAAGAAAAGCCAACTCAGACTGCCCAAGTCCACTGATAAAAATTGTGATCTTCCATCAGGCTGGTCAGTACCCTGTTTTGATTATAAAAATTCCTAATCTAATTACCTGGAAATATAGAAGTGGCAGCCATTAGAAGAGCTGGTGGAAGTTAGTAAATGTCTAAGAAAAGGAACTTCAATGCTTCTTTTATTAATCTCTTCTATATAATACCACAATACCAGATTATTTTACTTCTATGTCTTTTTCAGTCTTTTTCTGCCATTTTGAATGACCAGCATTGGTATTGAAGTATTACTGTTACAGAGTCACCTATGTTCATTTAACTTACACAAAAAAACAAGTTAGAAGTAGCTGATGTGCTTCTTGTAGTCTGTGGAAAAAACTGTATTTATTGAGTACAGCAAACCCACAGTTGTGCAGTTGGATTTGTGCTCGTCTCTTTTCACTCATCATTTCCTCTGCAGCCTTTCCTCCATCTGACCTCATGACATTTTCTATCAGCATCAGGGAAAGTTGTATAGGTAAATACCTAAGAGGCATTTTTTCCTGCAGTTCAACAATACCTCCCATCTTCTTCTAAGCACTAGTCCTTGAAGTATTATGAGGTCGAGTGTGAAGGAGAGTTCATGAAGAAGTTAGGAATGACAGCTCACCGGTGCAGCAGCTGACATTCACATCTAATCCTTAATTCTACATATTTACATGTCATGTGAAAAATGTTGCTTTCTGACTAAAGTTAGAATAAACATAAAGAATATAGGAAATGATAAAAATTAAGAAAATGGTTTAATCAATTATTAGGCATTATAAGACATTTAGTAAATGTTACATCAACAAATTTCTTCATCAGCATTCTTTTTTCTACCATTCAGATTAAAAAAATCATCTAGCCACACTTTTCTAATGTCAGTTTTTTTCTAGAAAGCCACACATCTGTGTTACAGTTAATGTGCTGATTCTGATACGATTACAAGCTTATTATGTGTTGAATGTTGCTGCTGTAAGGAATTATGTGGCAGCAAATGTTCCACTTCATTCAAAAAGGATGATCAAGTGTATCACAAGCAAAAGGTAATAAGAAAGAAAGCACTGCAGCACCTTTTCACAGTATTTAGAGAATTTAAGCAGCTGTCAAAGCAGCAACAAAGATACTTCTTGATCATTTCAATTAGTTAAGAAAGCATTAAAAAGTGGAAAAAAAGAGTTTTCCCGCCACCTTGATGATGACCTGTAGGCTGTTCAGATGCTGTCATCCAGTCACACCACATCCACGCACTCCTGCTGGAGATGTGGTTTTGTTTACTTTAATTGTTGCCCTTTTAGTCACAACCTTGTATTACAATGCTGCTCCTTATCCAGATAGAATATCCAAATATAGCTTGTGTTATATTTGGGGTAATGCAGCTAATTAAGACCCCAAAATGGCCCAAAACAAAACACATCAACATGAAGGCTTCAGGGAAAGAAACTCACATTTCCCTCTTGCTTTTCTCTTTCATTTGAATAGAGAAAATAATCTATCCCATGTACAGTAATCAAACCTGAAAACAAATTAATTTATATGTTACAAGTGGATTCTGTGTAGATTCAGTTACTGTAATATTTAATTCTTTTTGCCAGGAGGCAATACTGACACTGAAAGAAACTGCTTTTACATAATTGAGGTTATGCTGTGGTTTTGGCTGAGACTGTCCCAAAAAGACATCATAAATACAATACCCGGAAAACCTGAAATAAATGTAGCCTACAGCAGATGCCAGATAAGCACATTATAGAGATGCATTACTCAAGAGGTTTTAACCATTGAGGATGCTTTTGAACACACAGGCATGAACATAGAAGCCTTGCAGTATGCTGTGTTACACTGCACTAAGGATTTGTATTTGAGTATATATGTGCGTTTGAGTATGTGTGTTTTTTTGAGTGTGTGAGCAATGTGACAGTCAGGGTGGAGAGCGCAGGAGTCATGTGGAGGTAAAGTTCAAAGCTGAGCTTTTATTTAAGCAAGAGGTATGACTTCAGAATACCTGAACTGTTCCCTCACCTGGCTTTAACCCTGCTACAGACAGGAGTACACCAGAAAACTTCTTGTTGTAGACAAAATTTAAAATTCATGTTATTTTTAATAGATGAAAGATGAGAAAGACACTGAGTTGCACAGGGGCATGAACAGCTGCAGCCATGTCTTTTGTGTTTAAACTTTTCAGAGCTGCTGTTTTGCAATTAATAATCTCTAGAAGAAGAAAATGTTTTTTTTAAAGTAGACATTTTGCCCAATTTATAATTTATATGACCAAGAGGACGTTGAGTCTCAGCTCAAGATCTCGCTACATTCAGTTAAGTTTTACATAACAAAGAACTGAAACCACTAAATGTCTGACTTTAAATCAGACTACAGCAGTTAACTTATTATCTCAGTTGTCGCCAGTCAATTTCAGCAGACTGAATTGTCTACATTTTAGCCAAATAAGCCTCAGCTTTCAGAAAGTTTTTTTTACTGCTCTAAGTGTCTCCAGAAGTATAGTTTACTGCAGCAGCACACAAAAAATACTTAACTATATAAAAACACAAATAAACTGCTGTTTAAACGTTTTTCTCCAAGTTAAAGAAAAAATTGTAAGGTAGCATCAATGATACAGTGAGCTGTCAAAAACTGCCTCAGAAAGCAAAAGACAAAATGATGCCTGTGATATAAGTAAAGCTAAGACCTTAATATGTGATCATCTAGACAAGGAGTTCAGTTGAGGTAGAGCGGAGTTTCGTTTTATCCTTCTTCAATCAAAGGCTAAGATAGCTGATGAAAAAGGACAGGTACGAAAGTACTAATGAATAAATCAAGAAGCTAAGGCCGAGGCTTACAGAATACTTTAGCAATGAAGATCCATCATCTCATTTCTAAATGTGCTTTCTTTTTAGACTGTGCCACATTTCTCTGCACACACTGTGTTGTGAATACTCAAAAAAAAATTAAAAAGAGACATGAAAGATTGTACATCTTCCCCACTAATAGGGATTTTTTAGGATTAGAAGACTGTATTTCATATGCAGAATTAGAATAGAATAGCAGATAAGCCTGAATAATGAAAAAAAAAAAAATGTTGGAGGGCTTTATATCAGCACAAAATGTAGAACATTTGTGATTTCATCAGTGTGCCAGAAGCTCCAGATTGTTCACATTTTCCAATTTCTCACCAGTTCCACCACAGTCCAATCTGTTGCAGCAGTCTGAGCGTGTTGCCTGCAGCAAAAATTACTCTTGCTGTGACATGTGAAGCATATAAACTTGTGTTTTTAAAAAAGTTCAACTTTAAATTTGGGCTGGGCGCAAACCGTGTGTCACTGCTGGCAGCGTTTTCCTGAAACAGCCCATTGCTTAATGACAAACAGTGGGGGGATCAAATATAATGTGTCAGTGTGCTGAATGCAAATATTTAAGACAGCCTCTATTTTCTACCCTTTAAAATCATGTCCGTAAATGCTGCATAAGATTTTCAAAAACCTCTTGTTGTAACACTTATACATGTTTACATGTCTTCACAGGCAGTAACCCGAATAGCAAGAAAACTAAGCACAAACCAAAGCATCTACTTTATAAATCCACACCAAATTTAGGCTAACTACCAAAGTGATTAGGCGTGATGGCAAAACTGCCCAACTCTACTTACCACATTTGGAACGACCAGATTAAGCTACAAAGAGTGACAAACACTGCCATATCTGAGATGACTCAGGAAAAAAATGAACATGCACAAATGCCAATTACTGTACTGAGCCCAGACAATACAACACTCTCTGCAAAGCATGACAAGATGGTGCTTGATTGTAAGGCGACTAGCAGGAATATATATTTGTCCTGATGCACTGAATTCCAATAGACCTATCAGGTATGCAGGGATGTGTTTAACTCTGAGCTTGAATAAGCTTTGATAATTACCCCATAGCTTTTCTGGAGTATGCTCATTGTTTCTTTATAATGAGGAACAAACGTAAACATGACGACAGACTGCTAACAGACTTCTTTACTTAGTAACAGCACATTTCACACTGAAGTTTTATTTTTGTTTTTTTTTTGTTTAAAAAGTTAAGCTCCAGTGGGATCTTTTTCTTTTCTCTGAGATAATATTGAAACGAAGAGTGAGAGCAAATAATAGAGCGCGATATAAATGTTGGTGGGTAGAAGGCAAAAGCTTCTCAGTTGGATTTGTAGTTTAGCTTACCACCAGGAGGGCGCACATACTTCACATCTTACTGGAATTAAAATGACTTTTTTTTTTCCTGTCATCACTCGCATGCACACACACACACACACTCAAGAGATTCCAGAGATTTTCTTGAAAGCACAAGTGCCAAGTTCAACCTTCTAAGAGTAACGGTGACTTATCTAAGAGTGCCTTCTGGTGGACTATTGTGTGTGGGTGTAAGTGTGTGTAAAGGTGTTTGACCCATAAATTATCTGTCTGTACGTACTTCCTGCACGTACCTCACTCTAAGCCAGAAACAGAGAGAAAAAGATGGAGAGGGCTGCAAAAACCTTCAATCATATTTAATGGGATTATTTATCCACATTCTGTCATGAGGCGATGTGTATGTACGCTGGGCTGCCAGCAGAAATGTGTTACACTGTGAAATGGGGTATATCATAGCATCTCCTAGTGAATTGTATTGCAGGCAGGTGGGTGTGTGGTTTTAAGGTTTTGGGGGGGGGTTTCTTGGCCTACTGATTTGATGTATTGCTCTTAATATCGATAGAAAACATGCCGATACAACAGGCCAATATTAAAGCTGTTCATGTTCCATTCAGACATCAGCCAGGTTGGTTTGTTCACTGTGACGAAGGCTCCACTGTCACCACCAGCATTTTCATTATTTGCACCATATTTATGCACAACACACTCTCTCAGAATGTCATTCGCGTGCTTCTCGGCTCATATCTGCTTCTTCTACCCTCATTCCTCCCACTCGTTCTGTTTCTTTTGCACCTTCTCTCCAGTTCTTTGGTCACTCCCGACCCCATTCCTCCTCCTCCTTCTCCTCCTCCTCTTGTGCTTTCTTTCTCTCCAGCCACACTCTTTCTCAAAGTCTAGTTAACTCCCTCCTCCGCTGTTCATTCCCTCTTTGGAAACTGGCTTCCTCCAGGGCAAAAACTCTATAGCTCACTTTGTCTCCCTGTTCGCCTCCATCTACGCCCCCCCTTCCATCTTTCTTCTTTAGCCTCTTTTTGACTCCTTTTTCGTCTTCTGGCTCCCCCTCTGACAATAGGTTTCTGAACCTATCTATTGAAATTTCCCATTTGCACTGCTTGCCTCTCAGTGGTTGATCACGGTTGGAGGTTTGTCCTGCTTTTGCTGTTTAGAAGAGAGAAGGAAAGAAAATAACAAGAAACTCACCCACTTCCTACAGACAGTGCATCCAGGTAGCAGGAAAGGGTTTAATGTAAAAGGTTTCGCTTTGATTCTCAATAAATGCTTTTGGGTTACAGTCTATAATACTAACACTAACAGAAAATATAAATTATTGTTCTAATATCAATAAGTTCATCACTAAACAATAAAAATGAATCAATCCAATCATTTTTCAGTAATACTATAATGGTATTTAAGAACAGATATCAAAACAGGAGGAATGGTTTCTTAGGAACTAAACATAAGAATCAGTTGAGGATGAACTCAATAATAAGGTATTGTAGATGTGGGAATGTATTACTTATGTATTTGGTGGTATTTGCACATCAACAAGCGCATTAGCATGTTTTAGAAAGACAAAGATCAGAAAGTTTGAAAAAGGCTTTATGTGGACATCTACATATTTAGTTATTTATTGTGACTGTACAGAAGTAATTAACCCCACACAAACTGGTTCTTTCCATGACAACAGCAACAGATACAGATTTAAAAAAGTTTAATTTATGACTGAACTTTGGCATCAAGCTACATTATATTCTTCACCTTCACAGGAAACCTTGAAATCAAAATACCTACCTGTAAGTAAAACCGATGAATGCAAAGTTACAGAAAGTTAAGTACAAAATCATGATTGACTAATATAACATCTCCCTCTATTTTAATTAATCTACAATAGTAAAAGATTCAGATTAAAAAATGTCAAGCAATTTAAAATAATTATCCTTTGAAAAAGGCCAAGAAAAACAATATATATAAACTACACAGAACTATAACTGCACAACTGAAATGTAAAGATTTTTAATTATAATTATATTAATATACTGATGTATTATAATATGTTTTATAAACCAATAAACCACAATTGTTGGGTTCTCATGGTGAGGCAAAGGGATATGATAAACGATAATAAAATATTCATGACAAATTGGCTCTGAGAGGCAACAATAATAAATTTCTGTCTAATAAACATTTACAGTACAGCTTAGGATTTCACAAGATCTCATGAAGTCCATGAAAGGGAGTTAAAGTTAAGAATAGGGTCTGGTGGGTTGACATGAATTTATAGTCTGCTTTCCCTAGACGCACCTCATCTCAACATTTAAGCAACACTTAAACTATTCCTATGGACCACAAGTGAGTTTGTCATCAACATGTCATTATCAGTTATTATATACACGACTTGATCCAATAATTTCCCCAATCTCTAGTAAAAAGACAACAAAAAAAACCACAAAAATACAAAAAACAGAGGAATAAATGTAGTAAAAATGTTAAAATCTAAATATCAGAGAGAATTTTAGCAAGCAGAAGAAGGAGACCGTGAAAGAGGACAGAAGATAAATTTTTATTTTAATTAATAAAAAACAACCTGGAAAAAAACTTTCAAAACAATAAACAGATGACACTTAGCTCTTCCCAGCATCCCAAAGAAGCTAGGTTTGTTTAAGCAAATTCAGAGATAATTGACCTCAACACTATTCTGAGTGATAGGCAGTAGATGGAAATAAGCAGAGAGAGACAGAGGCAGGGACGGTGTGAACCGCCTTAGAAAGTAAGTGGGAGGTAGTGTTGTCACGCTGTATAATGGTGCTGCCATTATTGTAATTGGCTGCAAGAATAGTATCTAGAGTGTTTGCATGTCGGCAAGAAAAGGAAAAAAAAGTCAGTTCACGGGTCAATAGAGCAAGAAAGAGTGTGTAAGTGTGAATGAGAAACTGCAAGGGTGATTATGTTTATATTTACATCTTAAAGTGTGGAAAAGTTTTGGAGGAAGTTTCCTGCTTGTTTAGTAGTGTTTCAAATAACCATGTTTTCAGAGAACAGCTGCTGATCGTAGATGTTCCTGCTCAAACTAATTGCTGAGAAGTTGATGAAATATAGTATGCATTAGTCATGACATTTATCAGCACTGAGATATTTATTTCTCTACAAGTGTTCAACAACAAAAAATTAAATTTTTAGAGTGCTGCCTCACACTCCTGCAGTTGTATATTAAGGGATTCAGTGTTTAGCTTTGAACAGAAAAGAAGAAATGACATTTCGCTGTGAATAACACTTGCAGCCATGAAAAAATCTATAGAAAGCTCAGTTTTATTACATAAAGTATCAAATGGGATGAAAATGAGAGGAATATTAATACATCACTGTCATTTCAGTCACTGCACCTCTGTGCACTGGGCTTACACATAAAGAACAGTTCATCTGCACACTAGATCCATTTCTAAGTGACTGGTACAAAATCGTTACATTAATAAAGGACTGTTGTGAGGCCTGTTGTGTGTGCTTTTCTTCATAGATAGTATTTTATTGCTCCAAGCCTGGATGATGCATTTTGCAGCTCCAGTTAAGCAGATGTGAGGTCACATTTTGTCTAGTCAGATTATCAGGGATACAGCCCATGCAACACATGCAGCCAATAAGCTATAGTTTCTTCTGGGTCAAAGAGTCCCCAACACCATCTTCCAAACATTTTCTTAACTTAAGGCAATAATCCAAAATAAAACCACCTGCCTCATATTGCTCCATGTTCCTCTCATTCTGCTGGGACCTGATGGGGCGTTGGCATGGGACCACTGGGTCGTGTGTTTTGTGGGGCTAAGCTTCAGTGGAACAGACTCGTTTCAGCACATCCTGCAGATGTGCAATTGGATTGGGATCTGGGGAGTTTGGAAGTCACATGAAAGGCTTAAGCTTTTGTCATGTTCCTCAAGTTTTTGCAGTGTATCTGGGGGCACTGAATGCTGAAAAATAACATGAAAGTAAGGAACGCAGACCTTTCTGCAGAGCATTTCATTGTAAGTCATTGGTTTGAATTTTTGTTTCCGACTGATGTAACTTTTATGGAGGGGTACATCAATAAATAGTAAATGCAACTAACCACAATGGATACAGGTTCCACAAAATAAACTAAATCACATAACATATAAAAAAAAACCACAACCCTTAAGAGAATTTCGTTTTCATTTTAGTTGTTTTAGACTTGGGCTTATATGGTACATTGTAGTTTCTGTTGCCAGGCTGTTCCATCACACTTGCTCTGTTTGAGGTTTGACTGGAGCTCTTTTAATTGCATAATCTCTTAGTTCTTCTGGAGGTCTGGTTTGAGATTTAGCACCAAATACTCCTTATCTTATTGAACAAATAAAAGCTGAAGTGGCAATTTTTGAGGGACAATTACATTTCTAGTTTTTTGAAGGTTTAACTGGCTGATTTTGCCATTTTGATCAACTCAGATTCTCTTTCTAAAAACTATAATCAACTAATTTAAAATAATTTTAGTTTATTTGTTTTTAATTAAGCATTCTAACTGTAAAAAAAAATAAAATACTGCCCTCAAACAAAAGCATCTGTGCTTTGTCTCCATATAGACAGGTACTTTATTGTGTATGTGTATATATATATATATATATATATATATATATATATATAATTGTTTTGTAGAATTTCTAAAAATGTGGTTAAAATT
>JBAMHW010000007.1:19942844-19953023 GCA_037177495.1 Rhadinocentrus ornatus | reverse complement strand
CCCCCCCCCCCCCCCCCCCCCCCCCCCCCCCCCCCCCCCCCCCCCCCCTCTTCCCCCCGCCTCTCCTTCCCCAATCCTCGACTGCATCTAAAAAGAAAAGAGGATCTAAGATACCAAGAGAAGAGGAAAGGGAAGGAGGTGTGGACAAGAAGGCTGAACCACACCTGATTGATCCGATCTCAGTGTGTAGGAATCAACAGTGACTGGAGAGGAAACGATAAAAGAGGATTAGAAAGAGATGGAGGCAGGGGAGGAGAGGATGACTCCACAGACACTTCTGTAAACAAACCTGAAAGTGGATATAATGAAAGACCATGAAGGGGTACGTGGGCGGATAGGAGCGGTAGATGGTGTAAAAGATAAAGCTGCAGAGACAGGAGACAGTTGGATATAGTGAGAGATCGAACCTGGGAGGGAAGAGGAAAGAAAATCTAAGGATCATTAAAATGACATGTCGATTGGAAACCTTGGCGAGTGGGTGAAAACACACATAGAGGCTTGTGCCAAGAGGATATTTATGAGAGGGAAGCGGGGATAGTGTGGTGGTAAAGCATATGCTGGTTGATATTCATAGAGCAACCCCATCTGGTCTCAGCTCATACTTTTACACTCCCTCTTGCGTGCATGTGTTCCTTTCCTATACTTTTTCTGTCTCTCAAACACAGGGAATGTTGAAATAGTCTGATTCTATCTAAAAATAATATTAAAGAAATAATTCAACTCAGGAGCTGTGCTGAATTGTATGGGACAAACTCTTTTTCACCCTGACATATCAAAAACTGTCTGTGTCTGGCTGAGACAGGAGCTGGTTGTTGATACAGATCTCTGTCACACATACACACAGAGATGCACAAGACAAGCATGTAAAAGTATCCAAATGCTGATATTTTTACACCTAACAGAAAGAAAAAAAAACAACACGCCACCAATGTTTAGACTCATTCTTCTTTTTGCAGCAACCCCAGCTGATACGACATCAGTCTTCACTGCCAGGGACTCATTTCCCCTGTCCTCTGCCTGGCTGTCCAATTCTCCATCTGTCTCCTCACCTCCCTTCATCTTCTCTATTGTTGCAATCTCTTGTTCGCTTTGCATGGATTTTGACTGCAGCCAAGGGGCAAGTTTGCATGTAGCACTGAGTTCACATACAAACACACATGCATGTGCAAAGAGAAAAGAAGAAGAAAAAAAAAACTTGCCTTTAGACGATTTGTTTATCAAATGTGCTGTCAAATCATGTCAGGCATATCATGTCAGGGCACATTTTCCAGCCTTGGGCAAACCAAAAGAAGGGATTTAAATAAGGTTTGCCACAATGTAGCTAATTTCAACAGCTATCACCATGGTTTATTATTAAAAGGCCATATATAGCGCTCTGTGAGTGTGGGTCCATAGACATAATTTTATCTGAATTGTAAATTCATGTTATTGATGTTAGCATTGTGGATTTGGAAGGAGACATAAAATATCAACCATGGAACATATAAATGTTGCAGAAAAATGCCTCTCTGTAAAACATTTCACAAAACATTTCTGGGAATTTCATGACCACTTTCCTGAATAATTTATAGAAATTTCACAAACAATAACCACTGAAAGAAAACATGCATTATATATGTCAGCTTATATTGACTGTTCAATATGTGACTGTCTTGCACTCAGTTGGCTTATTAATTTGTGTAATATTCTCTATGTATTTTTTGGTCACAACCTCAAACAGATACACTGTGCATCTGAGTGAGCCGTCAGAAACCTTTAAAACGCTGCTTTTCTGTTGCATGCTCATTGTGGATTTTTTTTCAGAGTCAGATCTAGAACTGTCACTTCTTCATACTTGCTGTTGTTTTTACAGCCATCAACGGCACTGTGGGGCAATTAATCTGATCTCCTCTTCCCTGATCTCTCTTCCACTCTAGTTACATGTCACTCACTCACTCCAATTCAGTTAATCTGACTAGAAAAAAAACCCTCTTCACTTACTTTCCTTCACTTCAACTGTCACTATCCAATTTTCTCCATTTTTGTTGTCCTTTTGCATTCCCTGATTCCTGTAATCTTCATCGCCCGGTTTCTCCATCTCTCATTGATCTCTGTGCCCTACATGTCAGTTTTTTTTCTGCTTGGAAGCTCTGACCCATATAATTCCAGGAAGCACATCTGACTACCCAAACCTCACATCTTCTCAACTTTAGAGTTAAACTTTTTTCAGCAGGTAGAAAATACAGCACTTTTAAGTTGAACAATTTCAGTGAAACTTAACTCTGCAACCATTTACTTTATCATTTAAATGAGACAAATTTGTCCCCCTTTGATTTTAGAGTTAGCGACCAATAGTACTTATTTCTATATTAATCATGTTTCCCATTTTTTTTCTCTTTCAGTCAGGAGCTGGGCACCAACATGGCAGCCGAAAGTCTTGCTGAGCTCCGTGATTGGCTCTTTCTGCTCCTACTTGTTCTCACCTTATTGGCTGAGGTATTGGAGCTGGCAGCAGCTGCAATTGCCATGGAGACTGGCGAGGGAGACGAAGGCATTGTTTGTCCCTCTGTGTGTCGCTGTGACGAGGGTTTTGTCTACTGCAACGACCGTGGCCTGAGTCTAATTCCTCCACTACCATTAACGGCTGCCATCCTCTACTTGCAGAGCAACAGGTTGAGTAACGCCGGATTGCCCCCATCACTGGAACGCAGCACCTCCATACGAGTAATTTACCTGTATGCCAACCAGTTGGATGAATTTCCTATACACCTTCCGCCTTCCTTAAGGGAGCTCCACTTGCAGGATAATAATATACGAACGTTACCGCGATCGGCTTTGGCTAAGTTACCATTACTAGAACGTTTACACTTGGATGATAACTCTATATCCACAGTTAGCATCCAAGAACGAGCTTTTTCTGGGACTCCACGGCTTCGACTTCTGTTTCTGTCTCGGAATCACCTGTCAAGCATCCCTGCAGGCCTACCAGCATCATTAGAAGAGTTGCGACTGGATGACAACAGAATTAGCACCATTCCCACACATGCTTTTCGTGGGCTGTCCTCCTTGCGACGCCTTGTCCTGGATGGAAACCTACTGGCCAACACACGCATTGCAGATGACACATTTTCACGCCTAGCCAACCTGACAGAGTTGTCACTGGTCAGGAATGCTCTACAGTATCCCCCTGTAAACCTGCCTTCAGCACACCTAGTTCGACTTCATTTGCAAGACAACGGAATGACCCACATACCAAGGGGAGCGCTGGATGGCATGCGGCATCTGCAGAGGCTGGACCTGTCAGGGAACAACCTGACCAGTCTCCCTAGAGGACTTCTGAGAGACACAGAAAGCCTGGAGCTGCTGCTGTTGCGAGGGAACCCCTGGTACTGTGGCTGCAACCTTCGCTGGCTCCATGCCTGGATGCACGGACGTGGGTCAGCAGTGACTGTCAGAGGTCTTACCTGCCAGGGGCCTGAGCCTGTAAGGGGGCAGACACTCAGAGACCTAACATCACTGATGGAGCAGTGTGAAGGACCTCCAGCTGGTCCCAGCACTGGGGTAGGGGTGAGCACAGCAGAGAAAGAGGAAGGTGATGATGGTGTTGGAGAGGGTCAAGCAGTCCCCTCTGAAAGCACCACCACTTCTTCTCTGCTGGTTCCCACACAAGGCTCCCTGTTCACTCTGCGAGCTAAACGACCAGGACTTGTTATGCCCCTACCTCCAGGGGAAGGTGGACAGGTATCTGAAGGAGCCTTAGAGCTGAGTGTAAAACCACTCTCTTCAGACAGTGTACTGGTGAGTTGGCTGTGCCCACAGCCAGCACCGTCCTTCCGCCTTTCGTGGCTAAGGCTAGGTAGCAGTGCAGCTCTTGGTTCAATAACAGAGACTCTGGTACCTGGAGAGAGGCAACAGTATCTCCTTACCCAGCTCACCCCACGCTCCCATTACCTCATCTGCCTGCTGCCACTACGACAGGAGACCTCTTTTGGGGCCTCCAGTATGGGTTCATCTCGTGCTGGCAGCATGGAAACGGACAGTAAAGACTCAGCCCCGGCCTGTGCTCAGATAGAGACTGGAGAGGCTCTGGTCAACACTGGAGGGGAGGGGTCAGACAAGGAGGGACAGGACTCGGAGCTAACAGCCTTGCCATTGGCTGGGATTATAGGGGGTGCCACAGCGTTGGTAAGCCTGCTCTTAATCTTTGGAATCTTCTGCTGGTACGGACAGAGAGCAGGTTACATGTCAGGCGACTCCGGCTCATACAGCAGGGGCCGAGGTGGAAAACACTACGATGACTATGTAGAGTCAGGCACCAAGAAAGACACTTCCATCTTAGAGATTAGGGCCCCTCCTGCAGGGTTTCAGATGACAGCTATGGCCCATCAGCCCCTGCAGCCTAAGCTGGAGGATGTTACCTACATCCACACCATTTTTCCATCTTCCTCCACATCCTCCCAAGCTAACGGGACCTACCGGAGCAGCCATGGAGCTGGCACCCTCAATGGCACTATCCTCAGCCAAACCAGCCACCATCATGTCACCTATGGTACCAACCGTGGTTACAGAGAGGGGGGCATCCCTGACATAGATTACACCTACACGTGATGATACAGGGACACACGCCCTGAGCCACAAGAGCTCCACTGGCAAGTGGCCATGTTGTCGTTGGTTTCCAAAGTACCCTCTGTGCCTCTGCTGGTTCAATTCTGATTGGTTTGCTTAGTAAAGAAGACTGATTTGAGCTGTAATGATTGGGCAAAGCTACTGAGTGACAGAACAGTCCTATACTCTACTACTGTAAACTACATTATACAGTGGGCCCTTCTTTCAGCGCTACTTATAGTTATTAATGGTTACGTTTTCTCTTTTGGATATCTCAATGTCTTTCAAACCTACTATTCTTCTCAGCTCATGATAATACAGAGTAACTTATTTGAGGTTGATATACTAGGCTTAGTTGATTTAGCAGGAGATATATTTATAATGTGAGGAAAAGGCACTTGGCGTGTATAGATAGCGCTCATAACTTCCTACCAACTGTAAGCTCTGTGCTGTATAGATAAAAGGAATAAGAGAAGGAGAAATCAATGGTTGTTATAACCCACAGATGACAATGAATCATGGCTGACATGAAAAGATGTGTCCCTAGCCCCTTCCTTTCCTCTGGTTTAGTCCCCTCCTTTTTAATTTTCCCTTCTTTCCGTCTCTTCTTTTTTTCGGCTGAGGCTCTTTTCCTTTTATTTCTCTCGTGTCTTTTGTGGTGCTGTGAGCAGAGGACGACTTTGTTCTCGCCAAGGGAGCTGACAGCAGTGATAACAGTTCTGACAGAGACGAGAGACACAAACCACAGCATGGGAAGACTAATGAGTGGGAGAGAGAGAGAAAGTGTGTGGGGGGTGATGGATAGATGGGTGGATGGAAGGAGAGAACATAAAAGACAATGAGGGAAGACAGAGAGGGGTGCTGTTTTGGGGATTTACACAGAGAGGTGTGTTTGCTGAAGGCGGAGGGCAAGGACAGAAAAGAAAGAGATTGGAGCCAAGTTAAAGGAGGGTAAGTGACCAGTACAGCGGCAGGAGGCAAAGTAAACAACAAAAGGAAAAGAAGATAGGGGAAAAGAGGACTAAAAACTAGAATAATGTCACATCATCTAAAAAACAAATAAACTTTTGACCACTACACTTAACATTTATCTTAGTCGTCAGTGTTTCCCCACTGACCCCTAATTTAATGCTAGAGAAACACTGGTCGTGATTACAGACTGCATGCTACCTTCAAAGACTGTTTTGAGTTGTCTGCAATAATTACAATTCATAAAATGTACGAATTATGTGAGCAAGAAAGAAATACCAGGTTAGACAATCAAAAGATAAAATGATTGCCAAGACCACATTCAAAAGCAGCTTTTAAAAACATAATGGCAAAGTTTGTCAAAAAAAAACTTGCATGTACCCGATTTTTATTGTGGACTGGTCTCATTATCAAATTATGTTTGCAAACGAGGTAAAGGAAACATTTTATAATAGCAGCCCAATCATCTTCTATTGAATGGCTAAACGTTCTTAATTGAAAACCAGTTTATAGCAGTTAATCATCTTTGGGGGCTAAGTTAGAATGACTATGCTCTACTTACTCTTTCCTGAGACTCACTCATAATACATGTGTTCAAGTCCCCCCCCTCTAAAAAAAAATTTTGTTCATGTTTTTTTTGTTATTTAAGAAAAATAAAGTGGTATATAAAATTAAATATAAAATAATACTTCATAGTCTATGTGATTGTGATGTTTGCGTATTGGTATAGTGATTGGAAAACTGGTAACACAAATTTGCAGACAGGAAAATGACACACCTGACAAAGTGTGTTGGTGTTTACGATGTTCCAATCTCTCATGTGACAAAGCAATTAGAGGTAACACAGCCACAAATACGATGGGTTCAGGGGTGTAAAGGGTACACTGTTTCATCTGTAGTTATTTTTCAAGCAGAAATAACAAACATAGCCAATTTTTCAGCTTATTTGTGAGTTTTTGCAGCTGTTCTTAATTTTATGGCAGAGTAAAATTCTAATATTTACCTTTTTCTATTTTCACTTTAATTTTTGATGGAGCCGTTTAATTCATCATTAATTCTGAGTTTCTGTGATAATTATTTATTTTGTGCATAAAATATGGACCAAATGATAAATCTATAAATTAAAATCAACAAAGTTGCAGCCTTACAAATTTCTACAATCTTACTGTCAACACCATGTCAATACAGGGCAATTTAACTTGTATGAAACTGAATAATAACAAAATAACAAAACCAGCAAAATGATCAAACCTAATCTGATAAGGTCTTGGCAGTGATTTGTTGACTCAGGTTGTCCAGTTTTATGGCCTTAGAACAGCATTTACACAGTTCTGTTTGCAGCCCGACCGCTACACTGTGCATCTTGACACAAACATGGCCATGGAAAAGCGGCACCTGCTCTCTGACTACTTCTAACAGACCCCAATAAAACCCTTAATGAAGGAAGACTTTGAATGGAAAATTATTTTAAAGAACAGCCAGAGTTTAAAAGAGGAAGATGAATGCTAAAGAGGGAAAAACTACAAGTGAGGATGCAGAGCGGACATTTAGATAGAGCCTGAGTTTTGAGACCCTTTCTTTCATTCTGTCTTTCAGTAGCTCTCTTTCTCTTTTCCAGCCTGTACTGTGTGCCAGTAAAAATGGAGGAACTCCAGTGTGTTTTTAGTTTTTCAGGGGTTGTTTTTTTTTTTTTATGTCTGTATTTGTTTTTTCTATTTTTTTAAGAGCAGTGAAGCTACAATTTACTCTGTGTAGAAATCCTTTTCCTTTTAAAATCTCATCCTCAGATGTGATAATAAAAACACTCTTATGTAAAAACATAAAAAATGGGTGCAAAATGCTATTCAGTTTATTGGTCTGTCATCTTTTTTTCTACGCAGATGAATAAAGACTTCTAAAAGAAAAAAAAAAGTTGTTTTGTATGTTTTCTTCATGTGTGCTATTGCATTAAGGGTTCAAAGCAGCAACAAAAGCTAAATATATCATGCTCTGGACTGGCTTAAGAAAACAAGAATCAATGTGAGGTTCAGATTTTTAATATGATTTATGATGAGACTGAGTGGATGTTGTTAAATCACACACACTGAATGAATAAATCATCTGCATGTGTGTTTGAATCATCATGATTCAATATAAAAGAATCAGCCAGCCGGCAGACGTTTATTTGGTAAGAACTTTGTGTGATTTTTGGGTTTGTGTTTCACATAAGTGTATGCGTGTGCAATGTCTGCGTTTGGGTGAAAATATGCCTCTCATTCTAAGTGAGTGCTAATGCTTGTGTAAGCATGGATCAATATAATGAAAGCAGGAGTGCATAAGTGTCCATCTTAGAGTTACTGCTTGTGATGGGTGTTTTTGAAATATACAGCATATAGACAGACAGTTTGCTGCATTTTCTCCTGTTTGAGAAAGAAAAAAAAACAGTGATTATGTTTGTCTGTGTCAACACTGTACTGTAAATGTGGTCCAGCTGCATCTTCACGTCTGTGCTTTTAACAACAAAAGACCCGAGTTTTCATCAGTCATTACGAGGGCCTTTCAGAGTCAAAGTCCATTATCTACCATCAAGCTCTCCTCCTTAATTATTCTAACTTACAATACAACCAATGAAAAGATGTGTACTTTTCAGTTTGAAATTTATTCATGTGCTCATCAGGATGCTTCCATTAAGTTGCATCTTCTGGCACACCACCTTTACCAAAAACAATTCATCTTTTCAATGAATTATTGAACATGTAAAAGATGTTTGTGCACAGTTTTTGCACACAAGCACAGCAGTAATGTGTCAAGTTTCACTGCATTTCCTTTCAATTCACTTTAAATCTAAATGGCTGGCATCTATTTCTTTAACAAATTAGCCCACTGATGTACAATAAAATGGTTGGTTGCGCTTTAGGCTCCGTGCTCTGTATTTTCTCCACCACAGTGTTGCAAAGGATGATTTAAAGCTGCACCGTAATGTAAAAGAACCTTCCAGTGTTTGCATGCATTATAAGCTTATTTAGTAAAAGGTCAGTGTATTCCTTTAAATGACTGTGTTTGGCATAGCGAGCCGAATGTTTGGTCGAAGTCCTTTTGCATGGTTAGTTTGGATGCAAATGCTCCTACAAATTGCAGGCATCACTCAGACACGTCTCCAAGGCTGATCATACGTTTGCACCACCTTTTAAACTGCAGACTGAAATCGCAGCAGTCAAGGGCACAGTGGAGAAACAAACAACTGCAAAATAAGAACAAGTGCAATAAAAAATTAAACAAGTCTACATAAACCTTGATAATAGAACATTAATTTAGGTGTATAGGATTTTTTTTGTTTTGTTTTGTTTTAAGGATTCAAAGCACTATTGTAGATATCAGTAATGCAGAAGGGTGAGCTTCTTATTTTCCTTATCTTTTTCTCTTTGATTTTGCCTCTTGCTTGCAATCATTGTGGTCAATGACTGAAAATAACACCTCTGTCAATTTAGTGAGAATTTTTTGTGAGAATATATTTGCCTTTGTCTTCAGAGAGACTCCAGACGTTTCTGCCTTTGAGTGAAACACTTTTCTACCAACATGAATACATTTACAACTCATATCCTCACCTCAGCTGTAAAGCCAACTGAAGAAATACAAATAAATTTATTCCACTGTTGTTTTTTGTTGTACAAACATTTGCGAATATTTGAATTGATCAGGGCCCTGTGATTGTCAAAGTCCATGGAAAAGCCAGATAAATTGATGACACGTTTCATCTTATACAAACACATTGCAATGAAATACCGCAGAAGGATGACTTTAACAGCAGCAACAACAAAACATTAAGCTGTGATGGTCTTTTGTTGCAGTGAATGGAGAAGACATCAGTGAAATAAACAAGGCAGAGAACAAACCAAGACAGCCTCTTGGGCATTTTGACAGCACCAACTGTATGAATTAGGCTGGCTATCAGAGAGAGACACTTTGGTGCCACTGCAAGACCCCTCTGGTGAGAAAGAAGACATAATAAATCTTCAGAAAAAAGTTCTGGCAAAACCAGATTGCCCTTGTGCTGCAACTGTCCTCTATTCAATTTCCCAGACGTGTGTGTTTTATCTTTTAATGTAGTTCAGCTTAATTATGAGCCTGCACACTGCAACATTTGTTTAACCTTGCTAGTAGGGAGAAAAGCCTCTGAAATTGAAGAAAATTAAAGGCATTTACAACCTTAAGTAGTTTTTATGCAGCTTTCCTTAGTATCAGTCCAACATTAAATTAATAACACATGTGTATTTTTCTTTCTACTGTTTGATAGTGCAGATTCAGTTTCATCTCCTGGCTACATTAGCAATCTGTGAGGAGAAACAAAGGAATGCTTCAGGCAGACGGCTCCTGCTGGATGTGCTCTTTCAAAGCTCTTAGCCATAACTCAAGCTCACTTCGCTACCTACCTCTCCTGGGCTACACTCTGGACCACACTGAGACTTCAGCACTTGTAGTTATGGCAACTTCTGATTTCTCTGGAGCGCCAGCTCTCAGACTTGCAGAAGAAGACAAATCTCAGCAAAATAAAACGTAAGTGAATTCCAAGAACACTATATATATATCTATATATATATATACACACATATCTATATATATATATACACACATATCTATCTATATATA
>JBAMHW010000007.1:19909835-19934341 GCA_037177495.1 Rhadinocentrus ornatus | reverse complement strand
CAGACCCCTCCATGTTTCTAAGTGGGAGAACTTGCAAAATAGCAGGGTGTTCAAATACTTATTTTCCTCACTGTATAGATACACACATACTATCATACTATACTATACTATACTATACTATACTATACTATACTATACATATATATATATATATATATATATACAGTTTGGTTTTTCGGATTTACATTTTTGAGCAGGAGGCGGTATATGCCTACTACCTCGTACTACCTCTTTCATACCTCGTATTGCACAGAAGTACCAGTTACAAATGAGGCGACAGATCTTTATTTATTCCCCCCAAGCAGTTAACTCTTGTAATTTATTACGCTTT
Organism: Rhadinocentrus ornatus; assembly: GCA_037177495.1. Lineage (NCBI taxonomy): Eukaryota > Metazoa > Chordata > Actinopteri > Atheriniformes > Melanotaeniidae > Rhadinocentrus > Rhadinocentrus ornatus. The sequence goes on along the minus strand of JBAMHW010000007.1, from coordinate 19,934,010 downwards.
AGTGTTTAGTTAATACTTTTTCAAAACTGCCTGCTTATTGTGACAAATTACTTGTTTCTTTGGATATTTACCTGTCTGACCATCCTCTGGCTTTGTTTTCCTGTTTGGACTGAACAACAGTAGTTACTAATTGTCCTTAAATCATTACAGTAATGATTTAAGGACAGTTTTGAGGTCTCTGTTCTGTTGATGATTATCTACTTTTTACGTTACTTACTACTTAACACCACACATTTAGGAAGTAAATAAAGTATACTGTAGTATTTGAAGTACATATACATGTAGTACATATACATGTATCATTTTTTCATAGCCTTTGAGAAGTAGTCACAGTATTGCTACAGTACAACAGCACATCAAATATACTAACCTGAATCTGCATTAGCAATACCAATTTGCCTCTGTAAGAGCTTTTACATGCAGACATTTGACAGGCATATTGAAGGATTATGTCCAGTAGCTCTGCTCCACAAAACACCCAGTCCACCCAGGGGGAATACTGCTATAGGAACTAGAGCTAACAAAGTGCAGTTACTACAGCAGGGAGGACCATTGCAATTCACAGGGGATCTGTAACCCGTTCTGCTTCGGATGAGCGGCTTGTGAACCCATTTTACTTTTCAAGTAAACAACAAAAATCTGGTTTAATTAAATTTTACAAATGTAAAAAGCCCAGTTAAGAGCAAGTAGTGGGTTTTTATATTTTCAATGATTTAATTCAAGCACCACACACATAGACACAAGCAAAACACTTACAATTTAAGTACCTGTTTTAAGGCTTACTTGAAGCGCACACGCACAATACATTTGTCTGCAAAGGCAAACTTGGTGTGACATTTTGCATCTTGTAATACGAGCTTGTCCTAAGAGGAGCTGACAAGTGCTCTAGGGTAGATGTATGGTAACTGCAGCAAACAGAGAGACAGAGAACATATACTGTGGGGCCAGTGAGACCTCAGCTGTAGGAGCAGTCTCTGTTCTTCCATCAGCCCCTTATACCCCTGTTTTACCTGAGATGCTGGGTAGATCACAACAAGTTGCCTCCCCAGAGTGATACCTCAGGTAAGTGACTTGGTGACAAACTAGCAGTCATGAAATACAGTTGTGAAAAGATTCATTCCTCAGGCAGAAAAAAAAATTGTACAGCTGGCTACAATTTCATTAAACCCCTGGTAACAGCTGGATGATGAGCATATTTAAAACAAACAGACCATCAACAGCTTATACACTGGAAACTGGAAAAGAACATGGAAAGCCTCCCACTGCATGTCCTCTATTACTTCTGTCAAATTAGGAAAATGCAGCTAAGGTGAAAGCTGAGAAATAATTGTAGCCACTCTGAAGAAATTTACAACAAAACATCAAGCTGGAAAATTTTCCATACACACTGTAGCAGTATGGTGAAAGCAAGGCTGTCTCACAGGCTGGGTTTTGGAGCTAAGCATTGTGCTAAGCCCCATTGACAAAACCAGCTAAGAATCTCTGAATCCTTCCAAAAGGAGTGTGAAGCTGAGCCACTGTAGAGTAATACTCTTGTAAAGGGCACTACCTGCAGAGCCAAGGGTTTGACTGGTTTATCCTCTTAAAATCACCAAATAGGATCACCGAGTATACCCCTCTCACCTTTCTCCTCCTGCTGCTCAAGTCAATTTGTCCATGACTTCCAAACTATCCACCCTCCACCCTCCTTGCAAGCAGTCTCACTACACCTATTGGTCATCATCAAGAATGGACTTCTGTAGAATAAAAATAAAAGATGCTCCGCCACTGAATTTATATTTTACTGGATGGAAGCATCTAAGTAAAAAAAAACACTCATGTTCAATTATTAATGAATATTCCATCCATACATACATACATACATACATCCATACATACAATATAATAATCATGAATTAAATTGATACTGGAAATTTTCTGTCTTTACTTTGTTCATGACTGGCTACATGTGTATTTATTGCAGTTATACAGTTATTTATTACAGTTCCATACATACTTTCATTTAAAAGAAATGTTTGCACCTAAACATCAGCATCAGATCTCCCCGAGTGCCGCTGCATAGGTGCAGACCTTACCTTAAACAGTCAATCTACATGAGCATAAAGAATCACAAACTACGTATTTAACGCAGCTAATGGAAGAGCCTGCTGTTTGCTCTGTAAACAAACTGTTCAAAACCAAAAGACTTATGTCATTTCTCTTTGCCAAATTATGAAAATTATGAACTGATGGTCAAACTAGCTCATTGATTAATTTTCTGCTGATTGACTTAACAGGTTTCACTTAATACTTTTTTGGGGAGGGGGGCATAATGGGCTTAACAAAAATAGTTTTTAAAGCTAAAACCAACAGTCAATAAGTCAATTAGGTAATTCCAAATAATATAAGATGATGTCTGTCATTGTAGTGGGGTTGATCACAGCTGCAGAGGTTATTCTGACATGAAAGGTGTGAAATCTCCAGACCTAAAAGACTGGTTGAATCCAATAGTCAAGACTTTATCTAATGATTCCATGCTGAGTTGCTTTAAAGGCAACAAAATTATACCTGTCAACAACTGGACTTATTCATTTGCAGGAGATTAGGACATGCTTCCTCATGTTTGCCGTTTGGCTTTTCTTGGGAATAAAGATTATTGATGCAGAATTAAATTTTATTTGGTCACTACATGCCCATGCATATCCAAAGCTTCAGTTAATCAGACCCCAAACGTAGCATGAGTAAAACTACATGTGCATTAGCAGTCTCCATCAGTTCCCCCACACAGATGCAACAACCATGAATTGACTAATCAGACAAACATTTCTGTTATCACAATTTAACCAGATTTTTCTTTTTACGCAAACCTAAACATTAATGTTGTGTGTTTTTTTTGTTGTTGTTGTTGTTTTGACAAGTGTCCCATTCACCAGACCATCATTTCATTTTGCTTTCCTATGGGTTTATTTGTAGATGTAGGTCATATATCTGGAAGTCGTAGCTCATTTAAGATGTTCTTAGTCATTTTCTGACACTGCCATAGTTTTGTCCAAGTCTATCTTTGCTCACAAGGGTGTTATGACAACTATATCTGAGCATCCTAACACAGTGCAGAGTAGTACCAACATTTTTTATGTGCAAAGATTCAAATTGGCCTTAATGGCACCCATGGTCTCATTTTAATCTTTCTACAGACTGCACACATTATCTTTTATTGTGTTTAAGCGCTGCTTTTCAGCTTCTCAATTTCATTTTGTGAATTTCACACAACTTTCAAAAACTATTTTTCATCACAAGTTTGTGCTTTCAGCTTTCAGACGTCTCTCAAAGAAATATTTGTCATTCTGACCCATCAGACTTTTTTCTGTTAACTGCAATGTCACACTGACTGCAAAATAATTTGTAGGTGAGAAATGAAGCATTGCTGTCCTTCTGCTGCATGGCTTCCTGACTTTTCTTTTACATGTCCCTAACCATCTGAAGACCAGCTCCACTGTCCATCACCTCATCCATCCATCTGTTCTTTCGTTCAATGTTCCTTATCGGTAAAGGGGGTTATAGCACAGTTCACAGACGCCCACGCTCTCCTCCAGTCTGTCACCTGCAGCCCAAGAAAACTATTGGCTATAATCTTGTATCTCTCAGCTGTTGCCACGGTGAGAGTGTTACCAGCACCAACCACCTGCTTTATCTCTGACCAACAGAGGAGAGACTCTATCTCATGAGCACACGACTGAACAGCCGTGCACAAAAGGTACACATATGTACACCACTGATGCACAACTCCATGAGACATTATACCGCACACGTAGATATTGGCATGTCTGTGTGCCATCTATGTCTACCGCAAGCAGGTGCAACTGAGTACAGGTGTCAGCCTGCAGACTCTTGTATGTAGCCCTCTCAGAAAACCTAAACATATAGTGCTGTATAAACACATACTTTACACTACCAGGCTCTCAACAGGAAAAAAGTGTGGCAATTACAAGTAAGTTAAAGACCCAGACAGGACCAGAATATTTTTAATCACCTGACGGTGCATGGCTTAATTTTAGAGACAATTTTTTATAGTCTAGCCTGAAAGATTTATCAGCTTACTCCGCTGCTGCATTTACTCTAACACACAGTTACTCCACTGAATAAAAAAAAAGATAATACCCTGAACAGAGAGAACCATCAGTACAGTTTTTTAAGCCATTTCCCATTAAATTTAATTTCTGTGGGAAAAAAACAGAAGCAAAACAACGTTAATTTAATGTCAAACACAATAAACTCCACAGTGACTAAAATTAAGAGCTAAAATTGAAATGAGAAATAAAAGTTTTGTGAGTGAAAATGCAGCTCAGTAGAGCTCAGCAAATTTGCATTTAATCAATTTGGAAAAAGGTTTTAATGCAAAGTTAGCTGGCGAGACGTCGTGTCCACGCACGCACACACTCACACTGAAGCGCACACTCCGAAACTCATCACTCCAACCACATTTCATTGTGCAATCCATCTTAATCAGCTAACCCATCAGAGACAATATATCCTCCCCTCCATCTCCCTCTCCTTCTCTGGACAGAGTGATTGAGGGGTGTAAAGAGGAGGATGTTTCTGCCCAGTGTCTCCTCCCCCTCATATTTACCCCCCACCCATCCTCCTCAGCAGGACAGCTCTTAAGTGCTTGTGGGTTTTTATGTTTGTAGTGTTTTATAGGAGTGGGCAGGAGCCAGGGGCTGTAAAAGTGTGGAAGGAGGGAGGGTGGAGGGGAAACAGAAGCAGTAGGAGGAGCTTAGAATTACTGTAAATCCAGTCTTTATTGAGAACGACTCAAACGATAAACGGCGCCCACCCAACCTCCTCACAATGCTCTGCTTACTTGATCAATGAGTGCTGACTGAGGATGGGAGGTAAAACCAAGTTTCCACCTGTTAATTCACTGGTCTTTGATAAGTGATAGGTGATAAGTTGTGTGACCAGAGAGGCTAAAAGATGGCAGTAGGCAGTTTTCTTTAAAAATGTTTATTTTACAAGGTGCATGTTGCAACAAAATCTGTACGGAAAAATTGCAAGTAACTTGGTTAGTCAAACTGTTAACCTGGTCAACAAGAACAAACTGAAGTCGAGCTGGAAAAAATTTATCTCACATGCACCTTGCTACATTTATATGGCCTCCTCCTCCACACAGACAACAGGCCAGCCTTATATAAACTTGGGTCCTGTTAACAAAATGGCTTTCCTATACTCCTACCACTGGGCAGGTCAGCCTATTGTTTACACTTACATCCAACATACCATTAAGCTACTCATTCACAGTAAACTTGAATAACCACTTACACAATCATCATCAATTGAAACCTGGTACCATACACAACTAAACAATAGATAAATAAAGATATTTATTTAACTCAACATAATCAATCTCCCCTATACGTGATTTCTTTCAGTGATATCGCCAATAAGATGAAACCCTAAAAATACAGAAAATATATAAATATTTAACAAACAAGGCTGTTTTAACCAGATAAATAGAACTAAATTAATCTGGTCTAAGTCTTGTTTTAAACAGATGTTTATGTATCTTAACCATTCAAAAAGAAAGTAAAACACTAGTGAAGCCTCATAAAGCATCGAAGCTGTCCAGCAAATTGGTTCAGAAAATGAACCGTTTCTCAAGGCTTCATGTGCACATGAAGCCACCTGCTGGCCAAAGTGTATAAAACAGGCAGCTTTGTTATAATCTGGGACATACTGAATTTGGTGAGTAAAGGCTCTTTTAAGTCTTATTAAGACAAGAAAAAAAACACTATAGAATTTGCTTGTTAATATATTGTATCTGGAAAAAAAATCTTGAGAATTGAGCCTGTCACCTTATGTCTTGCAAGCCAATGTTTCAGTGATTTTTATTAAAGTGATTTATGTGTGCTAATCAATTCTTCTACCAAAATTGTACTGCCATGTACTCTCATACACTATAATAAGGGCATGTGGAGTAACTGTTCTCTGTCACTTCTGAAAACTGGGATCGCTTTAATCAGGCAGATGATGGTGAAAGTGCTCATTTGAACCAGCACAATAATCTACAGTTCAAGCAAGATTTTCTGCATTTTTATTAGAATTTTTTTTTTCAACTGTGTTTGAATTTAGTGGATTTTTCTCTTTTTTTTTCTTTGTGTGTTGGGGGAGGCAACTTCTCCTGCATAAAGTATTTCCTGGATTACTCGACACATGCTTTGAAGACTCTTGCGAAACATCCCATTACCACAAAACACAAAACAAAACTAAATAGTTGGTGTCTGCTGACCACTGAGCAAAGATAAAGATAATGTTGTTAAATTATATCCAAGAAGAAGAATGGTTAGTTCACAACTGCTGCCATTATGTGAAACAGTGGCAAATGGAGAGAACTTACCCACGTTGTCACTGTGCCCTTTTGCCTGGATGGATTTGCATCTACACATACAAGTCTGTGCATTTTTCTGTATTTGCTATCTGCCAGTCAGGCCTGGAAGCCCCCTCTTAACATACCCACCAGTCTGCCAGTGCAGCATATAATTGGCCACAGTTGGCTTCAATTGAATGTTTGCTGCCTTAGGGGCTAAATGATGCTTCAAGGCCTTTCAGAGCAGCCAGAGAAAATCCACCACACTCCAAAGGTGCTGTCATGGAGGCCTTTTGGAACTGGAGCTTTGCGGTTATATTTGCAGCAGGACAAATTTATCTCCTAAATGAGTGTAGCAAAATGACTTCATCTTTGTTCACTGCTCTCTTTCATTTCAATGTCATATCACTTTAAGCATGACTGCCACTCAAAACCTCTTAGTCAATCAGTTAGTCATCAAAGAAAAGGTCAGCAACTTAGTCAACTAAATGACCACAGAGAAAGTAAGCTGGACAACCAATCAGTCAGACAGAAAAGGATGAACAAACTCTGTTACCCAAAGCTCCTTTGAGGGTACCCTGTACCTGCTTGTTGCTATGGCAATGCAGCTTGAGATTTAAATACTAGCCTGTGTTCTCTCCCCGCTTCCCTTTTATCTTCTTTTTGCCACTCTTCCAGACTCCTCTCTTGCTTTTTTGTCACTCAGAGCACTAACTGTCCCTCACACTCTGTCTCTCAGTCAGGTTTCCTCTGGCATTGCTGAGTTTTTCAGAGTCCCTCCGCTCACCTTGTCTCGTCCTCTCTGTAAAATGACACTTTACTAGCCGTTCCCTCTTGTTAATTCTGTGCCACTCTGCATCCTGCGGCTCTGTAAAAACACCCATAAAACACATTTCCTATTTCAAACTCGCCTTCCCAGCCACACATAGACAGTTACTTTCTGTGTAAACACATAATTACTTAAATATTTGTAGGCAGATGGGTGTGTGAATGCTTGAAAGTGCACACAAACACAAGCAATAATCCTGTAAATTAGAGTCAACAATCAACATATTCATTGGATGCTGGCACAGCATCCACCTGCTGACAGTCAACTGCCAATGAAAATACATCATTTTCAGCTAAAGGCTCATCAACAAGCATGCTGGCCTGCCTCACTCTCCCCTGATGCATCGCCTGTGCCAAGACACCGATTACATTTCCCCCAAATGCCCAACAATCCTTACAGGAAAAATGATCCCGTACAAATAAACTGGTTTCTGGCTCCATCTAATGGTCACTACAAAGACTAACCTTACTTTTTGGTGCCTGAAAACCTCGTCTGATGGAAGAATGTGAATAATGTAATCAAAATGGATTATTCTGCCAAAAACTGGTTTAAAAGATCATTTTTATTATAATTATTTATGTTCTTCAACCAAAACATGTTGGTACAATCCTGTAATTATTCATTTGTTTGCTTCTGATAGAAAAATGAGAATTCTTTAATATCTTATTTGCTGATCAAAATTACACTGGTTTGTGTATTAAGACTATTTTATTAAGTTTTCATATTCATGAAAATGTGTTTTTTTTAATGTTTTTGTTGACTCGTGCAAATATATTTTCCCATTTTCTATTAAATTTCTTTTTTTTAATAAAATTAATTTCTGATGGGAAAATATTTTTAATTCTTATCTTATTGTGATATTTTTAAGGTGATGTGTGGTCCCAAACTCACTTTCAGTTTGGTTAGCTAGTAATGTGTCTGTGTCAGCTGTATGACAGACTGGTGACCTGGGCAAAGCGAACCCCACTTCATCTGGGATTACCTCTAGGACCCTCACTAACCTCTGCAGCAGTGGTCCCCAACCACCAGACCATTACATTACATTACAGTCTTTTAGCTGACGCTTTTATCCAAGCGACTTACAATGGTTAGGCAGTAGCGTTAAGGGTCTTGCCTAAGGACCCAACTGGAAGGTGTTAATGTTCGTCCCCTTGGGGATTCGAACCCTACCAATTGAGCTAACCAGCCACACACCAGTACCAGGCCACAAAGCTTTAGCTACCAGTTTACAAGATGTTGCAATTACAAGGAAAACCAAAAATGAAACACCTTAAATAACAAGCATATAACAGTAGATATTTGTTCAACCGTGACACAGAATGCAGCTTTGCCCATGCAGCCACACCTTCAGGGTTTATAAGCACTCACTTAGTTTCACTGATTACAGTGTCTAATGCTTCCTTCCACACCACAGATGACCTTTAGGAAGTCCACAGGAATGAATCCATGACCCCCATGTGATGCCCTCAACAAATCAGGAGGAACACAAATAAACTACCCGCAACTCACAGGGGGTTAAAAAGTTTGTTTGAAACAAACATCTTGTCGATAATGAAAATCAAGCCACCAGTGACCACAGAAAACTGCTTTTATACATTTCTATTATGTATCTGCTCCAAAACTACTAGAATACTAAATTATCAAGTCATGGAACAAGGAAAGTGTCTCTCTTGTCAGTCAGTGCCATCCCGCTGTCAGTGGAAGAAAAAGGGGGTCAGGGTTCCCACTGATTCGAGTGAGTGGTAATGCCTTTACCTCTATGTGTTAACACAAGAAAAGCATTGTATGGATAAACACATAAAGCTTAATAAACATATTTAAATGCAACGAAAACAATATATAAATTACACAAAAAAATTTTTTTAAATATCTAGATTATTATTAACATGAACCAATACACAAGTATCAAAATGGTTGGTTGGTTTGTTTGGGGGAACAGCTAAGATATTAGCAAACACGGAACATGGAATTAAAACAGCTTTTGTTGCTCTGAACAGAAGAGTGTTGGAAAATCTTCCAATGATACCTGTTAAAGATGCATAACATAACTTTCTGATCTTAAAACTCTGCGTTCCGGACTCGTTTTTAGGTGCAGTGGCATCTATAATGTGATGTGTTAGAGCCGTCATTAGGCTGAGAACCTGTACTATACAACTTTGTCTTTCAGGACACCGCGTGACGTTGCAGCTAAGATTCACACCATGTGACAGGCTAGCAAGCAGATATAAATCAGCCATTTTGAACGTGCGTTGTGTACGTCCATCATTCCGATTAAACAAATAAATGCTATTGGGACACTGTTATTGTGCTTAACAGCAACCAGTAAGTATCCATTTTTCATCAACTCAAGTAACATTATCTCTACTTCACCTGTCTCTTCTCTATACACACACTGACAAGAAACCCATTATTTAACCATTAAGATGTTTCTGAATAAATGATCAGCATCGTTACTTTCATGGTTAAATCTGCTTGCCCTTAAAAGTGTTGAGCAGACATTATCAGGTAGGTGCAAAGTTTCTTATTTCTATGAAGAAAATTCCAAAGTGTGTGAACTGACCCAAATATGAAACATCCACAGAGCAAAATAACACTTCATTTCAAGAGATAAAACAGAACCTTCTCTTTTACTTTAAATTAAAAATAAATGCCCTCAGATTTTCTGAACACAGTTACAATGACCATAAAATCTATACATTTGTTACTATCTCGCTAAACCATTTAGATTGAGCCTTTTTAGTATGGAAAAGGACACCTAATGTTAGGGCTGGGCGATGAATCGATAAAATCTATAAATCGAATTTTCCATTTCTGAAAATTTGTTTTTATGAAAATCGTGGTTTCTTTCCTTAGTTCGTTAGCAGCAGACTTAGTCCTACCTCGACACCAGAATGGTGTTTGTCTGACAGATTTACAGTGAAGTGGGCCGTCACTCACGCCTGGGATTTAGCTGCACGTATAACTGCAGTGAGAAATGCTGCTCTCTACTAGATGCAGAAGTCAACTTCAGCCCACAAACTCTAGCTAAGAGACGACCAACATCAGGGGTGTTATTACCGCTGTGGATCCTGTATGATGAGGATCCAGATAAAAAGAGATCATGGATGCAGTTGTGTTGCATATTTCTATGCAAGATATGAAGTCATTTATACCGTGGAAAAGTTGGGACATCATTTATTTTGTCTTAGCTGGCATTCATATATTCAAATAATTTATATGAATGAATAAATGCCAGCTAAAAGAAAGTAAATAATGTCAGTGATCTGGAAAGCAGGACTGGAATTGCGGAACAAAATTAATGTTTTTAATAAGTTATGTTTTTTGAAAAGAAAAAAAAATCGATTAAAATTAGAAGTTGGATTTGGTTAGAAAATCGCCCCGCTCTACCTGATGTGGTTCTGTAAAGTTAAGTATAATAATTTTTACTGACAGATTTTTAATATAAGGAGTTGGGGCACATTTTAAAAGTGACATTAGTTTAGCTCTGTTAACTTTACAAAGGTTCATTTAAAGCAGTCTGTCCAGACGTTTTGTAGAAAATTCAAATTAACACTACCTTGTTGCTTCTATGTTTCTTTGCCTACTTCTAAAGCTTCTGCGGAGCTGTAAATCTTTTGTTCTGGTATTACACTACTTTAAAGAAAAGTTCACAGTTTTTAGGCAATCATATGAAAGTCGGTGGCTATCTCGCTGACTCAAAAATAAAAGCATAATACACATAATCACAGCACACACAGCCCTCACATGAGGTTTCTGCTAAATTCATTCATATGAACTACTCTACAAGAGGCTGTTCTAAGCTTTTTTATGTATAATCCTTTTTTATGTTTCCCTGTGATGGCTGCCCTTCATGTCATTCGAGTGCATATATTCTTTCTTCCCCAACAGTTTAGTCTGTTTTTGTTTTGGGTTTTTTAAATAAAGCTGAAACAAAACAGAGCAGATTTTTTTTATTCCACTTCATCATGTGAGCAAATAGATAACTGGTACTGTGTTAGATTACTGCGCTTAAACATGAAACTACCATAAAAGAAACACACACAGACACATACCTGCATTGACAATAGCGTCAATCTCCAGCATAGTGATGTCACCACTGTAGATAGAAATCTTTTGATCCAGCTTTTCATTCCTCTGGTAGCGACTTGGCTCAGAACCACCTAATAATGAGACACAAACTTAGTCAGATAATAAATGAAGATGTCTCAGTACTTAAAATTGGCTAACACAAAAAATTATGTGCTTTTCTTTAATTTTCCAATAAATATTCCATTAAACAGCAGAGATGTAAGAATATGGTCCACCACTGTCATACTAAGATTGTAAAAGATCCTACTCCTGAATGTTTTGTAAATTGCTGCTGCAAATTTCTTCTCGAAAGAAACAGAAAGTCATCCCAGAGAGGAGCATGTATTAAAACTTAGACCACAACTATGACCTTTGACACATGTATCTTGCAAGACACTATTTTTTGTTGTGATGAATTTGTACCAACAGTCAACCTAAGGTGGGTCATGGGTTAACACTATACATGGTTAATGAACATTTTTACTTATTTGATGTAACAAGCTTTATATATCTAATGATGACAAGTTGACAGTGACTGATGCTGACCTGCAGTGGGAGCCCACACTGGGATTTCATCCAGTGGCACTGAGCTAGAGGTCCTATAGTAGGGACGCCTGTCCTTCAAAGATAGGGACAGCAAGAACTCTGGGATAGAAAATAGAAAAAAAGACAGTACAACCAAATACAACATAAAATATATTTGCTGGATATTCATAAATCATTACAAAGATAATTATATCTTTAGCGGGAGGCATTGGAAATTTTTGAATAATAGATACAATTAGCTACACATTCTCACAGAGAACTTCAGGGTATTGCCCAGAAAACTAATCAAATACACGTACTTTACATTTTACCATTTTTACTACAAGAAAAAATAGGGATGTTGTGTTGACAATATTTAGATAATTGGTTGCATCTTGCATATTGTGTTTAATGTTTTTTTTTTGTTGTTTTTTAATATGAAACTGTATTCATTGTAGTATCTCTCTGCTGACATTACAAAAACTTGTATTGCTTCTACATAATATTGTAACAAATGGGTTCCATATCTCAGTGGAGGTCGGAACATGGATGTGTGTCCTGATCAGGTGACAACTTACACTTCTCTTTCTCATTTACTGAGCAAAGACCCTGCAGGGCATTTGTTTAAAAAATTTATATGTATGTCGGCCTCGGATGAACACTCTCACCCTTGGTCTCCTTCCAGTCTCCCTGTGCAGAGTCCAGGTTAATTTTGAGGGCCATGGCGGTGATGGCTCCGGTGTGCAGGGACTGTGCCAGGGCAACTGTGCTCACTCCGAGGGCGGCACCGAGGGCAAGCTTGCCCAGCCAGCCTCTCTTTTCCCTGGGTGGGGAAGAACCTTTTGCCTGGCTGAACCTCCAAAATGCTTTTGTCGTTGCAGTTGTTGAGAAGCTGTCAACTCGGAGTAAGGCGTTAATATGGCCGCGTACGGGACTTGTTGCTGGCTTCCCTATAAGCTGGATGCTACCCAGAGTAAAAATGTGCTTGAACTTGACACCGGTTCGATGGAAGTCAGCACGGACACGGGACAGGGGGCCGGTGTTGCGTGGGAGGGCTCTGAAACGTGACACTCGAGCTAATATTTGAAGGGCCATGTCTAAGTAACACCAACCAGGCAGGTGCTAAGTAGTGAACGAGAGCGGTGTCTGCAACAGAGTCGTTAGGTTTCGCTTTCGAAAAGTAGAAGCACACCTCTTTTACACACTCTTCTTATGTGCCATGTTTGTTTTGGAAGTTAACGTGTGGAATATACCATTAGCTGGGGGTACCAGCTGACAGTGAATACTTGAATAAAAAGTGCTGTTACATTTGGTGTCCGGTGGTAACATTAAAGCATAAACACAACCCTCAAGGTCAATAATATGTAACCAGCTCTCGCTTCTTTTTTTTTTAATTCACGCAGATTTAAACCCCGTCCCCGTTTCGAGTAACATGAGACAGCCGGTTAACCATGAGCTCACGTCTCCTTCATAACCATCGTAAATTTCATTTAAAGACACAATGGCAACTCAAACTAGCTAGCAAATTGCTAAAAGATGATTTTAGATAACTTTTATTTTAAACATGGATCTTAGACTATGCGCTTCTTACTGCAAGGTAACCTTTAACTGGAGTCTTTTGCAGGAAACTAACGTCTGAAAAACAGTAGAATCACCGAGTGCCCCAAAATTGGATCGGCCGTGAAGTAAACGCTGCGGTATAGCAAAAGATACATTTGATCGCCCCTAGGGGATTAAGTATCTAAATTCAAACAGAGGGGGAAAGGTACATTTACTGTTCTTAATTTTTTTCTATATCAAAGGCAATATCCATCATCTGTGTGGTTTTATATTAACCAAATTATTAGCAGTAATTGAGTATGAAATACGCATATATGTTTCCCAATATGTAACACTAACATAGCCTGTTAGTCAAAACTTGAGTCCTTTTGACATTTCCGCCTGGCGGAAACTGACAAAAAAAAAAGGAACAAGCCTTTCTGACAGAAGTGACACAAGCAGCAAAAGGAGATGCAGCAGCACAGACCACAACCCGCCCTATGCGAAAGAGTTGAAACTGCAGTAATATTCTCACAGAAAACCTGGGCAGCTTCTTCAGAGATCTGACAGAGTCACAGGGGTCCCACTGTTTCCATTCCTCAAAACCTTGGACAAAGGAGGCTGACGGTATTGTCTTTTAAAGTGTGTCTGTGGATGTACAACAACATGAGAGAAACCCTGTTAACAGAGAGAAAGTCAGGGCTAGACATGTATGTATGAGGTCTCTGTAATATATTTGCAACTCTCATTTATTAGGTCAGATCACACTAAAATATGCAACATAAAAGGGCAAACAAGTCACAAATAAGAATTTATCATTAAAAACTGCATATAAGAAAATTTTCCACCTACAACAAAATCCATAGGTACGTTTATCCTTGAGAATATACTCGTATGGGGCAAGAAGATACGCATTTAAATGATAAAGTTCATAACTTTTATATAGGCTCACATTTTCACCTACATGCAGAGGGGACTCCGTCAGAAAGCGGAAATGTGCGTCCATGGTGATAGTTCAAATCAGAAACAGGAAGTACTCATCATTTTGGACAAGTTATTCAGACTGTGTGTGTGTGTTACTCATCATGTAGCATTGAACCACAAATTAAAGTCCTTTATCTCTAAGCTGATTGGCTAAGATATAACTGACAGGTGAGCTATCCTCTTGATTTGTCTTTTAATACCTTAAATGTTTGAAATATTTAGTTGTTTTTTTTATTAATGTTGTAAAATGGTTACATTTCTATACTTGTTGAAAATCAACTATAAGTGCAAACACGTGTTGACCTTTTTTTTGTTCATACTCATACATAAATTATTGTGTGAGGAACATTAGTATTAGCTAGAGTGAAAGTATGTTTAATATTTCAGGTTGTAATGATGTTTTACGTGTCATGGTCTTGTTTTTGAGTCTTTTAAACATATTTTTTAGATGAATGAACGATGTCTTCATGTATCAAAGTGCATAATGTTTCACATGTACAATAGGTCTCTAAATTAAAATCACCAAAACACCTTTGAACACTTTTTGTGTTGGGCCTTAAAGGTTGTTTGATGAATGTGTTAAAAAAAATTAAAGTACTCTCACTTAAATAATTAGTTAAAACTGTTTTTCATCTTGTCGTCATCAGAGATTTCGCATATCTGCATTAATCTGTACTTAAGAGACCATCTGCTGAGCTGCCTCAGATGTCTTTTTTTATCAGATGGACAGCGTCACTAAAGCTATCTTCCCTTTAATTTTCGTTCTGCTTGTTTCTTTTGTTTTCCTCTACTTTCCTCAAAAATTATTTGAGCTCTACTCTGTCTAGTGTATTTCTGTCTCACTCATCCTGTCTTTTTTACAGTATGGCGGCGTGGGACCTGTCAGTCATAGTGGAGGACCTGGAGCTCAATGCCCCAACTGTCACCTTCAGTGTTACCTCTGACCTTCACATTGGAGGGGTTATCCTCAAGCTGGTGGAAAAGACACGTGGGTTACTGTCTGTCTTCATCTCTCTCTTTTGGGTGACACTGCAGAAGCTAAAAATAGACACATTTCCATTTGCATGTTTAAACAGGAATCCAAATTTACAGTAATGTAAGCGGTTAACAATTCATATTCCAAAACATATTCATAAGTACTACTTATTTACTTTAGTCTTCCAGTTTATTTAATAGTGATCTCTAGACTGTTATATTTGGCTTGTGCCACACAAGTGAGTGCACTAAATAAACATCTGTCAGGCTTAAATAAACAATGATCCTGATGTGATTTGAACATGCAACCTTCTGATCTGGAGTCAGACACGCAACCGTTGTTGCATAACCATCACTAAAACAATACAAATGTTTTGTTTTGTTTTTGTTTTTGTTTTTTATACAGCTGAGAAATGTACTTTTGTTTAATTTAAAACTAATAAACATATTATCATGTCATATGTACATAATTAAGATTAAGCAATAACAAGCTCAGACAAGGGCTATTTATAAAGCTGAACAACAGAGCCACTCTATCACGGACAAACAGTGATCTTGAAAGTTAAACACACAAGCAGCTTATCTGTGTGGAGACACACTACTCAACCATTGCAGCAGTTTATATGGGTTGTTAACCTGCAGAGGTTATTTGCATTGTTGGAATATTGCTTGTGAAATGTAAAATTTCGCATAAGTTTTGTTATCCTGTAGAAATATAATAATATGTTTTAGCTTATCAAATTTAACACAAAAGATTTTTTTCAAAAATGTTTTAAACAAAAATAAAGCGGTTATGTGCACATTAGTTTTCACATTTTCTCCCATGAAGGACTCCCCTTCATGCAAATACTAAAAAGCCATGGATCCGCTGCCCACCCCGTGCTGAATCCGTGCTTGGTTTTATGCTTTCAAAGGTGAGATTTTCACCATAAATAATGTATTCTGGCTGAATCCAGCCCTTCAATAAAGCTAAAGCTAAATTAACAACATATAGCCTTACTTTTGTTGTTGTTGTTGTTTTAATATGGACAATATGTGGACATTGATCACGTCTGATGTCTCTGAATGTTCAAAGCCTTGGGAACCGCCATTACTCTTTGGGGGACCGCCCTGGGGGGTCCCGGACCCTAGGGTGGGAACCACCACACTAGAGGCTTTGTTGATTTTGAAGGGGTGGGATAACTCTTTATTTATTGACTGTTTTTTCCTTTCGTCAATGCCTTATGGTCAACTGTTAAAACAGGCAGTATGAGTAAAACAACGACTACTGATTTGACTGGCAGAGTAAAAGCAGTCCATTTTCAAAAGAAAGTCTATTTTGATCACACCTTTCTGTCTAAGGAACAGGTTGCAATTATTTTTAACTGTTTATCAGGTGCAAAAATTACGCTCATCCTTGTGGTACATTTTTACATTTTTTCAATAAAGTTCATTTGAAGGCCATGGTTGATTTTTAGTTGGCCCTTAGTATCACCAACCCTTGTATGTATTTTTATTGCCTACCTTGTAGAACTGACAGAAATGGACAATTGGTCAAGTAAATCAAATATAGTAAGTATAAAAAAATAATTATTATTTTATCATATATATGAACTGACCGACAATCGGCTAACAGGCTAGCACAAACACTAGCTAGGCTATATGAGTTTTTTAATGTTAATCAAGTAAACTCGCTTAATCATGACTCCAAATCATTCCCAACCTGTTACTTAACTATAATGTACTCTCTTGATTTCTATATATAATTAAAATAAAAGGATAATTGTGATTTAAGGCAAACTTACTAACCGTCAGAAGCTAGCTTACTGTTAGCTTTGTCAAGTTAAATGTTTTTTTACTTTGATTTTAAGTGGCTTATTTACGTTTGTTTGATGATGATTAAAGTTCAAAACACGGCTACGTTTAATTGATTTATTTATTAAAGTAATGCTAGCTTATTACTACTAAGGTCAAAAGAGATAGTGTTTGTTTGTGAATGATATACTTTGGCGCTTTATTTGCATTGCGGTGAAATTTTCAGCATGCATACTGCAGATGCAATCAAACTGCTAAACTTATTAATTTAAAATGTTTGGCTATTTTAATACTCATCATTATAAACTGTTTCACGGATAACTGTCTCTTAACTATAAGAGTGACCGACGCGGGATTTTACGTATTTGCAAGAAATTTATTTGTACAAAATCCAGTATTATTATCTGTGCATCTGCAATCTAGATTAACATAAAAGACAAATGAAAGCGTATCTAATTTTTTAATAAAGATGAATTTCTTGTGTTCTTTTGTTTGTTTTTTGCTTTATTTTGTTCTTTGATTTGATCTCTTTCATTTTTATAATTTATAACCAGATTTTTACTAATGTGAAGTCCCAAGATAGCTTTAAAGCTAAATACAAATCGTATTTAAAAATATTTCAATTCCAATCACTGAACCATTATTTTGCCCCTTAAAAATAGCTTTCTTTTTGGTCATTATCAATAAGTAAATTAATGGATTTGTAAGGACTAAGAATTTAAACATCCTTGTCATCACTGCTTGAAACTAATATCTGTTAACCATCCCTGTGTTTAGTCACAGCTGTCCATTGTTTTGTGCATTTCCTCTACAGAGCTCAAGCGTGATTGGTCAGATTATGCACTGTGGTGGGAGCAGAAACAGCGATGGCTGCTGCGGACCGCCTGGACTCTGGAGAAATATGAGATTCATGCTGATGCCCGGCTGCTCTTCATGCCTCAGCACAAGCCCCTTAAACTGGGTCTGCCCAATGGCATCACCCTAAGGCTACGAGCCTGCTTCTCTAACCCTGTTTTTCAGACCGTAATGGGCATTTGCAGAATGCTTAGTAAGTTTTTCTTTCATTTTCTCCAAGTTTCTGCCTTTCTTCTTTTTTATTTTTATAACAAATTGATTGATTTCTATTCCAAACTATTCACCAATTCTGTTCTTTGCATCACAGTGTGAAAAGTAGTCAACATCTAAATCAAGGAGTCTCAATTCTTGTCCTTGAAGGTTGGAGTCATACAGGTTTTAGAAGTTTTCTTCAACATCATCCCAAGGCTTGGGATGACATATTAGAATTTTTAGTAGGATCCTTGATCCTGGTCCTTGAGGGTCGATGTTCTTCAGGTTTTGGAAGTTTACCTGCTACAACACACCTGACTCAAATCAATAGGTAATTAGCAGAACTCGACATCAAGCTCTGCACAAGTCTGAGTATGAATCAGATGTGTTGCAGCAGGGAAACCTGCAGGACACGGGCCCTTGATGACCAGGATTGAGAATCCCTGATCTCAATCTTTATCATCCAGACTAACTTTTATTTCTCGTCTGTCAGGGACCAATCAATAAAGCAGTAGGACACAGGAGGTTTTGTTCAAAACAAAAAATGGAGAACTATTACCAAATCAAAAGTATAACTAAACAAACTGATAAAAGAGTCCAATTAAATATAATGACTCAAAATCAAAACTGAAGAGAACTCAAATGAATGAATGAACAAACAAACAAATGAAATAATGTGTGAAATGTTATGTATAATGTTTAGATTTAAAGCTGCAAAGAAAATTAAAGTGGAAAAATACTGGTTGTGAATTGTAGATATTATCCCGTGTGGCTGGCCATCTACTCTAGTTACTCTTAGTTCTAAGTGCTCACACTGTAAATAGTGGATCACAACTTCAGTAGTCATTTGTGTTATTGATTTGTTGCACTTTGTGTAGCAGTAACTGGCTGCAAGACCTCTATCGTCTTGAGCAAGCTTTATTAAGTCTAAATTTGGAACGTCTTGGTCTCAATTCCGCACCAGAAATCCCCAAGCAGACTGGAGGGAAAATAACTGAATCTGTCAGCATATCTTGTTTACAAAATAGAGTGTAGAAAAGTTTTGATTTACAGTAAAATCCAAAAATGCCCTGGTCTCATCAACTAAGCAGTTTTAGCTTCAGGTTCTATAAAATGTTGAGGATTATTGACACAATATGAAAATAGTTTAGCAGCTGTTCTTGCATCATATTCTATTTTTTATTATTTATTTAAGTAAAGACTCGAAAAGGTTCATTAACTTTCAGTGCAGCTTACAACCATTTAGTGTACTTTGTTTCCCAGTAGCCCTTTCTTCCTTTATCATATTGCAACATCTCTAGTTTTTGCCTTTTTAAGCTGCCGCCATCGGAAAGCTATTGGGAGTTCAGTTCTCATTGTTTAGAGTGAATGCCAGTACATCAAGATACAAGATTTTACATGAACAAACATTTTTAATAGAGAAAAACTACATCTGAACACATGGTGCCATCATTGCAACTTGGGTGTTTGCTTCTTAAATGACACACAATGACACAGTCATGCTACCACTGCACAGTCTTAATGTTCAGTCTTAAACAGCAGTGATCAAGTGCTTTTATCAGCTCTAGTCAATGCTTCTGTTTTATCAATGAACATCCTATTTATATACCCAAGGTGCTTTTTTGTCATCTTAACAACGATCAAGCTTACTGAGAACACTTGGAGATGTCTTTTTTGCTATTGTACTACATGGTCACATGATGACTTCTGATCAGCAGCATCTAATAATTACTATGTCAAGCTACTTTTTTTATCCAGCTCAGGACATCACATGACAGCTGTGTTTTGCTTTTTAGCACCATATCACACTAGAGCAACTGAGTGTCCACACATTGGCCGCTTTGGTCATGTACAATGGCTGATTCTGCAAAGAAATATAAGAGGGCATTATCAGAGGAAGCAAAGAAAAGAAAGAGGCAAAGAGACAGAATGAGATAAGCCAAATTAGCCGTTGCAACAAGCATTTTCACAAGTAAGACCAATGAGACTAATGTGTCTAACAGTCTTTTACCTTTAAGTTCACCAGTGTTTTCCAAACTTTAGTTTGTTTATTCATACAAGCTATGTGAAAATCTTGTGTATGAACAAAAGATGCTTTGTTATCTACAGTTATCATGACACTGAGCTGGCTTATACAGCACATTCTCATGATCCTGACATGATCTGAACACGCATCCATCTGATATGGAATCAAATGTACTACTATTGCACCACAGGGTCAATTAGGCACTCTGTTGTGATAGACAGGACCTGTTAATCATCATTGCAGCTGATCTTTTTTCCTGAAATTTTAAGATTGCACCGGTCTCAACTTTCTGGCCAAAGAATAGAGCCAGTCACTTGAACAGCTGGTAACACGGAAGCCATCCCTGGTCAGCCACCTCTCTCGGCTGTGTGAGAGGTCTGGCATGACGTGTATCTGCTTTCCCCCTTGTTTTCCCATGGTTTTTTGACCCAGGTCCACAGCCTGAAATTTAGTTTGCAGCGAGCTGTTGGTCAATGAAAAGATGACAGTGAAAACAAGCTTTATAGTTGGGTTCTTTCCTTAAGTTATAATCCTGGTTTTTCTGGCAAATACGAATGATTTCAACCCACAGGGTTTCAGTAATACTTAAAACAAGTTGACCCTGACATGACTGAAACACATAATCGTGTCAGATGTGCTACTATTGCTCCACAGAGCCTACAGTGCTGAAAATTGTACAGCTTTTTTCCCACATAGTTTAGTAAATCCATTCCAAGTTTATATAGAAAATGGAGCCAGAGTACAAATTTGAGCACCTTTTACAATTTGATTAAAGAAAAAAGTGAAGTGAAAGGTGGTTACATGTTGTCAAATAATGTTTTCCATGGTACAGTTCAACTTTATCTGAGTATTTGTTCAGCTGTGCTCTACTTCGCTTTCCACTTCAGACAGTATGCACGAGCCAATTAGTCTAATGCTTTATAAAACAGGAAATGATGTGTGTATGGGTGTGTCTTGGGCCGGAAAGGGAAAACGGTTTTGACCGCTTTGCCGGAAACACGCTTGCCATTTGTTTTATGTTCTTCATTGAAAAGAAAAGAAAAAGAAAATACGCCGGCTTTTAACTGCAATGGACAGCGTCTGGACAATTATTCATACTATCTACACCAGGCAAAAGCATGTCAGTCAAAAGTTCAGGATCTAAACATTACAGTGGCTTTTAGCAATGGCTTAGCCCCTTCAGAGTTTTTAATGTGGGCAGGATCAGCTGATTATTTTTACAATGCCGTGTGAAAATGCCGGGACACGGAGTCAGAACACACAGTTCTTTTGTCATCCCTGCATATACTGTTGCTCAATGTAACTATATATTTGTGTCCATCAGTATTGAGCTGAAACATCCTCAACCAAATCAAATTACTCAGCTTTGAATCAATTTTTTTCTGCTACTTGTACAGACATCCGTCATCCTGAGGAGCTCTCCCTCCTACGTCCTGTGGAGGAGAAGAAGAAAAAAAAAGATAAAGATTTGGCAGAGGAGATCTACGACCTGACCGAGGTGCCCCTTTCCTTGGGTACGCTCATCACATTTTATTTGCACTGATGGCCTTACTGTCATAGTTTCATCTGTTTTGTTTTTAAAAATGCTATGTTGCAACCATAGAAACAATCATGGCGTAGTCTGATACAAGCCTGCAACTTTGTCTTACAAAGAAATCTAAACCTACCTTCCCTCCCTTTCTCTCTCGCACACTTTCTTTGCAGTATCCCGTGCCCATCTGTATAACGGCATGCCGGCTCACTTTGCCAACTCAGTGCAGATGGAGGCCATCTACAAAATGTTGTCAGTCACTCAGCCTCCTCCCACCCCCGAGGTCATATCAAAGCAGTACCGCCCAGCCAGTGTGGTGGACAAGGCTCACATCAACGGCAGGTATGCTGAACCAATCTTCCTAAAACTTAGCTGCAGCTAAATTATTAAAGGTAATTTTAAGTGAGAGGTCTGAAGTTTGAATGTATATTATCTCATGAGCATGTGGTCTGACACCACTGAAGAACCATTGCTTACAATTGGACAATTGGAACTGTTGGAAGAGTTATTAGGCAAAGTGGTGTGCAGCGAAGCACTGAAACACTGTCACTTCAGACTGAGGAAGCTAACTCAAAACTTTTAAGGAAAATTTAGCTTTCACTTTCCTCAGCTTCATCTTTCTTTTTCTCAAGTTCAGAGCTGCCTTAAACCGGAATCATTGCAAACTCAAACCGAAGATACAATTAGTAAAAGTGTGTTTCACTGAATACAGTATGTATTCAATCTGTGCAATGTGATCTCTCATTTAGTGATTATAATCTGTTGCTTACATATAATTCATATTTGTTACATGTTAAATCATAAAATTACTCAATATCTTTGTCTCTCAGGTGGTTGGACTCATCACGTTGTCTGATGCAGCAGGGTATCCAAGAAAATGACCGACTTTGGCTGCGCTTTAAGTACTTTGCCGTCTATGATATGGACCCCAAGGTGCGTGCGTGTGTGTATCCATGTTCATGTATGTACATTGTGTGCAGGGTTTCGAGTGCATTTATAATTTAATCCCTTCTCCGAACTCTTATGTTCCTTTTCGTCTCCGCCCCTGCAGTATGATGCTGTACGTCTGACCCAGCTGTATGAACAAGCACGCTGGGCCATCCTTCTGGAAGACATCGACTGCACAGAGGAGGAGATGATGCTGTTTGGAGCTCTGCAGGTAGAAATTACTGCTATCAATCATTGTATGAGAAGTAGATATTTCACTTTAAACTCCTAAAATTTCAAAGATTACAGGCACTTTCATGTTCATGTTTTACTGCATCCAAGTATGCATTATGCATATGCATTTCACACATCAGAATTAACATTCTCATAACTATTGGTTCTAACTCCACAACTAGTCATTTGTGCACAAAGAGTAGCATTTTCATTCCCACTCCAAATTGCAAATGCTTTTAGGCATGTAGCATCTGCTTTCATACAATTCTTTGCTATTTCATCCCATTTTCACTTTCTTTAGTCAGTCACAACTGCAGAATTGTTAATCCTCATAAAACTAATAATCCCAATTTAATTGCTTGAGTCATTACATAAAAAATAGTTAAATTAGTTATCAAACTATGTCAAGTAGATTTTAAACATTTCTTTATAATATTTTTTTGTTATGTCTCCTAAACTGAACAAATGCTCTCAGCTGACCCTCAGCTTGAACTAAATCCAGTGAAAATGAGTTTTTCTCTACCTGGAAGTAGATTGTGTACCGCCAGCGTCCACATACTCAAATGGCTCTGCAAGCAGCCATATGGATGCAGGGTGAAAATGTGCAACTGAATGGATGAAAATATGTGGTCATACAGACAGGAAGGTCTTAATGCACAGGAGTGATTTAGTATGTTTAGTTACATAAGATCACTTTCCCATTGGATTTAATGGGAAAGTGATCCCAAACCTTTTAGCAGTAGTGTTTATATGTACTTCAGAGGGTTGTAAGGTAGCAAAAGCACAGTTGGAACTTTTTTCTTCTTTAACAACCACTGCATGTTTAAAGGACAGTGTCTCTCATGTTTTATATTCAAATTGATGCAGTACCACATCAGTAAAGTGTCTGAGTCAGAGCCCCAGATGCTGACCTCCATTGCAGCTATGGATGACCTGGAATCTGCCTTGCAGTCACTGGAGGTCAAAATGGAGGGAGAGAGCAGCTCTGCATCTGAACTACTGGTCAGGCAAATTTTACTGACTTATCTGTAAGCTGGAAGTACTGTGTTCTTAACTTTGTAATGTGAAACTTACTCTAATTTAAAGGGATTTGTGATTCAGAGACAACAAAGATTATATAAGAAAGGGAAAAAAGCATCTTTTGTTTACTAAAACTTACTGTTTTTACTGTCTTTCTTCCAGGAAAATATGACTGCTCCAGAACTCAATGACTATTTGAAGATATTTAGGTAAGATTTATTTTATAGACAAAAATAGTTGGTGAGGAAAATAAGTGTTTGAACACCCTGCTATTTTGCAAGTTCTCCTACTTAGAAACATGGAGGGGTCTGAAATTTTCATCGTAGGTGCATG
>JBAMHW010000007.1:19882003-19909735 GCA_037177495.1 Rhadinocentrus ornatus | reverse complement strand
GAAAATTTCAGACCCCTCCATGTTTCTAAGTGGGAGAACTTGCAAAATAGCAGGATGTTCAAATACTTATTTTCCTCGCTGTATGTCTATCATTTTAGATGTTGAGTTAATGTGAATTGATAGATCGGTGAAAAGGGTTTTTGTTGAACAATGTGACTGTTCTTCAGGCCCAAGAGGCTGACTCTGAAGGGATACAAGCAGTACTGGTTCAAGTTCCAGGATACCTCCATTTCTTATTTTAAGAGCAAAGAGGAGAGCATCGGAGAGCCCATTCAACAGATTAACCTCAAAGGTACAAAATGTGTTATTGCATTAATTTAATTAATAAATTTTCCTCCTATATTCAATAATGCACTCTGTCAACAATAAGACATTTAGTTTGTGGTTTAGTTGCATGTTCATGTCTAGTGTCACAGCTTAAAAAGAACTGGTACTATCGTTGTTTGTGCAAACGTGCTTGGCAATAAAGTCCCTTTTTGATTCTTGAGTTTGATATAATGCTTATTGAAAACCTTATCATTCATTAACACAGAGCTTTCCATATAAGACAAAACAATAAAGTGCAAAATTTATAATGTGATACGTCTATGGGGTCCGTCGGACTTTATTAGAGTACGGTCGACTTCAAGCCTCTTTTTATAACAAAGAAAAGGTTGAGAAGGCGAACTCATTGTGCATCACTTCTGCCTTTCCATACCTCTTCTCAACAGCTGATAAATGTCAAATTTCAGTAGTAAATGTAATTTTGATATTGCTCCACAGGATGTGAGGTGGTTCCAGACGTTAATGTAGGAGCACAGAAGTTCCTTATCAAACTCCTGATACCAGCACCTGAGGGCATGAATGAAGTCTATCTGCGCTGTGAGAATGTGAGGCCACAACCAAATCTTCTCATCTCTATGTGCAGCATCCTGTCTCTTCGACTATCTTTATCTTTGTCTCACAATGTCAGGTCTTCCCATAGTCACACCTGTCTTCGCACCCCTTTCTTTTGTGGTCTGTGTTTACAGGAGCAGCAGTATGCTCAGTGGATGGCTGGATGTCGGCTGGCCTCCAAAGGCAAGAGTCTTGCAGACAGCAGTTACCAGAGCGAGATCAAGAGCATAAGTTCATTCCTGGCTATGCAAAAGACCAACTCCAGTTCCCATAGCAACGCAGCTGCCAGCGATGAGAGCATCAATCCTCATAGTCTGGTGTCACCACGCTACCACAAGAAGTACAAGCCTAAACAGGTATTTGCAAATGATACAGTAAGTGTTTTTAGGAAGCAGCTACATATTGACCCAATATGACTCTCAGCAGTGGCACACATTAACAACTTAAATTAATAAAAAAAATTAAGCAGTACAGTGATTTTGAGCAGCTGTGTTAATTAAACACTCAAGATCTCTATAGCTTGTGCCGAAGGCAGCAAAAATGTAATTACAACTGACATTTTTCCCATGAACCTCTCTTTCAGCTGACCCCTCGTATCCTGGACGCGTACCAGAATATCGCTCAGCTCTCGCTGACAGATGCAGTGATGCGTTTCCTGCAGATCTGGCAGGCTTTGCCTGACTTCGGGCTTTCATACGTTGTTGTCAGGTTGAGTTTAAAGTTTAATTCAAAGCTTTCAAGAATTGATTCTGTGCCAGGGATATCAAATAAAATTCAGTGTAGCATGGTTGTTTTGAGCTGACATAAATGTCTAATAAAAGATATGTATATTTCAGCAACATGACAAAAACTAGCTCAGTAGTTGTAATACTTAAAATGTGCACGTCAGTAAATGGTTTTGATCAATAGAGAATTTTGCAGCTAAGCTTCTGATAAATAGTGCATAATCTAAAACATTTCTGTCTAGGAGAATTAAAGACTGTTCATTTTATTTATGTGTTTGTTATGGAAAGAAAGATTTTAAATGAGAAATTACTCTTATAATTCTTTTGCCTAATAGGTTTAAGGGTATTCGAAAAGACGAAGTGTTGGGCATAGCCCCCAATCGTTTGATCCGCATAGACCTGGGTGTGGGCGATGTAGTGAAGACCTGGCGCTATAACAACATGAAGCAGTGGAACGTCAACTGGGACATACGACAGGTCAGACTACTTCTGTGCTCAGGTTTTCATCAGTGTGGACAGTTAGATGTCTTGTTTCCAGTTGTGCATACACATAAAAAAAGTGAATATCACTGAATATTGACCTGTAAATCAACAATAAATTTTGCTACACACTAAAAATTAAAACCAGGCTATGTCACTGGGAGTACAAGAACTTAAACTACAAGGAGCAAACACTACTTTAAGTCACTATAAGTGCAATAAATTATATTTTGCCTGTTATTTGCAACTGAATTCTTCCCCAAATGAAGCTGTTTAACCAATGTGCCTGTGTGTGTCTGGCTCATACAGGTTGCCATTGAGTTTGAAGGAAATGTGAACATTGCCTTCAGCTGTGTGACTGCTGACTGCAAAATCGTCCATGAGTTTATTGGAGGCTACATTTTCATGTCAACACGCAGCCGTGAGAAAAGTGACGTACTCAATGAGGAGCTCTTCCATAAGCTGACTGGAGGCCATGAAGCTCTCTAAGACTATAACACAAGCAGACAAAAAATGGATCTGCCACAGCTCATCGCATCTCCTGTGTGTCTCACAAGTGGATGACATATGTCACAGTAGACTTTTACGTTCAGTTGCAAATGCATTAGAACAAAGGTGACAATAAAATATCCTGATTATTTTAGAAGTTTTGCAAGTCAGTTTGTAAGTCCTATCAGATATTTAGTTTGTATTTGTTTTCCACATACCTAAATTGTTATCTGCAAGCTACATCAGTGTTAAACATAATACGTTCAGAGAGATGAAGACTTCAATGGTCCACTGATGTTGGTCCAGGCTGCAGACCAACTGGTCCAAGATCAGCAGGCTTGATAATCAATCCCACAGAAATGTAAAATCAACAGCTGAATCAGCCAGCCTTGACTTGTTTTTTTTTCCAGCTCAATGTAATATTAATTATAATCAGCACTGCTCGGGATGGAAGGCTTGCTTTGGGAAAAGTTGGAAGACTTCATCACTTTTTGTTTTTAAAGCTACACTTAGATCCAACTTTATTATCACAGGAATAAAAATAAATGGCAACATAAAATATGACACAAAAATCTAAGAATAAAGAAAAATTCACTTGAAAGAAAAATAAAGCAGCAACTGACTCATGTTTTCTTTAACTTTCATGATTGTCACACGTTGGAATTTTTTGTTGTTTCAGGAAGCTTCCAACCAATTATCTCCCCTCACAGATGCTGTGTGTTTCCATATCTTAGAAGAAACTGTTAAAACTGTCCGTTAAACCACAGTGTCTGTTTCCTCTGCTTTCCCACATTTAGTTATATGACAAGCCACACATAGAGCATTTCTCGATCTTTTATTCTGTCTGGTAAGATATCTGAAATATCTTAGTGCACGCAGTAGTATATTTAGCACAAGCTATGCTGTAAGGAAAGTAAAACCTTTTTACATTTAAACAAAATATGTAATCAGTTATCTGCTTGAATTTTCATATGAAAATAAATAAAGGTCCCACTTCCTTTACACTCTGTTCAGTGATAACAGAAGAATTTGTCCCATTTAGGGTAATTTCTGAACTGAGTCCTCTTAGTGATGACCAAATCTTCTGACCAGGATGTTGCTACAAAACAGCTGTTACCAAGGTAACTAAGATAACCAGTGGGATGCAAGCATGGTCAGATGAGTCACTCGATGACAAATAACATCTTCTGCGGCTGCTACTGGAGTGGCAGAATGCTCCCTGAAACACAGCACACAAGTTAACAAGTCACAATTTGACATCAATAAATGTTTCGAAGGAAGAAAATTGTATCTTTTTTTTTTCCTTCTTCTTACGTGTAGGTTTAAGTCTGAGGGCTCGGATGAAGTATTTAGGAAGAAGTTTACCCTCAGCATCACCAGCAGTTAGCAACACGCCATTCTCTGACCAGAAGAACTTAATACCATCTGCAAAGTTGGATACACACAATAAAACATTGATTTCTACACATCCAAGATGGATGTGAAGTATTGGACAGCAGCCATTAGTGGGTAGTCTTACCAGCAAGAGCTTTAGGAACATCAATCAACACAGCTAGATCACAGTTTTTCCTCATGCCTGGTAAAAAAAAATAAGATGAAGAAAGAACACAGTTTACAAGACTGCTATAAAATGTTCAACTTGTATGTTTATTTTTTGTAGACTTAAACACTGAGCTTGCCACTGATGACGCCATCCTCCCCTGGCAGGCCTGATGCCAGGTGTATGTGAGTCCGCTGCATGCGGCTTAGGCCCTCCTGTTGAATGGAGCTCCAATTGCGGAGGTAGGACCCATGCACAGCCTCAGCAGGGCAGTCTGGAGAACCAGCCAGGACTTGTTTCAGCTCCAGATCTGAAACCTGACCATAGAAAGGTATCCAGGAATAATACAGCATTGAGAATAGGATATTCTAAAGTGTTGCTAATGAGAATAAAATATAAGAATTTGATTAATATGAGAAAAGAAATAGTTTGTTCTTTAGATTTTGTAATTAGTTATGATCATATTACTGGCAACAGGGGGATAGAGAGAATTTCAGGTCAGTGACAGCTTGATATTGATGCATCTCATGTTAGCTGACGTGCCAACCTTCCCCAAAATTACTACACAGTCACTTTGTAAGTTAGTCTTAAGGCTGGTTGCAAAAGAACAGCAAGTTGATATCTTAAAGATATTTTTTTTACTTTGCGGCATTTATTGGGACTGTGTAACAACATGTTACAACTTGGACCTAGTTATATTTCAGATACTTTATCTAATTCAAATATAAGTTTATTCACATTAATTTTTTTGTGGTACTATTAAATATCCTTTTTTTTATCATTTGGAAAATATGTTTACGATAGTTAATACTCTGCTTACCTGTACTGAATGACCCTGATTGGCCCGAATCTGCAGTCGTCCTTCTTCTGGATGGGAACGGAGTTTAAAGCGCTGTTTTTCATTTGTGGTCACAACTCTCTCAATGTCCTCTAATGTGTATGAGCGGAACTGGGTGTGAGCCAGGAGATCTTCCACAAACAGGAAGCCATCTGTGGTGATGAGAACTGTTATGGTTATGATCACAGTTGTTTTTCCCGTAGTTACATGACTGTACCCGAGGAAAAATCTAAAGTTTTATATATCAGGACATAATAAAAAAATAAACCATCTGGTCCTTAACAGGTCAATTTAAGAAGACAAACAACACATAGCATAAACTGCCTGGCCAATAACAAAAGTTGCCAGCCCCCCCCCAAAAAAAGATCACACTCTAATATTTCATTGGACTGCCTTTAGCTTTGATTACGGCAGCATTTGCTGTGGCATTGTTTTAAAAAGGCTGTTGCATTAATTTTTTCCACAAGATCTCGTATTGATGATGGGAGAGTCCGACCACTGCGCAAAGCCTTCTCCAGCATATCCCAAAGATTCTCAATAGGGTTAAGATATGGATTCTGTGGTGGCCAATCCATGTGTGAAATGATGTTTCATGCTCCCTGAACCACTTTTTCACAATTTGACCTTGATGAATCCTGGCATTGTCATCTTGGAATATGCCGTTGCCATCAGGGAAGAAAAAAAATCAATTGATGGAATAACCTGCTCATTCAGTATACTCAGGTATCAGCTGACCTAGACCTGACATTATTACCTGCAGCATCCCCAGATCATAACACTGCCCCAACAGGCTTGTACAGTAGGCACTAGACATGATGGTGTATCCCTTCATCCTCCTCTCTTCTTACCCTCTGTACTCATCGCTCTGGACTAGGGTAAATCTGGGCTCATCAGACCACATGACCTTCTTATATTCCTCCAGAGTCCAATCTCGAAGTTTTCTCTGGTTAGCCTCACAGATTTGTAGTTTTCCTATGGCTACACAGCTGTTCTGTCCCAGTCTTTTGAGTTCCATTCGCATTGTGCATGTGAAACTGTTCTTACTTTCACTATTAAACATAGCCCTGAGATCTATTGTTTTTTGGGGCTATTTTCTTCTTCTTAAATTTGATATCAACAAACATTATAACATTATAATATATATATATATATATATAAAGAAAATATGACTTAGTGCTAAACAAGAACACTTGTCTCTAAATTTTATACCAAGTTGTATCATTTGAATACAGACAAATTATCATTCCAACGGAAATCATGGGAAACTCAAATGAAAACAACAATAGACACAAAAAATATGGGAGAAAATTTTACTTTTAGCTTTGAAAATATCCATATGTAACAGATTCAGAAAAATGCAATATATCTTACAAAATGTCTCCATTTATGTATAGTATATACACAGCATTTTTTTCATCACATTAATAACTTTTAAGTTGTATGTGTGAGCCAAAGACCGATTGATTTATAACTGTTTTAATTAAGAAAGAAAATAAGATTATTATAACTATTACAGTTTATTGTGTCCTACATCAGTATTTAATTCAGTAAGGATTTTTGGAACGAGGAGGTAGGACAATATATTTGATCACACGTTGCTCAATAAAATGTTAAAACTCAAGTATTTAAAAACCTAAGCGTCCACATTAAAAAAATAAATAAATAAATAAAAATAAAACAGCGTTTGAGCGCTCACCTGTGCCCATTTTAAGACCCATCTTACTGGCTCCGTGACGCAGTACATAAGACATGGATTTAGACAGACGGACATCTCTGTCCTGCGGATGGAGAAGACAACACTTGAAACTCACGCACTCACATTTAGCTATAATTTGCCTCTTTTAAATTTCACTACCAATTCCAAGATTTCACTATGACAAATCACCCATGCTGACGGCCAACATACGTGTGAAAAAAAATAATCAAACTGACAAAATGGGCCTTAATTCCATCAAAAGGGCTACAATCTCACATTTTCATCACGATTTCCTCTTCTCGACCCTCCTATTCTTCCTCCTCTTGCACTGTCCATTAAAGTACAGGCAGTTCGACTCAAACCTTTTTCTACAGCTTTTGAATTATGTTATCGATTGAATTGATTGTAATTCTTCACCCTCTTTGACTTTATTAGCAGCTGGCAAAACAGTCTAAAGATTTTTAATTTTAAAAGGGTAACATATAGATCTCGTGGTCAGCCGACTCTGGTAAACAAACTTGCAGTTTGCTCCCACTTCCTGTCTCTTCCACCTATCAGCTTGTAGGTGGCAGTGTGGGTAACGGAGGATGCAGGAACCTGGCACCACAGAGGAAACGCTGGCTCAGTCCTGGAAGAAAACATACATCTGCGGTCTGAGTGCAGGTAAGAAAATACTCCTTATATTAGTGGAAAAAATATGAGGCATTTTAAGCTGCAAGTTGTTATTTCTGTTTCAGGAACACCAAACCCAAACCCTCAATCCAGCTACTAAACAACGGCTGTTAGAGCTGCAGAAGCAAGAATTGAACTCAGACGCTGAGCTAATTCAGCTAACCTGTGTTAGCGTCGTGGAGCTACGACTTCAGGCTTTTCTTGTTGGACATGTAGTGCAGTGGCGTTTTCCATGATCATATGACGTGTTGAAAGCATGCTTCTTTCTCACTTATATGGCCTGTTTTGTTTCTTATGTAACGTAACTTGATAAGGTTCGGCTCATCAGCGAACGCTGTGCCAGCAGACCGACGATTTGAGACTGGTCACCATGGAGACAGAACGTGGGTTACGTTAAAGCAGAACATCAGTTACAAGACTCAGCTGTCAGTCAACAGCATCAAAGAAGAGACGCGCTGTGGTTTACGTAAGTTTCCCTATAAATACGTTCTTGTGATTTTATTTTTATTTATTTAGTTTTTACAACCTGTTGCCTAAATTAGCTTGAGGAGTTCGTTTTACATAAGTTTATTACGGCTGAACTCATACGGCGTGTTACTCTGCAAGTGTGTAATAATTTTTCCATCTTTTCCAATGTCAGATTACATAGAAGCATCCGCTTAAGGGTGTCCACACACAATAAAAAAAAAAAGTCAATATTTCTGTTGCGCAGGTTATGGATTTTCCGCAGCATTCCCAGCAGCTGTTGTCAGCTCTGCGTACCCAGCGCCAGCGGGGCTTCCTCTGTGACTGCACTGTGTTGGTGGGTTCATCCCGTTTCCTGGCTCACCGGGCTGTTTTAGCCTCATGCTCGCCTTTCTTCCACATGTTCTACTCAGACTCTCCAGGGGGAAATGGCAGCAACTGCGCTGTTACACTCGACAGTGATATTGTCACATCTGCTGCATTTGGCTTGCTCTTGGACTTTGTCTATGAAGGTGTGCTGCAACTGGAAAAGTCTCCTCCACTGGAGGACATATTGGCAGCTGCAAGCTTTCTTCACATGAATGAAGTGGTGAGAGTGTGCAAAAAGCGACTGCAAAGACGAGGACCTGTGGCGGAAGCAGACAGCACGCGCTCTGAAGAGAGCAGTGGGTTGAGAAAAGCATCAGAGACGAGGACACAGGGTGACAGTGGCAATGAGTCCATTGTTGCCATGGCAGGAGATCACTTAAATGCAGTCAACATAACAGTGCCAGTTTTATCAGTACCCCAAGCAGCAGAGGGGGGCCAGTTGGATTCTGTAAAGTGTGAGCAAAGGACTAGTGGGGGTTTATCAGCGATACGAGTTCAGACTCCTTTGAGTCCTGACCTTGCTGATACCACCCAGCCAGGCATGGACATCTCTCCTCTACCCCCAGGTGGGCAGCTCATGCACGATCTCTTTGCAGGCCAATCTACCTCCACCCCTAGAGGGCTCACCAGGTTGGGCAGTGGGGGACAAGGAGAAGGATCAGCTCTCTGCAGCCCTTGTAGCACTACAGAAACATACAGGTACAGGTCTGATGCTGATTTCAGACTATTTTAATGAGATAATAAATAAGCATAATGAGGAATAATCACAATTAAAAACTTTTAAAAGTGGTATAGTTTAAGTTTAAGTACAACAAACATGTAAAGATTAGCATTGTGTAAAATTTGCTTGTAGTAAGGCAATGACATTGTTTTGTTTTGTTTGTTTGTTTTTAGGCTATGTTCCTATTTCTATGCAATTAACAAGTTTATACTCAATTGGAAATAAAGTAAAATTTGATTTTCCACATCCTTTATATATAAATAGCTAATATTTAGATGAAAACATAAATGGGATTTTAAATTTTTTGAAAGCACTAGGTTAATCAATGTAATGATGAACATTGTTACAGTTGTAACTGGAGGCAGATTTGATCCTTTTTCTCTATCTTTCCCCAGCCACAGCATCAGCCAGCAACCGTCATCCTCCTCTTCATCCTCCCTGGTCCCAGTGAGCCAGGCTGGTGGCCGGTCGGTTGTTCCTCTAAGCCAGTCAGAATCCCGCCTCTCTGCCAGCTCCCACCAAGACAAACCCAGATCGTCTCATGACGCCTTTGTTGGGGGCCCCTCAGAGACAGATGACAGAGATGCACTGGCCAGAGGACAGCAGATGGTCATGTTAATCCAAGCACCAGGTTTAACGTCAAATCTTCAAGCAAAACCAAGACACTCAGCACTTCAGCGTGCACCTCCACAAATCCAAATCCAGAACGCTGTATCCCTCCAACACCAGAGTTCAGACTTTCACCATGCTCCTCAGAACCAAACTTTTCCAGGACTAGAGGAGGATGCTGGAGCTTTATCTACAAGAAAAAAAGAAAGACCTCACCCACCAGTGGGTAGAGTAAGGACAAACAAGGATGGGGAGACTGCGAAAGTTAAGCTAGAGGCCATTGTTATTTCTGATGAAGAGCTAGAGGAGGAAAAAGAGGAAAGCAGGGAAGGAGAACCAGTGATGGAAATGGAAGATGAGTTTGAAGATGACATTCAGGAAGAGGAGCTAAGTGGCCCTCAGTTTCTCCCTTCCCATCCACAGGGCATCTTACAAATCAACTCCCATTCAAGTGACTACTCCTTCCCCCTATCCCCTTCTTCCTCCTCCTCTGGTGCTGGACCGTCTGCCCAGGACACTTCCTCCTTCACAGCCTCTCTCATAGCTCCATCCACATCCCACCAGCATTCAGATCATCCCTCCTATTTCCAGGACCTCCAGGACTCTATGGGAAACTTTGTTGAGGATGTCCCTACTTGTGGAGTATGTGGAAAGACTTTCTCATGCACATACACTCTAAGGCGCCATGCCATTGTGCACACACGTGAACGCCCTTATGAGTGCCGCTACTGCTACCGGAGCTACACACAATCAGGCGACTTGTACCGACACATTCGCAAAGCTCATGACCACACACTGCCTGCCAAACGCAGTAAGGCGGACTCCGATCCTCCCCTGCCACCACAACCACCACCACCTGCTCATAGCTAACAAATTCAAACCCTTCTACTTATAAACACACACTTTTAATTTTCCCTTAGGACCATTTTTTAAAATGTAATTTTTACATTCACCTTACACTCATCTACTTGTTCTTCATTGTAGACAGCGGGAACCTTGAATAGTTAACAAGATTTCACTTATTAATATACTGTATGTGCATCCATTTTTACATTTCAGGTTTAAACATTTAAAAACAAAAAACAGTTTTTCATTTTGACAGGTTGCCATTCAGGATAACGAGCAATAAATGCCTTCCAAACTTTATTTAATATTGTTTTTAAACATTTCAGCAACTTTCTTGGATGATTCTGTCTAGATATATTTTGGGTTCATCCTCAGCATTTTTACTTGAAAGGTTTTGCGTTAGTCAGATTTTTTTAATCATGTCAACATGTTAAAATAGTGTAAAAAACAAGCTTTAAAAACCCATCACCCAGATAATCCTGTTGTGGATTTAACTTTGGTTTAGCATAGATGCTCTTAACATGCTCCAAAACTCCATATTTTTGTATCTTTTTGTAAAAACAGTAACATTTATATAAGTTTATATTAATACACTCAAAAGTCCCACTAAAGCTGCTTTTATTTGTGTATTTCTCTTTCTTTTATGTCAGAGGGCTCTCAGAAATTGACTAAAAGGCAACCAATCAGTAACTACAAGCTTTCCCATTCTGTAATGCTGCTGTACGAAAGTCCTAATTTTATAAATACAGGAATCATATGGCAAAATAACCCTTTTTGTAACTTAAAGATATCCGTGCAATGTTGTCTTAGAAATTTAGAAGTGCCACAATGTCTTGAACAGTTGTCCATTTAGTCCCCTTCATTTTCTGCACACTGGGACAAAGACAATTTTCCAATAAAATGGCTAAGTGAAGATCGGGTTTAGCTCAGCTCAGTTTTTTATAACCGTGATGATTGTTTGCAACAAAATAAAAACTCTGTATCTTGAAACCTAGATCGACTAAAGATAATTGTCATCGTTTTCACTTTTACATTTTTTTTATCTATATTAATATAATTATATTGTCTTAAAATGCAGTTATTCATAACACAAATTATAAGTTAATTGACAGAAAAAAATCTACGGTAATAAGCCTAGATAAATTCATCTTAAAGAGATTCAAAGATTATTCTTCAAGATGAGACATAAAATTGTTGACTGTTTAGTTAAATAAAGATTCCTTTATGCCCACCCTCATTTCCAAAATGGTTTGCATACTGTGCAAAATGTGAATTAAAAAGAAAATTAAATGATTTGTAAATCTTTTAATACCCCAACTTAACTCAAATGTTTTTAATCGAGCAATTTGAAAACATCATTGTAATAATGATGCCAGTGAAACTTTTCTAATCCTTCATTACATTAATCACACTTTCTAGTTATTTGCATCAAATTTGATTTTCTTCTTATGGTTTGGTTTTTTGAGATGTGAACACTGCTCATAAAACCTAATGGTTACTGCAATTGCTACATACTTACAATAACATTTGATGTTTTTTTCTAAATGGCACTTGTTTCAAAGTATTGGGTAAATAAATAAAAGGTTTAACTGAATGACCAAAAGAACCTTTTTTAAAAATGAAATTTCCACCAGTTGTGCTGGCTGTTAACTAAAACCATTCTGCTCTCCATGTATTAATGTTTATCTTTGATATTGTGACATTTTTTCTTTTCTGATCTGCTGAAGACATTCAAACATGGACATAGATGAACACATGCAGAGTAAACATCTGGAATGTGGCTATTCATTCATCAAACTTGCATGTTTCTTGTTAATGTACGGTCAGTCTCCTAGAACAGCAACCCTGATTTGATAATTGTGCCATTGTGCTACTTTTGGTAATATTTCTGAGATTTTACACTTTAGGTTTGTAATTTTCAGATATATTAGTCATAAGTAATATTGAATATTCTTACATCTTTGTAAGAAGGGACGATTCAGGACCTGTATTAAAGACTTGTGTAACTTTCCACACCACGTTTGTGTACTCAAGTAAGAGAAAGGTATTGTGCTATGATTTTTGTAAGGTGTCATCTGTATAGCTGTCCTTGACTGCCTGCAAGGCTTGATTTAATTGCAGTAGTGTAGTTTTGTTTATACTGGATGAAACCAACAGAACCATCCAGTTCTAAATTTTAAATCATTTGGTGCCAAAGTTTTCCACTTATCACCAATTGCATATTTATACAATATATTTAATGTGCCAAATGTTTTTTTGTTTTTGTGCCTTATTTCCTCTACTACATTCCTTCTTTTCTTTTGCACAGCTAAATCTCAGAAGATGAGGTGACTAAGTATTTGAAATGAGTCATTTTAATAAAAACAATATTCCCACCAAATTAGGTTGGACTTACTTAACACTGTGCTAGTATTAACAGGATTTTGGGGATATTTTTCAGAGGTCAACATTCTTTGTTTTTTCTTTCATTTTTAAATGTAAACTTTGAATGTGACTGACACCTAGAAATTTGTTGTTTTTTTAACCACACTGTTTACATGTTTTGGGAAACTTTCCAGTGATATGTACAGTAATGTGTGTTGCCATACAAGTTAAAGTGTTAAAGCCGGATAAACATAAGAGACAAACCAGTAATAAAGACTGTTTCATGGTTGCCAGTGTCCAAAATTCACCTTTTACCTTGTAAATAAACACTGTCCAATGGAGATGTGTGAACAGGGTTGTGTTTTGGTGGATCACACAATGAACTTTCAAAAGTCATGTTATTTTTTTTGTACAACTTTTTTTTCTTTTGTACAAAAGAACATATACAAATATCTGAACATGAATTTTGTATCACTGCTTTGCAACAACACAGCTTAACATCTTCTTGTTGAAGCATGTAGTTTGTAACATGCTGATGTGACATCAGTGTGGCTCCTCTTAATGTGTTTTGGCAGTCTCAGTCTTCTATTGGTCCGTGAATCTGTGAAAAGGCAAAACATGAGGACCCACTAACAAAACTATCCACTTACTTTTGTAATTTAAGTCTTCAGTTTGGTGTCAAAATATGTGAGGGCACGCACGCACGCACACACACACACATAATAAAATAAAAATAAAAAAAAATTCCCATAAAGTGACCAAATACTGCTGCGTCACCTATGTGGGCTGCAGGTCTGATGTTGACTTTATATTTCATGAGTATTAGTATTCGAATTAAAGAAAAATCAGTGAACAGTCATTTTGTTGCCACCATCACACTCAATCACCCTTTGTTTTCTCTCAAAAACACAAAATATAAGAAAATTCCTTAAAATTAGTTCCTGTTGACTTTTTTTTTTAACTACAGCTCCAGTTCCAAAAAAGTTAAGATGCTCTTTAACATGTAAATAGAGTGCAATAATTTCGAACTATTATAATTAATATAACTATATTTTATTCCCAGTACAACATTAACAACAAATGATGAAACTAAGACATTTGACAATTTCCTGGAAGAAATTAGCTAATTGTAAATTTGAGCAACCCATCTTCAAAAAGTTGGAACAGGGGCATCAACAAGCAGGAAAAGTAACTGGCACAAATCAAAAAACAACTGGAGAAGAAGAGCATATCTCAATTAAAAACGTGTTATTGATCTGAACGTCTGAACTTACTCAAAGTGCTATTGTAATGTGATGTATGATTTACTACGACTTGCATGTAAACCTTTTTGTATTTAAAAAAAATATCTCACCGCCTCAGCCAGCTCAGGCCAATCCATTGCCATAACAACAGTATCATCTGAATTGGGATGAGTTTCCAGGTTCCAGTAGGTCAGCTTGTCAAACACAGAGGACACCCTGACTGTCCTGTCCTACAGACACGTGTATACAAATTAGCAACAAAGAGACAGTAACAAAAATCGTACTAATAAAACTGCATATCTCATTGTATGCTTCGTGATGTCAGTGCTTTAAAGTCTTTTTGAATGAACCAAAGCCTTGGTCAGTTTTTGTATCATGACAGCTAAGTTCAGCTGTGTTTACCTCTTGATCAGAGCCGGGCTTGTTGATCTCTTTCAGCACCAGGCCTGTGTAACCTTGTGGACAGCTGATCTCCTGCCCTATTAATCCACGTCCTCTGAATGACACAGTCTTCTCTGCAAAAAGAAAGATTAATATGGATGCATTGTTGCTGGACCCACTTAATGACATATCCTACACCATTCATTATATAAAAAAAAAAAACTATTTGAATCACCCTTTAAACATTTATTGACAGATGGAGGATATGAAGGAGGAGGTCAATGCAGTATCCACAGAAGCTAATGTCATTTTAAATTTGTAATTTCGTTGCGCTTGTTGCAATAAAATAAAGTTCTATTCTAAGCTGTTCATGTTACCATTCTATTAAAACAAGCTGGAATCCCTCATGTCTGTAACAGTAATTGGTCCAGTAAGTATTAGCTCTAGTCTGTCTGGTAGAGAGGATTTAGATACCAAAGATATCAATCTGTTCTGTGTACCTTGTTTGTGATTCTTTGTAGTAGCATTGAAGTATTGTGAGACCTGGGCCAGCCCATTGTGTTCAATCTCACATGGCATGAGGTGGACTGAGGCTTGCTCTGTCTGCCCCATTGAAGACACACGAAGATGAGTAACACTGGTGTTGCAGGACATCCTGCTGACAGAAAAAAAAGAAGCCACAGAACAAGTCACTCCTTGCATTTCTATGAATCCAAACGACTTATCATGTACAGCATAATAATTCCAGCTTTTTTTTTCTACTGGAATGATTATTTTCTGTGGAAATCCATATATAATTTTTTCTGGGCATACACAAACCCAATAGTTTGAACATGGAAAAGGCTACACATTAAGAACTCAGTTGTGTGAGTGGTGACCAAAAACAAATGTTCTTTTCTTAATTTACTGGTTTCATATCAGCCTCTATAGAGCTTTTTAATATTATAATCCACAATTAAAGTATTATATGCATGTGGAACATCTGTCTGGACAGTCCCTGGAAGCTTTTAGTGGTTTCACTCAGAATTGTTTAAAGTGTAAGCAGGAGGATCTACAGCTCAAAGAGTGACTTTTTATATATATATATATATGTAGTGTTTGTACTTGTTATCTATTTCTTTCTCTTTTTCTTGTTTCCTATTAACATTTATTTTCCGTATCCATTACTTTCGGAGTCTTTTTTTTTTTTTTTTTTACTAGTTAGAGCAGTTAGCCACCTGCAAAATATTTTAAATTACCATTAGTTGTATTATAATTGCTACTCCAACAAACCGACACATTACTTTATCATCCAGATTGGTAACACATGACTATTATAAATAACGCCATGCACCTTTTCACCTGTGTATTTGGGGGAAATATCGGCATGAGGACTTGCACGGTTTTACTGCATGTCATGATAAACCGGATAATAGATTTTCTCCAAAACAGCAAACATGATTACCACGGAATTTCTACCTGAACTTTACCTTTCAGCTGTTTTCCAACCCGCTAAATAAAATCAGATATTTTCCGGTTTAGACCAGGCGCGGTGTGTGATTGGACAAAATTGTCTTCTTCTACGCTAATAGATATTTTGGCGCGGTTTCTCAGTTTGGTCTCCCCCTGATGGTAAGAAATTATTCTGGTCGCTCTGCTGGTGTCTGACATTTTGGAAACAAAACGTTATGTGTAAAACGCAAAGTTTAACAAGACCTAGTATCAGATTGAGAACAATTCATACACCTTAATTAATTTGTTTATTTGGTCAGCAGAAAGCGATCACAAGTAACATCAAAGCATCAGTAAACAAATTTCTCAGTTTGTAAAAAAAAAACTATATATATATATATATATATATATAACCCAAACCCCTGTTTGACTTCAAAAGATCTCTAGGAGGGTTTAGAAAATCTGAAGTGGCAATGAAATATTCTGTCATGCATTGATAAACATGGGAGTCACCAGATGAAAACCTTTTCTGTGTCTCACCAAAAATGTTAGTTTTGGAAGTTTTCAAATTACCTTTCAATGTGCTCAATACATTGAGATGGTAATTCCTTTTTTATGTAATGGGAAATGCTTCACGGGTGATTTTACGGCTTTCTGACAATACCCTCTTCTATCTGCCAAATTATGAGGCTTTAAGGCAGTTAATGAGTACCCAACAACATTCTGCAACAAACTCCTTACAGCACCCAGGCTGTGATGAACTATCAATGCTGAGATTTAATATACCTACAATTCACAACAGACTTAGTTTTATATTTAATGTTATTTGTCTGTTTGTTTGTTTTTTGTTTTGTTTTTTAGCAACAAAACTACTTTGTTCATTTGAGGGGAAAAAAAGACCCATTAACTATGTTAGAAAGCCTCTTTTCCAGTTACTTTTCTGGCTAAAGGCCATGCCAGCCTTTTTTCTATGTCCTCTTGCTTTGGATTTGTGCTGCTGTTAGATCAAACATGTAAATGTAAAAAGTAAATAAAGATGAAAACTGTTTCTACAAGTGTATGCCACAAAGTTCCCAACAGACTACTTGAAGATCACAAGCAGAAAGTTTTGGTTTTGCTCTGAACTTAACTATCTTTGGACATCTGTGGTTAGACCTCAGAAAAGCAGTGTATACAAGTTAACTGAAGCATCACACAGAATTAGGAGCTTCTTCTTGGAAGAATAGATGAAAATTCTCAGAATAAAAATTGAAGGACTCCTTTCTGGACACAAAAATCCTTAACAAATTGTGGTACTTGCCAAAGGCAGTGTTACTAAATTATTGACCATGTGGGGTGTACTTGGGGATCTTTTTTTTTTTTTTTTTTTTTTTTATAAACCGTAAAAGATGGAGATACAACTACAAACTGTAATTTCAGGACTTTAGGTTAAACTTAATCTCATATCACGGTATTGAAAATTTTGTGGTGCCCATACTTTTGCAGGTAAGAAAATAAGACAATTTAGTTAAACAGCCCCACATCTACATCTTAGACCCCCCAAATTTACCATTAAGTCATCAACTATTTTATGGAGTGGTGTGCCAGAGCAGCAGCAGCTCAACTGCTAATAGAAAAAGACTTGATAAACTTATCAGGTAGGTCAGCTCTGTGCTGACGTTCCATTAATATAAGCACTTCAGTTGTCACTCTGATCATGCAAAATCTGCACACAATTGTTAAGCATATTCAGAAATGCCTTGTACATTTTGTAGCCTAAACTAATTACGTGATTTTTTTTTTTACTATATTATTTTTTCTGTTCAATACTGTATTTTTTTTTTATACTTCTAACTTTTTAAGGATTCTATTTCTGTATCTAGTCTAGCTGTTCAATTCACATTTTACCATGAAGGGGAACAATATACATTTTACCCTATTCTATTCTACAGGCCACAGAAATCCTTGTAATTTTCTTACACCCTTGACGTTTGTTGTTATTAAAGTCCCTCTCCAGTTTAATTTCAATAAATCTAATCTGTGTTGCTTAAAATTGAACACTTAGAACCTTTTGCCATGACAAGTTAGTAGCTGGGAGTTAATGCTAGCTAGCTTAAAGCTAATAGCAGCAAGCACCAGTTGCTCAAATATGTTTAATTTACCAAATGTTACCTGATTTTTTTCACCTTTTAGCCATGAATAGGTCTAAACGTAGCTGCTTATTGATAGCAATAGATTAATAGTTCATTTTGCCAAGCCAAGTGGCCCTACCCCTCATTAGTCCCCTGCTAACGTCTCCTTGTAGCTTAACTAGCCTCTAATTTTCTTACAGCTTCAGCAAAATAACCGTAAAGCACCACACTACAAGCTGGCCTTTCTGAGACTGTAGGTGTTACTCTGCATATTTTAGCGGAAATCCCCACCCACAGTATTGCAGTTTTTGCATGTTGCTTGAACACTATAGACACATGCTTAGACCAACGTAACAAAACTTGATAGTTTTGTTACTATCCCTTCAATACAGTGTAGCCATACCTTAAACAAAAGCACTGTTTTGTACTTCAGTTGCAATTCTGCAACACACTTGCTCCTGCACACTGCACACTATTTCATACATAAGACACTTCGTTCATAAATTAAATCATGTGTACCATTGGGAAAACACATCTATTCAAAAAACAAAACATATTGGGTGACTGAAAACAGTTT
The DNA here is from genome assembly GCA_037177495.1 of Rhadinocentrus ornatus. Lineage (NCBI taxonomy): Eukaryota > Metazoa > Chordata > Actinopteri > Atheriniformes > Melanotaeniidae > Rhadinocentrus > Rhadinocentrus ornatus. The sequence goes on along the minus strand of JBAMHW010000007.1, from coordinate 19,891,301 downwards.
GGCACACACCTGAAAACACTTACTTGCAATAGTGATCACACACAGCCAACCACAATTAGGCCTCAGTTGAGCCATTTTGAGAACTTTGAAAGCATTGAGAGCAACGTTGGTGGATCATGTGATACATTACATTAAATCAAGGCCTGATGAGGGAAGCTGGGCAGAGAGTCCACCATCTAAGCCGGTTCACAGTTGCATCTCCACTCCAGTCTGTATCTACAGTCTTGACAGTATTATATTGTAAAGTATAGTACTGTGATGTGCAGTATTGAGCTCATATCATTTATAACCTTTAGCACTTTCATTTTTGGTTGTTGTGAAAACCTTTTTTTGGAAAAAAAAGGTTTTGCATTGAGCTTTACAGAATGCTAACTGATGAACTGAATAGAAAGAGTGAAAAGTACTAGTGTGTTGCTGCTAATCCGAAAGTGTATTCATATGATGCAAGTGTGTATCATTTTGTCATCAGAGTGACATTTTGACAAAGGATTGTTAGGTTTTGATAGCAGAGTTTTAATTCAACATAGATGTGAATGGTGTATTTCCCAGTAAAGTTTTGACACAATGAGCCGAAGGTTTGCAAAAAGTGTTCAAGCAGTAGGCAAAAACTGTAAGTGAAATAACATAGATCCAAGAGTGATCCAATGGTTATTACGGTGAACCTTTCTAGCCTGCTGGAACGTGACATGTGATTCTTCTGTTGTCTTCCATCCATCCATCTCCTGCCCACACCCAGTGCATTATAAATCCAGCTAAACAACAAACCTAAAAGAGATCTAGGTTTTTTTTGTTTTGTTTTTTGTGTGAAAACGCATCTGATGGATTTTTGTATTAGTAGTAGTAGTAGTAGTAGTAACCATTAGATGGTCAAAATGTATTGGAGTAAACTACAATCTACTCTCACTATTTGAAAAGCTTAAGCCTCAAATTTTTATCAGATATTTTTCCAGTTGTTAAAAAATAAGACATCGGTACCAAAAAATGAATCCTTAAGATTTTATAACACGAGGAATCCTTGTAATTTATTTTCTATTACCTGTTAGGAGAATAAAATTACAAGCAATACACCGATATCCCACTTTTCCACTGTGTGTTTGTGTGTGTGTGAGGGGGAATCGTCTTGAAAAAGTATGTAGAACTCATCCAGTATTTTGTTGAACAGTATAGATACTTGTTCTGCATATGTTGTGAATAACTTTAAATGATCTCAAGCTTCATCCTTGCTATCATGTTCAAGAACCCTGTCTCATTTGGAAAAAGCATCTCTCTTCATGTGGGATGGACTAAACCCTGTCCAATGGCAGCCACTGAGACACCAGTGATAAGATATTTAAGAGGGTTCCTGTTCACATTTCACCAAGACCAGTCTGGACTAAGAGACCTCGGGGAGCGATTTCCCAACATCTCATAATTGGCCAACAGAAACCAGAGGTGAATTTTTAAAGCAAGACACAGAACAGTCAAAGGAACTAGCAAATACTGGTAAGCTGTTATACTGCTCTCTTTTAGGTCTGAGTTAAAATACTTTAGTGTTCCTTCACTGTATTTTGTTTGAGTGGATCTCTTGATGCCATGATAAAATTGCAAATTACAGACACCGAGGACTAGTCAGGAATACAATTAAAGCACTAACATTGTAGCACAGCAGATTATTGTGTCAAAAATTAGTTTTTTCTTTGTTTTTAGACGCATACACTAAAGTCAGCTTAGCAGCTGACTGTTGACACAGTTTCAGAGTCATCTGATATAAAAGACCTCTGCTTGTGATTGTGATTGGACTCAGTGGTTTTGCAGATCCCAGAACTTTAACTGTAGAAGCTTGTGTCCTTAATTCATAACGTCATTTGCCACGCTGAGTTTTGGGGTCTGTAAATGCTATGTCTGTTTGTATTCCTAGAAAATATGGACCATAGCACTTTTCACACATTATAGTCTGACTAATTGTGGAACAACCATTAACTTGATTGGTATGTTCCTTTTAGCGACGTCTGTACAATCACCTTTTAATTTGTTTTTACAAATGTTTTGTTACCTTAATTTTTGCTTAATTTTTAGATTTTATGGATCAAAAAAGTCATCTTCCTTCAGAAGATTTGGGCGAACCCTCAGTCATCATTGGTCAGGCCCTGGTTAAGGTCCAGGATGCTGCAGCCACGCTGTTTTTACGGGTCCGTTTGAGACTAGCACAGAGCTTCACCGTCTTTTCTATCATCCTTCTGCTCCTCTGGATTGCTGCTTTTTTATATGGGAGCTTCTACTACTCTTACATGCCCAGGGCAACCTTTTCCACACCTATCTACTATTACTACAGGTGTGTACATCTAATTATTTGCAGTTACAAACTGAACAATGTACACACTTTCTATTATAATTGCATCTGTTTTTGCATTGACTCTATCATGTTCGTTTTTGTTGTTTTTTTTGTTTGTTTTTTTGTTTTTCTACAGGACAGATTGTGAATCTTCTTCCTTCTTGTGTTCTTATCCTGTGGCCAATGTGTCTCTGATGAGAGACAAAAAACATGTGGGTAGATTTTTAAGCAACTGTCTACCATATGATTATCTCTGTGTACTAACAATTAATCAATTTGTGATTTAATTGTTCTATATACAGGTACTGACATACGGCCAGGTCTACAGGTTCTCTTTGCAGCTGGAGATGCCCGATTCACAGACCAACCAAGACTTAGGGATGTTTATGATCAAGACGACCTGCTATTCACAGCGTGGACAAATTGCAGCCTCTGCTCGCTCTGTAAGCTGCACTTTCCTGGGTGGCAACACACATGTATATTCAAACAAATAGTCAGTTTTTACCATGATTCACATCGCTGTGTTTCTCAGGCAAGACAACTGCTGAAGGCCTCCAGCTCTCGCTTTGTGAGTATAGTGCTGACGCATGATATCATTTTAATCGCACAGCCTGATCAAAGCCCGATTAGAGCTGCTTATGCTTGCGCAGAGTTCTGCTGCAACAGAAGGTGAACTCAGTGTTTAGGTGACTCAGAAGACTATTTTAAACAGTGTATGCGAGTTAATTCAACTCTAAAAAACAGAACCAAATGTGGTTTTTGTTAGCAAGCAATTTGAGAGTTAAGTATATAATAAATGCATAATTGGAAGCCTGCATGACACCGTAAAAAAGAAGTGTTCATAATGTTGTTTTTGGCTGAAACAAGATTTGTATTATCACTGCAAAGTCAGAGACTCCAGGATAAAGATATTTAAAAATTACTGAGCTGAATGTGTTGAATGTATGAAGGAAGGAGAAGAATAGAAAAACAAAAAATGCAAAATCAAAGGAGATCTGGCAGGGAACAAAGTAAACGTGGTTGTTTCAATTCTAAGGGGACAAAGAGGACAAACCCAATGCAGGTGTGGTCATTTCTAATGAAAGCCAGTTGTGTGTGTGTGTGTGTGTGTGTGTGTGTGGAGCACACAAAACAAGCTTAACTTAAAAAAATGAGGAAAATTAAAACATGATACAGAACATGAAAACAACAGCAAAGTATCATATTAAGATAAATTGAACAAAACCAAAAACAGAAACTACAGACCATGACATTTGCTTTAAATAGGAACTCAGCTGCTCATCGACTTGGTGCAGTTTCAGGTCATACTGTGGGTGACAAGTTTGCCCTGCTGGCAGACCCTTATTTTACCTGAACTCTTTCAAAAGACATGCTTTTGTAATGTGGCATGATTGGTTTTATATTGCCTCGCTGAAAAAAGTACGACATTTCCTCCAAAAAAAGAGCTAACTGGATTACAGCTTACGTTGCTCCAAGATCAGCATATGTTGTTTGGTATTAATGTTTCCTTCACAGAAGGGCAAGTTCCTTATACCCATGTGCACTTACCCTTTACCATGTTTGATGCTGGCTTTCTGTACTGATAGACCTTTTCTCTTCAGACTGAATGATATAGTGTCCATAATTTCAAAGTTATCTTAAATTTTTGTCAAACCACTTTTTTTTAAACGATGTAAATCCATGCAATATTCGAAAAGAAGCCCACTGAGATCACCTTTTTGTTAATGTTTAGTAAAAATGCAGATAACCTGATCAGTTAGTTATACTGAAGCTTCACCATTCATAAACCTTTCTGAATATGCATCATGTCATCAGGGAAAGCATCCCAGTCTGTTCTGTTGTGTTTAGGGCATGCTACGATACCGCTCAGACCTGCTGAAGACTCTGGGAACACTGCTCTTCCTCCCTTTCTTCCTGACTGGAGCAGCCGAGCAGAAACAAGTGCTGGAGGTGGAGCTCTTCTCAGAGTACATAGATGATCCTGTAAGTTGTGGAAGAGAAATTTAATCCCAAGGTTCAAGAGTAGTTTAAGATAACTGGTCAGGGACAAGAAGCTTTATTTAGGCTCAGGTGATGAAAACACATTCTGTATAATGGGAAAATTTTAAGCCAGCATAATTTTTTCTCTCTGTTCAGTATGCCCCTTCAGTCACAGCTTTTATTGAGATCCTGTCCAGCAAGGTCCAGATCTACGCATCTGAACTGTACATCTACGCACATTTCACTGGCTTACGGTGAGATTTATTAAATGCTTATATCTGCAAACAGTTTTGGGTTTTTTGGGGTTGTTTTTTTTTTTAAATATATATTTATATAAATTTTCATCAGACTGACTGGGGCATCAGGATGGGTGCTGCCATCAGCCAGGGCTAGTAACTGCCGTCCCCTGGCCTCCTGGGGCCTGTGCCTCATGGCTGCGGGGCACACTGGCTGGGGTCTTGCTCTATATAAGTACAAGTCCATTTACCATTTCCTCTCTGTCTTTTTTATAGGTGCTTCCGATGATTGTAAACTTTTTTATAATTTTTTTTTATGTTGAGAGTAGTGTTCTGTGTCCTTGCAGGTGTAGCAGCTGGTTGTCTGGTTTTTCCTGTTTGGATTGAAAAGCTGATGCTGTTGCTTTCTGTCTGGTGTATAATTGTCTCCTTTTTTGGCTCTTCACTCTCTTTTTCACTTCTCTTTACTCTCTCCTTTCCTTTAGCGCCCACCCCATTGTCGGGCCCAGCTTTATACGTAAATTCAGCCATAAACTACTTTAAAAATAAAGAATAATACTTAATTATCAAGAGGGGCCCTATATGCATGAAGCTTTGCTTGGCAAAGCAAATTTGTTTGGCACACACAACAGCCAGACAGTCATTCTGCTTACTACAATGCTGGAAAGTTAAAAGTAAAAAAGCAAAAAAACAACAACAAAAATAAATTTGATAACATAATCCACAAGCTATTTCAAACTTTGATAAGTGCTGACCCAGAAATCCAATATAATGACAACTTAAAAAGAAAAAAAAAGCTTGAATGAATAAAGGAGTGGTCTTAACCCAGGTTGAAGCTGGATTTACTATTCTTTCTCCACATGCTCCACCTCCATGTCAGACACTCATCATCCGCTTATTTTAGTCCATCCTCAACCTCTTATTTCTGGCTCCTGACCACAAAAGCCCCAGAGTTGTAGATGGTGGTTAGTTGCAACTGAGGGTTCTTGTAGAAAAGGAGAGACTGTCTATTGTTAATCTTATTAGCATTAAAATTGTCAGGCTATAGAAATTTGCCAATGGTCCTCTTTTTCTTTAAGGTTTATGTTTTTATCTGAGCCACAAAAGTCTGGAGTTTTATCATCCTTGGGAAAATTTTGGTGTCTTGGCAGAAAGAAACAGTCAAACTAATTAAAAAAATAAAACGCAAACAGGAAAGCTTCCATCCTGCTCACAAAGATGTGATGGGTCGTAGACTCCACCTGATATCCATCTTTTATCCTGAAACTAAATTGAGCTTTCTCTTTTCTTTTTCTGTGTCCTGTCATCAGGTACTTGCTGTTCCAGTTCCCTATCATATCAGCCTTTGTGGGTGTGTCAACTAACTTCATCTTCCTTAGTTTCCTCTTCATCCTGAGCTACACAAGGCAGCTGTTGAGAGTGGGGGAGAAACCAGGCAAGGTAAGAGGCGAGACCCATTACTGCAAATTGTCTTCTGCTGCAGGGCTTCACACTTGATGAGTTTTGTGTCTAAAATGAGTAAAAATTAGAGTTTGTTGTTTACAGCTCACAAGAGAAAGACTGGAGGCAGAGATGGAAGAGATCGCAAACAACCATTCACAGGATGACAAGGATGTAGTTGCAGGTACAAAGAAATAACACAAACTGGCACAGTCACACACTTTTTTATTGTTAATGTTAAAAGTGGAATTCAAAGCCATTTAAATCATTCAGTACAAGCTATGTAAGTGTGTCATGTTAAATTTGACTAAGATACCAACTCTTTTACAGGCACTGCAGAGCTGATGGGACCTGAGCAGTCAGAGCCTACAGATCCAGACAGGGAAGAGCCCAGTTCACACACTGGCAACAACACAGAGATGCAGAATGGAGATACATTGGTTCAAGGCTAAATAAACGAGTGGAGAAAGTGATTCTGATAGTGTTATGGAGATGAAAAGATGAGGATGGAAGACAGGTTCTTGGTTCATATTGTTTTAGGAAGTGTATGCCATGTATTCTGTACCCTGCCCCTTGATGTTGCTTCAACTTTTATTTTAATGTCACTGGCACAATTATACCTTTTTATTGATGTTATTTTCACTTTTTATTAGTTTACACTTCACTGACATGATTATTCTTAACAACTTAACAAGAAGCTGCAGCTGTCACATAGCTAAGTTCACATGGCTAACAAAAACAAAATTCCCATTTGAAATAAAAATGTTTAAGTATAATTGAAATAAAAAGCACCAAAGACAATGTACCTCAAGACTGAGTATGTTTAATGTTGTCCTGTTGTTGTTAAGGAAAATTTTGATTATTTATGGAACAGCTTCAGTGCTGACATGATGATGGGTTTTCCCATATAAACAACTCATCAGTTTAGGTCTGGACTTTGACTTAATCATTGTTTATTAGTACAACTTGTTTTCTCAAGTTCATTGTTTTGCTGCATGACCCACTTCCTCTTGAAAATTGACAGCATTTGGGACAAGCGCAAACATAAACATATATGTCAAAATGCTCAAAAAATGAGATCTGTTCATGAGGATTTTACCACAAAATACTGTATTAAAATGTTTAAATTCTAAGAAACCCTGACACTGTCATTCCTGGATATCATACTGGCCTCTGGCACTGTTGGCCACATTCCATCAGTTGGCCCTGGATGAAGCTTTGGAAACTTCGTAACGTCACTACATGCAAAATGTGGCACCAGCAGAGGGAATGGGAGAGAGATGTAACTCAGGCATAAGGCTTTGTATTGCTGAAAACCTACAGAGAGAAGACACAGGTAAGTTAGAAGCATTTAAACATTCATGTATTTAATTTTTCAATTTGTGTAATTTAAAGAAACCCTTTTAAAAAAATGCTGATTCAGTTCATGTTTTAAGAGGGAGATCATGTTTGTAAAGGCATTTCCTGAATCATATTCAAAACTTTTTCTCTTGAAAACATTTTTGCTGTTGTACAAGCACATGTTCTCATGGAACAGAATCACCATCTTCACTCGTCATGGGATAAAAATATGAACACTGCAGATGAAAACCACATGGAGAGGAAGGAAATGGAGACCGGGGGCACTGACTTATGCACCAGACTGCCAGATGAGACACATCAACGTCTGTCAATCAATGAAAAGCCATCGAACAGCTTTTCATGGGGCAGAGGCAGACTCAGACCCAAACTTCAAACAACAAAAAGCTTCCCCCCCTACAGTCAGCTAATTGGAGGACTCGGAGAGGATGGAGAGTTAAATTCTGAATCAGTCATCACTTGCCAGGGAAATGTGAAAGAAGATGGATGTGAAGAAACTCAAGACACAGAGAGAAAAGTACATTTGACTGCAAGGTGTTCAAGGGAAATAATGAGGGCTAAATGGAGTTTTAGGAGAAAGCACAGGTTGTGTGGCAGCTTTGAAGTTGACACAGACAGCTGTGACAGAGGACGATGGAGTGGGAAAAGAGGAGTGGAGGAGAGTAAAACAGAAAGGGAGCATGATGCTAAGGAGAGGGAAGGGGAAGCAAACAGTGAGGGGAAATGCTGGAGAGATGGAAGCTTCAGTTATGAGAAAAGAGTAGAGGAAGACAACAGGAAGATGTCTCCTACTTCAGTGGTACAAGGAGAGAACAGCAGCAGCATAGAGAGCAACGAAGGGAAGGATGAGGAGGCTGATGGAATGATGGAGGGCTCGACATATCGGCATCCAAGCCTCTCTAGACTCTTACACTCCTCCACCTCCTCCTGCTCCTCTGTCAACCTCTCCTCAGCAGAGAGTGATGAAGTTTTCAGTGAAGGAGAGGATGCAACATCAAAAAGGAAGAGCTTCAGGAAGGTGAGAACAGCTCCTGGATACATGGTGTGTTTGAAACTACTTTTAAAAAACGTTTTTGGTAATTGTCCCATTTTATGTACTATCACTCCCCTTAAGAATGTGGCTGCTCATGGTTTTCCATGGAAAAGGCATAAAACCATATTTTGCAACTGTTCTTTGCACATGTGGTTCTGCTAATTTGCATGAGCTTGAAAGAGGACTTTGACACGGTCAAATTTGAATGGCGTTTGCATGCCTAGCTGTTGCTGCTAAAGATATGGGAGAAAGGGAAGACAGTTGGAGCATAACTAGGGGGTTGATGTTCACTTTGAGCGCAAACTATGCGCTGTAAAACACTGAAAAGCAGATATACATTAATATTAATAGTAAATTAATAAAAATAAACTACTCTAAAACAAAGATAAACTCAATTTGAAGAAAAAAAGCTTACAGAGCATCCATTGTATTTTAACTACAGTTGCTTTACAACAATGTCTCTACTGAGCACGCTCTGCTCCACTTCAGCTTCAGGTGTTTTTACATTTTTCTATGGCACATCCAAGTGCTAGCAGCTGCTTTGTTTATATACAAAGTAGATCCTAAGTGCACAGCTATGCTGCACTTGTAGAAAAAAAGTGCACATACATTTAACACTTTTAGTGTGTCTGAACTTTCATTGTAAACTTTCAGAGGATGTTGAGGTCAAAATAAATTGTTTAAGAATCACATAAAAAGAGAGATGTGAAAGAGTTTTAAATTATATTAAATTCAATCATTTTATCAATAAATATTTCAGCAGAATTAGTGCTAAAAATGTGCTTTTCTGTTGCACTCAGCATATGTTTATTGAAATGTATCACATACACACACACCCATACACACACACACATATCACTCACTATCTATCTGTCTGTCTATCTATCTATCTATCTATCTATCTATCTATCTATCTATCTATCTATCTATCTATCTATC
>JBAMHW010000007.1:19858023-19881786 GCA_037177495.1 Rhadinocentrus ornatus | reverse complement strand
CTATCTATCTATCTATCTATCTATCTATCTATCTATCTATCTATCTATCTATCTATCTATCTATCTATCTATCTAAAGCAGGAGGAACTATAAGGAACTTTTTCAACAGGACATGCTGGTTTAGCTTTGAAACTCTTAGCACAACAGTGAATGAATGATGGGTTACTCTCTGAATATATGTCAGAGTAAATCAGTTCTTCTTTTATATGTCAGAGCTGCTCCTGGAAAACCTACCTAACTATGATGCACTGGTCACTTCGGCGGCAGAGTTCCTGGGTCCAGCTGGCTGGACATCAAGGCAAGTTATTTATATGTGATCCTGAGGCTTTGCCTTTGTCCTTTTCTCACTCTTTTATGGTCACTGGTGAAACCAGGTAATTTCCAGATGAGTAAAGTGGGTGAGGTGCTGAAACTGCACAGTGAACCAGAGGCAAAATGCCTGGACTGCCTGATGAGGGACCCCCTGAAACCATTTGTCCCGCAGTATTATGGTTTGGTCAACAGAGGAGAGCACTGTTACATCCGCCTGGAGGACCTGCTGAGTGGCCTGAGGAGGCCTGTTATCATGGACTGCAAGATGGGAGTCAGGTACGTTTTCCTCAACGGGTTGCCATGTCAAGTACTGACTGTGGAAAGTTCTGCTTTTAGATAAACAGGGAGTTGATTGGCTTGGTGCAATTTGAAACATAATTACTTTTAAATCTGTAAATAAAAACAACGTGGGGAATTGGGTTTAATATAAAGATAATGAATGCAACCAAGTTTGTTCATTTTATACTTCTTATACAGGTCAGCGCTGACAATTTCTTGATAAGTTCTTATTAATCTTAATTATTAAGGAGGACCAGGTGATAGAAATGTCACAATTACAATGTTGTCCTAGTTAATAGCCATGAGTTCCTCCAAGCAGCTGCCAAGCAGAACAAGTATGTAACAAACCAGAAGGAGTCTATAAGAAGATAAAATATTTTCTTGAATTAATTTTCCTGCTACTTAGGAGAAATGGTTTGGTGGACTTAGGGGGCCAATTGATACCCTGATCATGCTTTGGGATGACTGGAACCAGCAGCAGAAGCAATGTTTTACTGGCAGAAATAAGAATGGATTACAATTGATAGCAAGTCTTTCTGTGAGAAAGCATCAAGTCAGAAAGAAAAGTTGAACGTGAAGAGAGGATGACTACTTCTGCAGAAGTAATATTCTTAACAAACTGTGTAAACAGGGGCAAGTTGAAGGTTTTGCCATAACCCTAAATGTTCCCAGCCTAAGCAGTGGTGCAAAACAATGTGCAGATTTAAAAAAGAGCAGTACAGAGTCTATTCTAGCTTGCAGAGAGTGTCATTATATATCCTGGTGAGGTGATGGATTCAGACAATCATGCAAACTTACATTCACATGTGTCTTGGGTTTGTGGGATGACACCAGAGCACCTGGAAAACAAACTGCAAGACAGAAAGGAAAACCCCAACTGGTCTGTTTTTCTTTATGTGTTTATAAACCAAAAGACGTAGAGGAAAAAGATGATTTTGCTAAAGCATATAACAAATTATTTATGTTTAAATTAATTTCAGTTTAGAAAACAGGTGATTTATTTTCTTATTAATTCACAATAACAGAAAGTCTGCCACATTTTTGCATGTCACCATATATGGTCTTTTCAGGACATACCAGGAAGAGGAACTGATTAAAGCCCGTACCAAAGGCACTCTGAGGAGCGACATGTACCAGAAGATGGCAAAAATCGACCCTTCAGCACTATCAGCACAGGAACACACACAGGAAGGGGTGACCAAGTGGCGCTACCTTCAGTGGAAGGATGCAACCAGTTCTACATCCACACTGGGCTTCAGGATAGAGGGCATTATGGTGGGAGAGAGGGCGATTTCTTTTTTATTTTTATTAACCAGAATGGAGTGGCTGGCTAGTTGTGCAATATCTATGTTACTGGGTTTCTTTCACACAGATGGAGGATGGCAGTGTCCAGCGGGATTTCAGAAAAATCCAGACTTTGCCTCAGACCACAGAGGCAATACTGCACTTTACCAGGAGTCATCTACACACTCTGGTCTGTTCACTTTCATTAGAAACACTGAAATCATGGTCATTGAAACTGTTTACCCCCCTCATCCCAAAAGGCTTCCTCAACTCTGACTGACCAACATACTGAAGAAGTTAAAATTCAATTTAAATCCTTAAATCAAAACTATAAACTAAAGAGGGCCTTCACTTGCATTTTTTTCCGCATTTACATTTTTTTTTACTCACTTTCTCACATGCCTTTTCTCCAAAGTTCATTACTTTAATCATCTTTCCTACAATCTATATGCTGTTTGCTGCTACAGAACTACAACTCTATCCATCTGTGTTCCCAGAAAGCGTACCACTCCAGGCTCCTGGCCCTTAAAGATGCACTCAAGAATTCACAGTTTTTCAGAACCCATGAGGTTGGTTTACATTTAGAGACAAATCTTTTGCTGCTACAAATGACTTTTCATAACATTTCATAAAAATAAACTCATAGATCCAGTTTATTTTAACTTTGCTCAGCTTCATCCTTACAGTAAATCTGTCTGCACCTGTTCAGGTGATTGGCAGCTCGCTGCTTTTTGTCCACGACCACAGCAAGGCCAGCGTGTGGATGATAGACTTTGGAAAAACAACACCGTTGTCTGAAAGGAAGGAGCTCCAACATAGCATCCCATGGACTGAGGGGAGCAGGGAGGATGGTTACCTAATCGGCCTGTTCTCCCTCATCACTGCTCTGAGTCAGGCCATTGGTGTAGCCTCTGGGCAGCAGGAGGACAGCTGTCAGGATGAGGAAGACAATATGGCTGCTGTTATGCATTGAACTGCTGAGAAAACAGAAGAAGATTTAATTGTTCTTCAGAGTCTTCAGAAGCTGGGAAAGACAAAGGCTGGGCTTCAGCGAAATTATCCAAAGAAAAATATGAAGTAAATAAACTGTCTTGCTTTTTGTACATCTGGTGTGTACATCCTCAAGCAGTCAAGACACTTTTTCTTACAAAAGACTCTGGACTCACGTTTTTTCTGTTCAAATTGTGTCACTCACAAAACAGAGGAAAAAACATCCACTGGTGTGCTGTCTATATTTCACAAAGACTCTGTTTTTTGGGGTTGTTTCACTTGTGTTAAAACACATGTTAAGCTTACAACATCAGATATACTGCATGTGGTTATAAAAAAACTTTCAAGCACGCACATAAGGTTGAACAGTCTCATGTTCTGCCTATTATAACTCAGTATGTATTAAAATATTAAGCATGCAGGACAACAAAGTAAAATAAAGGTGAAGAATAACAGGTAAAATAATGTTATGGTTTTATTATATATTTTAGTAATTTGCACATGAAGCAGCTGGATTTTTTTTAAAGGCTTTTTTATATTAGGTGGTCCAAGCTATATTAAACAAAAAAATCCAGCAATGAAGATCCAAGACTGTTGAGCAGCTAAAATCCTGCATCAGGCAAGAATGGGACAACACTCCTCTCCTAAAACTCCAGCAGCTAATGTCTTCGCTTCCCACGTGTTTATAGACTGTTGTTAAAGGAAGAGGGAAAGCTACACTATGGTATACATTAGCATTTTCCAACTTATTTGGGATGTTTTGCTGCCATCAAATTCAAAATGAGCTAACATTTTCCACGAAATGGTTAAATGTCTTAGTTTCAATATTTAATTTGGTTTTTATGTTCTACTGGGAATAAAAAATGGGTTTACGAGATTTTCAAATCATTGCATTTTGCTTTTATTCACATTTTACACAACGTTCCAGCTTTTTTGGAATTGGGATTGTAATTAGAATTGTAAAATAAGTTATATATTCTCATTATAAAGGTTGTCTTCTTTATAATGAATGAATGAAACAGAATAGTCAGCTTTTCATGTCTGTAATTTCTTCTGTATGTTCAAAAGGAAAAGGTCAACAAAAAGTTTTCAATTGTTTGCAACGTTCATTTTTACTGCCAGGTTTTAAGTCTAAAATAGTTTGAACGGTTTGTATTTTTACATTTAAAAGAAAATCTTGAATGAATTTAAGTGCCAGTTAGTGAGGGGAGTAGTGGCCAAGTGGTTAGAGACATGAACTTGGACCTGGAGGACTCACTTCAAGTTCCCAGAACGACAACGAAGGTTAACCACTCTGGCCAAAGACCTGAGCAAGGCTCGTAACAACAAATTGTTCCCTAGGTGCTTAATATGGCAGCACCCTGCTCCAAGTGCAACTAGGATGGGTTAAAAGTAGAGAAAGAATTTTCCTTTTGGGATTACTGAAGTATAAATTATAATAAAGGTAATATTTGTCTTATTAAGGTAACATAAAATGAATATGCCTAAGTTAGTATAGGAAAAGACCCTTTGCTTTGGTTTTGCAGTCTACATATTACTACTAAAAGCCTAAAAATATCATACTAGTGTAAAAACAACTGATGAACATATATTTCTTGCGCAGTTAAAAAACAAAAAAATTACTTCCATTATTTTCGTCACAGATTTGAATAGGTCACAGAATTTGGTGTTACACCTGCTCCTCTCGGTTAGTCCCCCAGGTGGCGCCATAACATTGTTTATGTTGAAAAAAAGTGAGCGAGTCAGACCGCCTGTGCAACTCGAACGGCTCACTGTAAAAAAAGAGTTTCCGATATTTTTACGGAGAATTAAAAGAGTGAAAGAAGTGAGTCGACAAAATACACATACATTGCACCTTTAAATGCCGACATCGTGCTAACTCCAACAGCTAGCCTCATCAGCTAAGTTGTTTCAGGTAATGATGTAAGAAACACTTGACGCGGCCAAAAAGGTCAGCCATGTTTAACATAACACTGCGCCTTGCACATGAGATTTGAATTTTTTGTTTTCTTTTTACCATGATGCAGTGTATCGCGAAAAGTATTCTAAATGTTGAGATTGAAGGTCGTTTATGGATGAGTCATGACAATGTTTCGGAGAGACTACGCCAACTTAGCCGTGGTGACACATGTGTTCCAGGACGGTAAGTGTTACAGCCTTGCTTTGTTTGAGAATTCATAATTTATTCATAACTAGCTGAAGATTGAAGCTCATATGTTAAAGTATATATCGGGATTGTTGGAGTTCAAATTTGAAATATTAAAAGGTAAATATTTCAGACTTTGCATAATCACTGTTGTGCACCTGCCCCTCATCAGGGCCACATGTCTGATTTTATCTCTTTTGATTGAAGATAGCTTTCAGAAGTTACTTGTTTGGTGTTGTTTTGCAGAAGAGGTTTTAAATGTAATTTGTTCCACTTTAGAGATGCACAACAAAGTAAGGTTGGTAATTTACCAAGTCATTTTAAGCTTAAACTCAGTGTTCAGCGTCACAGATCACGTGATCACTGCTAGATCAATTAACTCAGACTGAACTCATAATACGCTTTGGACCATTCCCTTTTCTTTTCTTCTTCTTTTTTTTTTTTTTTTGTCATCACTGTTTATTTGAATTATTTGACAGGGGTATTGCATTTGTACATAGTCACAAAAGTTTGTAACTGATGCCATGCAAACAGTATGTAGCCGGATCTATGGTCATTCTCAACTCCTGTCCCTGGTTGGGGCTTTCTATACTACAATAAAATACAATAATACATTTCAAAACTTATATAAAACTTACCCATATACACAAAAGCTATAAATCATTCATTCATTCATACACACCCACACACACACACCCCCACACACACACATATGGTGCTGTTTACAAATGGGTACAGTTTTGGTTTGTTTTTAGCCAAGGTTTAAGCCTAGAGGTAAAGGTTTTAAACTCAGAAAGGGTCTTGTTCAGCCCCTGTTGTAAGAAAAGGCAGACTGACCAAACAAAGTCCTGCAGTGTGGAACAGGGCCGGTTAATGAAACCTCTGGTGACTCTTGCTATTCTGTTTCTGAACAAATGAACTAAGTGGCTCTGGTGCTTAATTATTGATACATTTGAATATTTATTTGAGGAAGCGTATTACTTGAAGTAGGTGATTTGGAGAAATAGTTTGTGACGGCATTTTGTAGTTTCTGCAATGACTTCATCAGGTGATGAGGTGGCTGCATTGTGTGGTGACCCTGTTTCTGGATTGTACTGCCATTTTGCTATTTGTTGTCCTTGACAACATTCTGTAGTTTTGTGAAGCCATTGTCTGGTTGACAACGTTTCTCTTCTCGGTGCTGTAATGCCGTCTCTTCTTCTAGTGTCCTTCATAGTCGTCTCTGTGATATGATGACTTCATCTGATGACAATCTTCTTCTCTAGATCATTGTATTTTGTAGTAAATTACTTTAAGCATATGATGTGACAAATACTTTCAGGTAAAAGAACAACTCTGGACATCAGCTTTATGTATAAAAAAATGATGGTTTATTGCAAAAAGTGACATCTTAAACAGATCTCTGCAGAAATCTGGAGGTCCGTGATCAGAACAAAAAATACCTCCAGATCAGATGTGTAAGTCTCTTTTATAGGGTTGAAACAAAGAAAATTCCTCGGTCCTGAATCCTCCAATCATACATCAGACACAAGTTTACATATAGGGTGTTTGCGTGCTTAGGTCACACATATGTGGGTGTATAGGTCCAGTCTCTAAGAGAGAGGGCCTTAAATGGTAAAAGTTGAGTGTGTCTTATGAAATGCTATGCCTAGATACCTCAGCACAAGTTACTTAACTTTGCAAAGCTTAGCAGTTAGTTAAGAAAAAATGTTCCGTTTTTGTGAGTCGTGACTAAATAATCCACCAGCTCCCAGAGACAGAGAGATAACAAACGTTATAAATAAACATAACTTTTTTTCTCTCAAAGACCAGCGCTCAGTTAACAACGTGAACAATGGGATTTAAGAAACCCATCAACACTTTGGACAAACTGTATCATTGCCATCTTATCACTATTTTAATCGCGTGTCTCTCCCTGCCCTGTATGATGAGTGTCATGAGGGTGTTGTGAAGTATAAAGGAGGAAGCGTGACACAATGAATTAATTAAATATATCATTCAATAATTACTTAAATGTGTCATTAAATAATTAAAATGATAATTAAATACATTAATGTGTTATTAAATGTATCATTAATTCATTAAAATACAAATGAATGTATGTGAAAACATATATAATTATTTCACTATTTCATTTTCATGGTCCTGTGCTGCAGTGCCTCATGAATTTATTTTATCTGTCAACCTAGCCCATCAAAGTCAGTGGTCGGATCCTGACGCCTGATTGGTTTCCCTTTCCAGAAGTCCAGGCACTTTGGTAAAGTTAGAAAGATATTCACAGATTCTGTTTTTCCGGGATAATAGCTCAACGGAACATTGCTTCTACAAAACCGACACAACACCGCAATCACAGCAACACAGACTGCGAGCTACAATCTTATTTTGCTCAAAACAAGCCGTCCTCCGAGCTGGGAGACTTGCAGGGACTGGGCAGGGACCGTCTGCAAATAGTAACACAGATGAAAATATTAAAGGAAAATATTCAATAACTACAATATGATATGTTGTTGTGCTACCAAACTCACAGCACTAATAAACCATTTCATGTTGATCATACTACAGCTCTTACTTTGGTAAAATATGCTTACTTGTATTTTTAGGATTTTTAAAATAATTTAAATAAGTAATAAATGGGTAATAACTACAATTTG
This sequence comes from Rhadinocentrus ornatus, assembly GCA_037177495.1. Lineage (NCBI taxonomy): Eukaryota > Metazoa > Chordata > Actinopteri > Atheriniformes > Melanotaeniidae > Rhadinocentrus > Rhadinocentrus ornatus. The sequence continues at coordinate 19,874,124 of JBAMHW010000007.1, read as the reverse complement.
ACGTGTTGTAGTGCTACCAAACTCACAGTACTAATAAACCGTGCCATCTTGATCATGTATATATGTATGTATATACACTGCTCAAAAAAATAAAGGGAACACTTAAACAAGACAATGTAACTCCAAGTCAATCACACTTCAGTGAAATCAAACTGTCCACTTAGAAAGCAACACTGATTGACAATAAATTCCACCTGCTGTTGTGCAAATGGAATAGACAACAGGTGGAAATTATAGGCAATTAGCAAGATACCCCCAATAAAGGAGTGGTTCTGCAGGTGGTGACCACAGACCATTTAGCTGCAACGGTTCAATTAATGAAGGCTACGAAACGTACTGATGTCTTCTTCGTTTATTTTCCTTTGCTTTCTTTTCTTTCTCTCTCTCTCTCTCTCTCTCTCTCTCTCTCTTTCAAAGTCGACACCGTGTAAACTACAATAATAAGAAAAACAAAGTCAAGTCAAGCTAACACATGAAAGCTTACATACCAAAACACAAGCATCCATACATTAAACAAATCTACATTGTCCATACTGCATCAAGCAAGCAGAATATAAAGCAAATAACAAATTACCGTGCGCCTCAATGGATCCGGTGTAGAATGCTGCTTCTTCAAGTTCAGTGTCTCTAACACGCAGTGGTCATGCCAAGTCTATTTCCCATAAGGCCGTGGCAGAGACCCGTGACCTTATCACGTGACTTAATTTACACCAAACACAAGAACCCCATGTAGTTTAACAAATTATTAACATTTATATTTTAACATTCTACAATCATAATGAATTCTGTATAGCTCTGTACATAATAATAATAATAAAAAAAACTTTTTATGAAATGTGTCTTGAAACCGTTACATTCCCACCAAATTAACTACGACTATGATTTATGATGCCCCTTGTGTAACATCTTAATGAATCTAGTAATTTCCCAAACATAGTGGGTTTCGTTAGAAACTCTCAAGTTAAACACACACTTTTATCTTATCTTTTATCTACAGCTATTAATGTCTAGATAAATTCCAATGGAACACCACTTAGTTGTTTTCTACAAGCACAACTAATTTATGAATAGGCTGTTCAAGAATTGTTGGGCTAACAAGTTGTTTACCCTCTTTTTCAAGTTTCCTGTTTCCCATTTGTACTTTAGCCTTTCGCACCAGTCTATCCTTATCCTTACAAACATCAAGCACTTTTCCAAGTCTCCACTCATTACGGGGAAGCTCTTCCTCTTTGATGATGACAATATCTCCATCCCTAACATTTCTTCTTGGAGCGTTTGCTAGATACTCTCTCTTCCACCTGCACCAGAATTGCTCCACCAGATATTGTACTCTGCGCCACCGTTTCCTAGCATACAAATCTGCTTCTTCAAATTTTCCTAATGGTAGGAATGGAACGGAGGATTTTAAGGTAAGTAAGTGATTTGGGGTAAGTGGCTCCGGACCTTTAGGATCAGTAAAGCAGTCAGTGGTAAGTGGGCGGCTGTTTATGGTTAACATGGCCTCATAGAAAAATGTTCTCAGTGAAGCATCATCTAGTTTTCCAGCACTCTTGGAGAGAACCCAGTTCAGGATCCTCCGAACTGTCCTGATTTGTTGCTCCTAAACCCCTCCCATGTGACTAGCACCTGGCACGTTCAAAGAAAAATCACAATGCTTTTCAGCTAGAAAGGTAGTTAGTCTGTTTTTATCTAGTTCATGCAATGCCTTTGTCAGTTCTTTTTTTTGCCCCAACAAAGTTTGTGCCTTGATCGGATATGATCTGTCTTACAGTCCCACGAATAGCTACAAAACATCTCAAGGCATTTATGAAGGCATCGGTTGTTAGATCTAACCATTCTATGTGGACTGCTCTCGAGGAAAGACATGTGAGATCCTCTGGTCTTTACGACCTTGTTTTGTGTGGAATGGTCCAAAACAATCCATCCCACTGTATGAGAATGGTGGTGAAGGATTGACACGACTAGCTGTTTTCATGGCAGTAATCCAATATCAGACGTGTAACTACACCCTGTTTTGGCAGGATAATTGGATGTTTCACGTCAAGAGGTAAGGAGGCATTTTTTTAGTCGCCCTCCCACCCTGAGAACACCATCTTGCAACAATGTGTCAAGGTGGAACAATGGATGACCTTTTGGCAGTTTACCATTACTCAGTAGTTGTTTCTCTTCATTGAATGCATCCCCTTGTGCCAATTTCACAAGTAAAAGGCTAGCCTTTCTTCTACTTTTATGGGTTCAGTTACTTTGGTTCTTTTGGCCAGTCGCCGTATCCTGGCGACAACTTTCAGTGCTGTACTCCATTTTAAGAATCTCACCAAGTCTCACCAAGAAATCGTTGTCTTTCTCAACCAGTACTTGTAGTGCTTGTGTTGTCTTGACTTCTGGGTCTGCCACCAGGCGTTCTGCTGTTGATTTTGGTGTTACAATCTCTCGTTCCCACAAAAATTTGGGTCCAGTCAGCCAGTTTGATTTAACCAACTCTGCCACTTTGAGGCCTCTTGAGGCATAATCCGCTGCATTTTGGTCTGTATCAATGTAGCGCCACTGTGCTGGATCTGTTCTATCTCTGATCCTTTGCACTCTGTTTGCAACGCAGACATGAAATCCTCTAGCTTCATTATTAATGTAAGCCAAAACCACCTGTGAGTCAGTCCGGAAATATTCTTGACTAATCCTGAGCTCTAGCTCCTCTCTGCCGAGGAGACTAGTGCGACGGTGAGCTCTAGCCTGGGTATGGTTACAACCTTGGTTGGTGCAACTCTTGCCTTACCAGTCTGATGGCAGCATCTATGGACTGTACACTGATAAGGCCATCATCCACGTAAAAATTATTCCTGATGAAGTTGGATGCTGCAGGATAATCCCTTTCATTTTGGCTTGCAAGATACTTTATTCCATAATTTGCACAGCCAGGAGAAGATGCTGCTCCAAAAAGGTGAACTTTCATACGAAATTCCCTTGGCTCTGAGTTTGTGTTGCCATTTTCCCACCATAGGAATCGTAAGTAATCTCTGTCTTATTGGCTTGCGTGGAACCTATGAAACATCTTCTCTACATAAAAAATGGCCGCTATTGGATGCTTGCAAAACCTGCAGAATACTCCTGTCAGTCCATTTGTCAGATCAGGCCCAGTTAACAAATGATCATTCAGAGCTGTGCCCTCATATTTGGCTGAGCAGTCAAACACAACTCTGATTTTTTTCAGGTTTTCTTGGGTGATAGACCCCTTGGTGTGGAATATACCACAAATGTCCTTCTCGGTTGATTTTCAGCTTTCTCTGCATCTCCATCCTTGAAAACACCCTCCATGAACTTAGTGTAGTCATCTTTGAACTTGAGATTCTTCTAAAACTTTCTTTTCAGCTAATTAAGACATACAACCGCCAATCGCTTGTTTTCTGGCTGTGACAAGCTGTGGGCGTGTCTTAAAGGGAAGTGGCATTTACAAGTGCCCATCTGAATCCTGATGTATAGATTTATTAAGTAACTCCATGAACTGTATATCATCTTGTGATATGCTCCTTTCTCTAGGATCAGTGTCCTTGAAATCTAATTCAAGGGCTTTAATGATGGAAGCTGGTGTCAATGGAGGAAGTTCCTTCACAGATACACGGTGACACAGGCCAGTTACCTCAGATGACTTTGCCATTTGTGGTGAGCTGCCGACAACACTCCAACCTAGATTGGTTTCGACAGCATATGGCTCATCATCACCTCCTGTGAGAACATGACGGGGTGCTAATGCTCTGGAGCAATCATAGCCGATCAGGAGCCCGACCTCACAATCCATCAGCTCTGGCTTTCTTTGATTATGTTGTTAAGATGTTTCCACCTTCTCGCAGTTTCTGGAGAAGGAATGTGAGAACGTTCAAGGGGAATGAAATCTCTGGTATAGGCTGGTGGCAAGTTAATGAAGCTTTGTAAGGAAAATCCTCAAACTCTAAGACCACTTACTCTTTGACTCTGAACAATGGAATCTTTTCCCATCATAGTGGTTGGCTTCAATTTGACTGGCTCTACACCTGCTCCTGTTTTCTCACATACCTCTTGGTCTACAAAGGTGCTGCTACTCTGTGTATCCAGCAGGGCATAAACTAAAGTGTCTTTTTCAGGTGTGCTAGTGGATGAAATCCAAACAGGCACCATCATGGATGTACTCCCACCACTGCCTTTGTCCACGCAGCAAGAGAGTGATGATGTGTTCTCTTCTGCTTGTATAGCATGAGAAGATATGTCTGTAGCAGGAACAGAATGATTCTCATGTAGTGGTGTTTGATGAGGTTTCTTACATATTCCACATGTAGCCTTATTCTTGCAGTCCCTTTAATTGTGTCCTCTCCTAAGACAGCCAAAGCACAGGTTATTGTCATTTATGAACTTCCTCTGGTTTTCCACAGATTTGTTGATTTCTCCACATTTGATTTGTGCTTTCTCCACAGCACATGCATGTGACTGGACCTGATGTGGTAGACGTGTTTACTTTTCTTGCTCTGTTTGAAACCTTTAAACTATCTTCCACAGCACTGCATTCCAGCTCTGTACTTACTTTATTGGATGCTTTTACATTTGTGATGAATGCATTAGCCCTTGTACGCTAAATATCCCTGGATTGCTTTTCATCAGTAGGTTTTAAAGCATTAAGTGATGTTACTAGATTGCAAGCCATTTCTGCTTCTGTGGCCAAGAAATCTGAAAACTCTTTGAATTTGGGATATTCCTCTGTATTTTGCAGCTTCTGTGTGACATGTCTGTTCCAGCGAGAAGTTATCCAATCAGTTTTTGTAGCATCTTTTGGTTCTCCTCACAGTCATTTAATACTTGGAGGCCTTTGACGTGTGGCATAGCATTGCTACAGGCTGTCAAAAAAAATCACTGAATTGTCTAACAGAGTCTCTAAAGCCAATTTTTGGCCAGTTTTTTGTTTTTCTCTAAAGGCATGCTGGATTACAAAGTGGTGGCCATACCGTGCATTTAAGGCTTTCCAGGCTTGGTCATAAGCTTCATCGTCTTTTCTGTAGAAGGTTCCTTCTAATACAGATCGTGCCTCACCATCAATGTATTTCTGCAGGTAGAACAACCTGTCAGCGGGATTTATACAAGGTCATTCTATCAAAGTCTTGAAGCTTGTGCTCCAACCTATGAACTCAAGTGGGTCTCCTGTGAAGACAGAGGGCTCAGGCGCAGGAAGTCTGGTCAAAACCATTGTGTCATGTAAGGCTTGTGTTAATAACACTTCTTTGGTAGTGCTGCTTGGTTGTTCATCTTTACTGTTCTTGCATGCATTTTTTCTCTTTCTTTAGGAAGGGCTGGAGAACAATTTGACCTCTGACTGTATATAACTGAACTCTTGTCACAGTTCTCTCCGGAGTCAGCATCCGAGTACGCTTTTAGCTTGGCAGCTATTACTTCAAGATCTCTTTGATTTTCCAGTTTTTTGAGTTCTTGCCTTTGTGCAGCAATTATTGCTTCCATCTCAATTTCAGCCTTCTTTGCAGCAAGCTGTGCAGCACAGTCTGCTCTTTTAACTGTAATAATTTGTTCTGATGGACAGCTTGACTGATGACAACGTTCCGTAGACTTGTAGGCTGTTGACTTCCCATATATGGATTAAGCATATTCTCTGTCAAGCACCATGTGAAGTCTAGCATGATCTGCCTTAGTGTCAAACTCTTCTTGACCAACCTCACTCAAGCGTACTTTCATTAGCCCCATTAGGTCTGTAGATACTGCTGAGCAAGAATCCATTTTCCTTTGAATCTCAGTAGAGGGTGCTGGAAGAGATCTTACATTATCATAAAGATTTCTCACTTGTGTTTCAAGTTAGTCAACAATGTCCATCATATCACACAAGTCTTTTTCTGAGCACTCATTCTTAAGTTTGCAGCGTATGTCTCTAATTTGTTCTTTCCAGTGTTTATATTTTGTGATGAATTTGTTCTCCTTCTGAGAAACCACCTTTTGTTTTAACTCCAGCATTTTGGGGGTAAACCTTCTCTCATGTGAAGATGCCCTAGGATTAACACTCTTAACAGTAGCTGAGGTAGGTTCTACTGTCACTTTATGTATTTCAATAGTTGCATGAATATCACCTATGAGTGTTTCCAGTCTTTCCCTTTCAGCATCATCGGTTTGTGATTCTAATAGTTGGGTTGTAGACTCCATCTCATGCTACTACTAGAGTGAAAGCACAATCAGCATTCAAAAGTGACCAAAACATCAGCCAGAATGCAGGAACTGAGAAGTGGTCTGTGGTCACCTCCTGCAGAACCACTCCTTCATTGGGGGTGTCTTGCTAATTGCCCATAATTTCCACCTGTTGTCTATTCCATTTTTAAAAGTAAAATTTTTCTTTTTCCAGACACACGGCCCGCTAACATCAGAGAAATGGGTGTTCATCTCTATAAAATGCAATGTAAAAATCGCTATCTATTGTACATGGTTACTTGTCTTTTCTTTTTTTTAAATCTATCTTTATTTCTTGTATATTTCTCGCATCCCTTGTGCGTCTGTTGTATTTGACTTTCTCTGTAAGCTTGTTGAAAACTAATCTGTTTGTACTTGAAAAACTTTGATTATAATTTTGTTTTAAAAATGTATTATTATTATGTAACAGTTAAAGTGGTCCGACATTTAATCTCGCTTCTTTCTTATGGCACACAAACGCCCTCAGAAAGCTATGTAAAAGCTAAATAATAATGACATAAACCAAAGCTTAGGTTAATAAAACAAACAACTAGTCTGAATTATATGTGCGAGTCAACTGTTGTTGCAAATTTCTAAATTTCTCTCGGCAAAAATATCAGAAGTAGCGGTTTTCTTTCGCCCCGGAAGGAAAAGTGTGCAAACATTTGTATTTCCGCCCGCTACTCGTCACTTGTTAGCAGAAGAAGCTAGCTGATGTACTGGTTGGGTAAAGACGTGCCTGTGATCACGACGTGCTCCCCTTTGTGTTTTGGCTGAGCTTCTTGAGATGTTTATTTTACTGGCTCGCCGTAGTGTTTTGTGAAAAACCCACAAATTCATAGAAACCAAGGCCCACGCACTATTTCACACAGGCTTGTGTTTCTTCTTTTTGTTTTTAAACCCAACACTATTAAAGAAATATGGCGGACGGCGGACATTACTACAACGGTAAGGCACGCTCACCACAACACTAACCTTACATCTTCTAAACTTCTTTCACCATTTTTCTTCAGATCGTGGAGACTTTAAGGTGAAGAGAGAGGTCAGAGGCACAGATATCGTGGTCCACGGAGGTAACCAAAGTCAATGGTTCCCAGGAGAGCTAATCATGACAACATTGATAAGTCGGTGCAAAAATGTAACAACTAAGTGCTATTTGATTTATATTTTAGAAAATTTACTAAGCTATATTCTGTGTCGTAGTAAGATAGTAAAGTCTACTACCTTTTTTTCTGAGGTAAGGTCCTGTAGCATGGTGTTTAGTTGTCTGTTTAAACTCGAGATGTTTAAGTTAATAAAAAAAACGGAAATGCAGATTTTTTAAAGTAATTGATAATTCAGTGTTAGCCGTAATTTAAAACCTTGCCTTATCCTTTGGAGTAATTGAAAAATAAAGGCTAGATTTACAGTATAAAGTTTACATTTACTAGTGTTTTGTCCGACAACACGACTCCTACCCTGAACCATGCATATTGCTAATGTAATGTTAGGCAAACATGGTCTCAGTTAAAGAGATATTTCCACATTGTTGAAAATTTGAAATGTATAGAATTAATTTTAAATCATCAAGGGCTAACTGTGATGGACGTAATTTTGATTTTTCACATCTGTTGCAATTGTGTACTGGCTCAGTGAAGTAGGTTGCGTTTTATAACTTTTCAGGGCTTAATACTTTGTGTTTGTGATAAGTCATAAATGAACTTTTTCTGTCTTTTTATAGAGCATGATGATAGAACTGCACCATTTCGTAACCGTAAAGGCAGGGGCTCCCACAAAGGACGATCGTTTGACAGGTCGCGAAGAGATCGTCAACGGGGAAGCCACTCTGCAGGGTTTGGAGGTCCTGGACCGCGTTCTAGGCTTGAGGAAACAGATGGCGATGTTACCATGAGTGACGGCGCTCAGGAGAGCAGCTCCCAGAACAGATTGTAAGTCTTGTTTGTTTAACATCATCATTGTCTTTTTAAGTGAGACTGATAAACTCACCTGATAAGCAGATCTTAATGCTTACTATTTTCTAAAGGGGCACATATGTTATTTTAGCTAAATAAAATGCTCATGCCCTTATCAATTTAATGTTTAATACAGAAGTGCAGTATTTTAAATAATTTTTTTTAGCTATATGAATTATTTTTTGTCTTGAAAACTACCTTAAACTCATTAATGGCAAATGGGATAAACCATGTGGACATACCTATAGTATGTCTGGCAGTGAGATAGATGTAACATGCTTATAGCCTTAATATATGGGATTTCTTTGCAACCATAAAATTAGCACTGCTGAATGATTTATGAACTCTAGCTATAAAGGTAACCTTCCCATTACAGCCTTACAGTGTGGCTATGACGCGTCATAATGAAAAAATGTAAACAACATTGGACAGCTACATTCAGCTGTAAAGTCACGTCATATTTTACAAACCTCATCGCAGACTAGTTTCTCATAAATGACTAAAATGCTGTGACAAAAAGCACTGCGGACAGAAAAAAAGTTCAATTTCTGAGATGTCCTGAAGTATATAAAGATGTTTTACTTAGTGAAGTTGCTATAAATTCCAGGTATTCAATAATGTATTGACATAAATTAACCATACAAAAAAAATTGGATTCATTTTAAGCTGTAATACAATTCCAAAACAATTACAATGAAGAATAGATTTGTCGTTTAGGGTGGGTGGCCCCTACTATAATGGCAGGGGAAACACTGATGAAGTAATTGTTAGTTAAAACTTCCAAAACTCTGGGGTCAGCGGAGTCATTTATTAGGCTTCAGTATTTTGCAGAACATAGTTTTTTAAAACTGCTTTTAGTCTACATAGTTTTAAAAATGTGTCACGTTAAGTCTTGTAACAACTTTTGGTTTTTTTTCAGTCACATACTTTGTCTCTGATCTGATGGTAGAATTGACTGAAGAGCAGAAAGCTGTTTAGCAGTAGAATTTCTAAAGCATTTAAAGCAGGCCTTCAATGCAGCGTTGTCATCAGTCATGCAGCTGACTCATTCCTTTTGACAAAAACACAAAACATAGCATCATACACCCATATAACCTGTTTTGCATTAAAAGTTTTTTCTTAAATGTTCTATTACTTTAAAAAAAAAGAGAAAGTAAAAGTTTAACTGTTTGGGTTCTTCCTTTCTTCTTAATTCAAGCCTTTGAGCCAGACCACTTGAGCCAAACTTGGAGGAAAATCCAACATTGTCAAAACATGTTATCTAAAATGTCTCAAATGGAGGTAGAATATAAAATTAAGCTTTTGCCAAGAAAAGCTTTAAATAAGGGTGGGCAATACACCAAATATACTCGATGTATCACAAAGCATTTAACGTGGAACATATCAATTTGCTATATTGCGAACATCAAGTATAAATAGTCACAGCAGTGTTTTAAGCCATTTACATTGAATTTACTGCATAGTTTGGCTTTCTCACTCACGGTAGACAGACAGCACACTCTCATGGCTATCCAGAAAACTCTCCTGCACGTATAAGCGTTGTAGTTTGAAGAGCCCTAGTTTGAATCACTCTGTTGTCACAAATGCATGTAATTTTCAAATTAAACTGAATCAAATGCATAAAATACACATTTCATTTTTAGGAAATATTTAAATTGTGTGTAATTTTAACAATTGGAAAACATTGAATGCACTTAAACAAAAAGGTTGTCATGAAAACACAGAAGAATCCAAGGGATTAATTCTGAAAAAAGTGAATATGAATTTAAGAACAAATATCTGAAAATATTGTATTGTTTTGCCTTCCTTAGCAACCCATATGGAAGAAATTTTAGAAAAAGAGATGGACGCTTCGACAGAGACCGACAGCCAGGCAAAGGGGGTGGAGGTGGAGGAGGTGGTGGTGGTGGTGGTAGAGGAGGAGGAGGAGGCGGCTTCTTTTTCAGAGGAGATAGAGGTGGAGGAGGACTGAAAGCCCGATCAGGCTGGTACAAAGTAACGGTGTGTATTACTACATTTGCCCCAGGACATCAGCACATCTACATTGTGAGTTGTCAGAAGAGATTATACTTTGCCATGTCTGCTTTATAGATACCACATGGAAGAAAATATGACAAGAAATGGTTAGTGACAGCTCTCCAGAACATCTGTTCGGTTCCCTACACACCTGTGCAGGTGAGTTTAAGCACTGTCTTGTGATTATTTGATGTAAATCTTTGTAATTGTCCGTGTAATTCAGTTTAGAAACCGGTTGTTGTCCCGCTTCTCCTGAGTAAAAGAGGTTTTGTCTTTTTTTCCTGTGTTTATCCAGTACCATGTTGACCATAACAGGGTCCATTTCTACGTGGACGATTCTGCTGCTGCCAATGCACTGCACAAATGCTCTCACAAGATCACAGACACAGATGGATATAAGGTATGTTTGGGGAAACTTGTAGTTTTGTAATCAGAAAACACAATCACAAAAAAACTCTGGCACTTTTGTCTTTTTATAACTGATGTTTCCTCCCAGGTGGAAGTGCACGTCAACCCAAGTGCTCCACCATCCTTCCTCCAATCTGACCTGAAGCCGGAACATTTGGAGCACCTAAAGGTGAGTTTGAGGAACAAATTTGCTGTGTGCATTTCCTGAAAAGGTCTGTTACAATAACTGTGTTGTGTACAAGAAGTAGATCAGATCTCTTTTTCTTTGCAGAAATTGTTGGGAAGACTTGGATTTGAGGGGATATTCACTTTACTTTGGGATTTCTTTTCTTTTCTCAATTTGATTTTTATCTTTCACAGCAATGCATGGCCAAACGTTTTGATGGTTCCCAGCAAGCGCTAGACTTGAACAACATTCGAACTGACCCAGGTAATCACTCCTCGTTCCTTTTACGCAAATGCCAGATGCATGACACTTGTGTAAATGCATGTTCTACAAATGTCCAAAGCACAATTGAATCTGAGTTTTGAGGGGAAAACGTGGTTGAGATTGAGTGGTTATCAAAGATGGTGTGAGACCTGCCTGTACGTATTGTTGATGGAATGCCACAGTTATTCAGTATGGTGCATAACCTCAGGGTGCCATCAAGAGTTAATAAAAGCAGCAGGTCATTCACCTCTTTCCTTGCCACTCTCCCCACTCCTTGCCTAAACTGATAGTGGTCAGTAGCATCAATCTAAGCAAATTCCCGTAACAAAGTCTCTGAAGCATACGTTCCAGCGAACGTGAAAGCACCGTGGTGCGGCTGTTTTGTAGCTTTGTGGCTGATCGCAGGAGTTCCAGTTTTTTGAAGTGCCCCTGAAGCGCTGTGACGCTCTGCTTAAATAAAAATATGCAGCTGTTCTATTTTTGTTGCTTACTGCTCAGAAGCCACGTCAACCTAGAGCAGAACAGATCGTTTAGGCAGGAAGAAAGTCGATGAAAAGCAAGTAGTTCTGGTCGATTTAAAAAAAAATAAATAAATAAATAAAACACTGCGTGCAGACTTTGCGTAGCGTTACACTTAAACATCAACATTACGTCATGTCCAGCAACACCAGTATGAAGCCTTCAGGTGAGAGAGGGTCTCACGTGGTGCTTGACATCATGGATGATGATACGTTTCTTTTGGAGATAGAAAATCACACCCTTTTGTAAGACGCCACACATCACTGCATGTGGCACCTGGTCGGACTGGCCAAAGAACTTTGTTGCTGGTTTACTGTTTAACTGTGCGCTAACTATTGCGTGATGTCGCAATCATACGGGCTTCTATAACTTGTTCACGTCAAATGTTGGCTTGAATGAAAGTGGTAGTAACATGGCAAGAGGAAAACAACTGTAGTGATTGTCTTGTGGTGAAGTGAAATTTACTAATATTGAAAATAAGTAAATTCATGTACACACACTAACATTTTACTCCATGTAACAGACCTGGTGTCCCAAAACATTGAAGTCATCTTGAACAGGAAAACAAACATGGAGTCTGTCATTAAAATCATTGAAGAAAACATTCCTGAGGTAAGATTGATCATGTTTAATGTAGTATATCATCATTTAAACAGCAGGCAAATAGCTATAATGGGCTGCCTGTGTTGATAAAGTAACTGACCAAGTAAAGTGTGCTTATTAGTCTTCTGCCATCTTTCCAGCTGGCAAGTTTAAACCTGAGTAACAACCGTATTCACAAATTGGATGAGCTTGCTGATTTGGTTTCCAAGGTGCCCAATCTGAAGACACTTAACCTTTCTCACAATGAGGTGAGGCAAGCTGATCAGTTCACAGAATAATAAGCAGGCATAATCTCATCTTCCGTTTTCATTTAGTTGTTTTTTTTTTTTTTTATCCCAATATCTTTGAATGTGTTTTCCAGCTGAAATCAGACCGGGAGCTGGACAAATTGAAAGGACTGAAACTGTTGGAGTTGTGGCTGAACAGGAACCCACTGTGTGACCTCTTTAAGGACCAAGCTGCATACATCAGGTCAGTCAAAGACTCTGAGCAGTCAGATAAGATATTTTTATGTAAACAGTTTTTGGTGTAACTGTAGGACTATGGGGGTTTCATGAGTCACACCTGTAACGCAAGTATGAAGCAGTCTGTTGCAAAAGCTGTTCTTGAGTCTGTTCATTTTGGGCAGGGATATTTTCTATTTTTCTACTGTTTTGAACTGAAATGCAACTAAATACATTCTTCCAGACATTACTAGAGCTTGAGTTTACAATTTTGATGTCTGTCAATTAATTGATTCAGACGTCCAATAAAATACATTTAAAATAAAGGTTGCTTTTTGAGGCAAATATGCGATTAAAACGCGATTAATCGAAATTAAATACAAAGCCTGTAATTTAGATTATTTTTTTAATCGAATCCCACCCCTTATATAAACTCTTTGTTTGTGAGAGATTAAGGAGAAAAATGAAAAGGCAATTCTTTAAAATATAACAAGTATATGTTCATTAATTTCACAAAAATGTTGAAAGATGAATATATCTACACCTGTGACTGTTACAGATTGTTTTCTTGTACTCATCTTTGAATCAGTCATCCTGCAAACTCAATTTAACCATAACTTTAAATTTAACAAACTTTACCATTTAAGGATTTATTTGCATAGATTCAAGTTTGTTCCTGCCTTAGTGCGCTAAAAAGTAACCTACACATGTGCTCTTAAACAAGCTATGTAATGTGTATTCATACATTGAACATCTTTTAATTTGAAGGAAAAATATTTTTGGTTTTGTTTTACATGTTCTGTCTACTTGATGATTAACATTTCTTTTTCAAACTGCAAACTAAATACTTCTTACTTCCAAATATTGCTGAAAGGACATCTAACTACAGAATAATTCCACATTGTTTTTCTTTTCAGTTTGCTACAGTCTTTGTAAAGCTAATTTCTCTGCCAGATTGCAGCTTCTCTGTGGGGCTTCCTTCCAAGCTTTGGCATCCTCTTTGTTTTCTGGTTCACAGTGATGCTCTACCCAGCACTCCCCCGCTGACATGGTTAGTTATCCAATAAACTACTCTAACAGTCATAAGAGTCACAATGTTAAATAATCCAAAGCAGTTGAGCGTGATGCTCAGATAAAATGTTTTGTGAAGTGATTTTGAAAATAAGAATCCCAAATCATCTCTTGAGCTGTACTGTTAAACATTGTTATGGAGAAGGCAAAACATTTTCAGCTTGTCAGATGTTTGGACGAAGCAAAGAAACAAAAAATCCACAGCCAATGATTCCCCTCCCCTCATAGCATCTTTGCCCACTCGGCCCCCTGTTTAAGGCGAGTATGGAAGGCTGGATAGCCTATGACGGGTAAGATCCCAACTTGAAACCTCGGGACAACCTAAGGCAGGCACAGTCACGATTACTCGACCTCAGTCCCTTTGAGCTCAGACTCACCGAGAGCACAACGAGAAGGATTGAGAAGATGGGACTCTACGGGTAAAGCCACAGGGCAGAGGCGGAGCGGGACATGTCATCAATGACCAGTGATGAGCTAAAGACAAAGCGCTGTCTCTCTCTCTTCCACTTTGTCTGAGCAGACCTCTGCTTTCCAGTGAATCAAGTGGAGTTTGGCAAATACCCTTAACTAACTTCTGAGAGAAATACAAACTGAACAGGAAATTGAAGGTTCAGTTGTGCCTGAAAAATGTTGAATGAGGGGGAAAAAATGAAACATTTCCTCCTTCAGTTTCTGATGGCTGTGACCAGTACAAAAAAGCTCGGTTGTTAAACAGAGAGAGCAGAGTGTTATTACTACAGATAAATGATTAATAATCTCCAAGCCCCTCTGTAACCAGGGGCTCGATCCCAAATTAGCTATTAAAGAAAAACAAGCAAAATAGAAACAGCAAGTCTAGGCACGATGCATGTGCCCTCTTTTCGGAGCAAAATACCAAACTGATAACTGCTTTTTGTTCAGCAGTAGGGAAACAAGGGAAATAGTGGTGGGACTGCTGGGTTTAGCTCACTTTGAAACCAAATATCCTTTTTGTTCAGCTCTGTTCTCAGGTTCTTTCTTTGCTGGTAAATATCGACGCACCCATGGAATAAATTGATCACAATTTTGACATCTCCTCTGAAAGTTGAACTTCTCGTTCCAGTGCCTCTGTGAATTTTTACCTCATATTTTTTTTCTACCCTGATCCTGTTACGCTTTGTTGTTTTTTTGTTGTTGTTTTGTTTTTGGTGATGTAGACTCATCTGTTCCCCAACATCTTGACCACAGTTTGGGGGGGAAGTAAACAAGACTGCCGGTAACCACCTCTCTCCCAACCATGCATAACCCCTTGATCTTACTAATTCAAAATGGATGTGTATCCTGGTTTCCAGCTCAGTATTGTAGATGGTGGCGTACTTGTATGTGTGTATTCCTAGAAAAGTGTGCTTGTATTGCTCTTCGGTGTCAGATCTGTGTATATCAACATTTTTGGGGGAGAGGGTGAGTATACCTGCTGGTAAGTACACTTTTGGATGGGAGAAGTCGGAGGACACAGCATGAAACTCAGAGGATAAGTTGGATGTTAGTCTGTGGATATGTTTTTATTTTCCTTTTAATACCAAAAAAATTATTACAACACTGGTTATAAATACAGTAATTTGTGTATTTGTACAAGGCTGTTCTCCCAAAGAACAGATCTTAAAATTACAAATGAAAATCAGCACTTAAGCAAGGTTGATCATCAGGTGTGACTGACAGTGATACAATAATGAGCATTATTTTTTTGTGTTGGGGATGTTTAGGATGATAACTTTCTCGCTTTCTCCCGTACCAGTGCTGTGCGGCAGAGGTTTCCCCGGCTTCTCAAACTGGTAAGTCCACATTTTCATCTGTACACTTCATTATTTCCACTCACCCTAATTTTTCATGTAAAGTCTTTTACACTAAGGTTGTGTGGAAAAACAAGTAATAGACAAATATTTTTATGAGAATCTGCTAGTATTCCAGCATATTTATACTAAATGGCAATCCTGACATAAAACGTCTTAAATGTTTTCTTTTTATTAATTAATTTTATTTTTATCACAATTGTTTACTCACTCTTGAAATATATGTTCAGTATCTGGCAGAGATGTTCACAAGTCCCTTTTTGCAAGTCTAAGTGAAGTCTCAAGTCTTTGACCTCAAGTCCAAGTCTCAAGTCACTTTTATTTGTAATTAGTAATCTGCCATTTAACGCTTGCCATCTCATCTAAGAATTTAAAATCCATACTCAGATTAGCAAATATGCTCTTAACATAATTAATCCAAGCGTTTTTATTGTGAACCAAAATCCCACAGATAAATTTAAAATACTAATACTGCAGTTTGTTGCATTTTTTTTACCCTAAATGTTGAGAGGGTGGCCAATATGCTACACTTCAGTGCAGTGTTTCTCAATCCAGGTCCTCAGAACCCACATCCCTGCATGTCTTAGTTAGATTTCATTTCATTTATTAGTTTATTAGGACAGTGTACAATTACATTAAGCACAGGGGCAGAGATGTTTGTACCAGAT
>JBAMHW010000007.1:19799064-19857923 GCA_037177495.1 Rhadinocentrus ornatus | reverse complement strand
CTGATGGCAAAATACCCGTCTGGTATTGTTAGTGCGAGCATATTTGGTGTTCCAGAATCCAATTTTTGATGGCCTGTAATCCTACTCACGCACACCCGATTCAGATTAATGAACTTCCTAATCAAGTTCTTTGCAAGCCTGTTAACGACCCATTCCTTTCATTCAGGTGTGTTAAAGTAGGGTTACCTCTAAAACATGCAGGATCGTAGGCCCTGAGGACCAGGATTGAGAAACACTGCAATAGTGCAAGATTGCCACCTGTACTGCAGGTTTTAGACATGGCCCTACAGCAACACACCAGATTGTAATGACAGCTTATTAAGTTCTGCACAAGCCTCTTAATACCCCTTAATAATTTGATTCAGGTATATTGCAGCAGGTAAACGTAAAATCTGCAGGGCAGTGGCTCAACAGGTCCACAGTCAATGATCCCTGCACCATTGCTTAAGAAAAATCTTAAAAAATTTTTTAAAGGGCTTAAAATAATAGTGTGAGATTAGTACAGAACATGTTCATTTTAAACCTTTTAATGTGACCATGACAAAGTCAACAGTTAATGGAAACTTCAATAAATGTCCAGTTTTTCTTCTGAACACACACAGTGGAGCCAATCTGAAGGTACGAAGTAGTAACAAGCTAATTTTTACACCACTGTGGCGCTAAGCTAATTGCTGACAAACGCTAACATTAGCTTTCATGTTACAAGTCAAAAATCAAGTCACTGGAAATGCCATCTCTGGTATCTGGAAATTCTGAATATGGAAATTACTACAATGTGGCTGACTTGGCACATTTTCCCATGTATCTTTCTTTGTGTGTGGTTCCTTCTCAGGATGGGCATGACCTTCCCCCACCCATTGGCTTTGACGTTGAAACGCCCACTACAATTCCCCCTTGCAAGGTTGGTCTGGTGGTGGTTTTGTAGTTTTTTGTAATTTTACTCAAACTGACGCTCTGATGTTATTTTCTGGCACGTGTTATTTATTTTTTTAATCAATGCTCTAAAATGTTCTTCCTGATTTACCTGAAGAAGGCTTCTGTTTGTTCTTTCAGGGCAGCTGCTTTGGCTCAGATGAAATCAAAGTTCTCATCCTTCGGTTTTTGCAACAGTAAGTCTTAAAATTTTTCTTAATAAGAAAGTCATGTCAAAAGATAAGTCAGTCCTTTAATGCGTTAGGGCAGTCGTTCCCAACCGATCTTCCTTGGGGACCCCCTTCGTGCATATACTAAAAACCCATGGACCCCTTCCCCTTGGCTTTATGCTTTCAACAGTGAGCTTCTCATAATTATTAATTTATTCTGGATGAGTCCTGTCCTTCCATAAAGCCAAAGTTAAATTACCAAATAGCCTTACCTTTTTTCTCGAAATATGGACAATGTGTGCACATTAATCACAATTTCTCTTGACGTGCAAAGCCTCAGGGATTGCTGTCCTCTTTGGGGGACGTTTGGGAATGTGATTCAACTAAAACACTAAACTAAACACTGTGACTGTGTTGCAGGTATTACAGTATATATGACTCGGGGGACAGACAGCCTCTTCTGGACGCTTATCATGATGGAGCCTCATTATCCCTAACAACACCTTACTCCACGCAGAACCCCTCAAGGTAAAAATTTATCTAAAGGCATCTATTTATGACAATTTAACACATAAAGAAATAGATTTAAAGTATTTAAAAGTTTCCAAAACTAAATTTTGATTTAGTTTTTGCAAAGGTCCACACATTACAGGCTGCTTTTACTGATCCTGCTCCCTCCAAGTCTCAGCTGCCGTTTGACAGATTTTGCCTCTTCCTCCTCTGGTGTTTAGGAGCAGTCTTGGAGAGTATTACAAAGACAGCCGAAACCTCAAGAGGATTAAAGACTCCAGTGAGTTTACCTGGAGACCTGTTTGTTTGCCACTGTTTGAATTGTTGTGTATTTCTTTTATTTTATGTGCCTAATGATGTTTCCTTTTCTAAATCTTGTCTTTTTTAGCGATGCGATTTCGACTCCTGAAGCATACACGACTCAACGTTGTGGCTTTCCTCAACGAGCTGCCAAAAACGCAGCACGACATTGCCTCCTTTACGATTGACGTCAACACCTACACTGTGAGTTGATGCTCATTTTGTTATTATATATGGGAACTTTCCTGTTTCAATTTTTTGTTGTAATTGTGTACTCTTTTGTCCTTTTACAGAACACATTGCTATCATTCACAGTGAGCGGAGTCTTTAAAGAAGGTAAGTTAAATGGGGATCAGCCTGAATTAAGGGTTTGTCCTAATACAAACTCTTGCAACTAAAGTAATCATAGTAATAAGTTTCCAAAGGTATAGTAAAGATTACAATAATGTGTCCACTTTGTTTTCAGTTGTTGTTGACGGAAAGTCTCGAGAATCCACAATGGCCTTCTCTCGAGTTTTCATCACAGTCCCAGCAGGAAATTCTGGGTAAGTTTAGCGAGGTCTCAATGGACAGTTTTGTGTATATCTTGACACTGTATGCCTGATTGTTCCAGAAAGATGTGAATACTAATTGTCAATGACAAGGGAACCTTACTGTAAATTGGGCAAATTAAGAAATAAGAGTAACGTCTCCTGACTGTTTCTGTTACGGCAGTTTGTGCATCGTCAATGACCAGCTTTTCATCCGAATGGCAACCACGGAGGAGATCCGTCGTGCCTTCGTGGCTCCGGCACCAACTCCATCTTCCAGCCCTGTCCCAACTCTCACCGCACCGCAGCAAGAAATGCTCACAGCGTTTTCCCAAAAGTCAGGCATGAATCTGGAGTGGTCACAAAAGTAGGCCTTTTTTTGTTTTTGTTATTTTAAGCATGTATCTGTTGGCAATGTCTCATGTGTTTGAATTTTAAAAAGAAATTAAAAAAATTGAAACAACTTTGTTACAGATGTCTGCAAGACAATGAGTGGGATTTCAATAGAGCAGCACAGATCTTCACACAGTTGAAGGTAAAATAAGTTACACCATTTCCCTTTGTCTTCATGGAATAATTAAGACATGGTTCTGAAATATCTTTTTTCTCTACAGACGGAGGGCAAAATTCCAGATGTAGCCTTCATAAAATGAAGAATAGAACAAGAACTGAATCGAACATCTGTGAAATAAAGCCTGCAGTTATTTTATTTATGGCTTCTGTTTTCTTTTAATGCCATTTTCTCTGTTCAAAATATTATAGATCAAGTTTACTTGGGTTAACCAATGTTGTAACACCAAAATGTCAATTGTTCGACCCAAGGACTGATGGGTCTGTTTTGGTTGTCACGGTAACCTTACTTAATGGTCATTTGTATAGACACTAGTAGACATTTTCTTAGGAATAAAGACATGACCAATCAGTTAAATTTGTTTATTTGGACTTGTTGTACGTTAAACAATAAAATATATTTTGACACAAGTGATGCAGTTTAATTCAGTCTAAAATGGGGAGAGTAAAGAGATTATCTGCACCTTCACTACTTTTTTTTTTTTTTTTTTTACAAATGAGCAAATGCCATCTGTTTAGGAGACAAGGGGTAAATTAACAGATTTTAGGCAGGTAAAAGAAATAGCTATTTGAAAGTAAAGCTATAGTAAATACTTTTAAGTACAAACTTGGTGGCAATTGCAAACATTGAACTGCAATGGAGACCATATTTTGACGACTAAACAGGACAGTCATTTTGTGTTCTGTAACGTTTAACACCAAAATTGAGCGTGGTTAAAATTCTTCATGGGCAATGAGAGGAATATTTTGTCATTCAGGAACGAAGCATTTATAATAAATGTTGAATGAAAGAAACAGACAAACGAAATTAACATCTTCCATATATTTTACATAATTACAAGAAGGCAAAAAGTCCAGTATTTTAAGCCGGTTATTTTTGCGTATTCACACATTCACACACTGACCTTAATTTGTTGGTACCTTGATAGTTTTGAACCTTTTCCGGGTTTGTTTTCGTCACTGTGACGCGTTACGCACGTAGGCTCACTATATACCATCAGTTGGCGTATAATAACAATAAACAACCCTGAAACGAGAGTTACGCACCAACAGGACCTGTCGCTCCAATTCGACACAAACGAACCGAAAATATGAACCGAAACAACTTCGCTTTGGAGTAACGTCTCGTCACGAAGCGTAGGAGTCTCATCGGTCCTGACAAAGGATTTACTAGTTTTGTGGCAAGCCTAGGGGAGCACTTGAGTTACGGCTAACCCCTTCCTTAGCTCCCTGTAGCTAGCTGTGGCTCATTCCTTGTTTTTGCACACTTTGTTTTTGTCTGTTATGCAGTTGCCAGAAGACTGTATTCGTACTTGTTCTCCTCCGCCACCTCTTCGCTCCCTCTCCCCGTTCTCTCTGGCCCTATGTCTCGCTGGCTATTCCCCTGGTCAGGCTCAATTAAGAAGCGGGCCTGTCGGTACCTTTTACAGCACTACCTCGGACACTTTTTGCAGGAACGTCTGAGCCTGGACCAGTTGGGCTTAGATTTGTACAACGGCAGCGGTGTCATCAAGGAAATCAACCTCGATGTCTGGGTAAGTTTTGGACTAAGAGAAGACGGTGCTGTCAACTTTGCACCGTAGTTGCTGTCATGTTGTGTTATTGTGGGATTTGCGCACCCTTGACTGTTTCGCAACTGCACTCGAGTTCAACAACAATCTCCAACGTCATAACTTAAACCTAGCTCGTATTTCTTCGTGGAAATACACTCAAGAAGAAGAAGATATAATTTGCTGACTAGATTAGTCATATCGCTACTATCTGTGATATACATTTCACACCTGCAATGATCTCTTTCTTTGCACGTCTTCGCACGCTATTAAACCGGTTACTCTAATCTCTTTCGCTTTTTATGTCTTATAAACACCTCACTGCTTCCTCTTTACTTGACCTTTACAGGCTGTTAATGAGCTTTTGGAATCTCTCGGGGCTCCTCTGGAGATAGTAGATGGCTTTGTCCGCAGCATAAAGGTGACAATCCCCTGGCAAGCCCTCCTAACTGATCATTGCACCCTGGAGGTTTCAGGTCTTCAGATAACATGTCGACCCAAGTACCGAACCAGTAAGTTGATTTAAAACCCATGGGTTTTTTATCTTGGGTCTCCAAAACTGCGTCAGTCAGCCACACTGAGGTATGCATGGCTGTGGTCTAAAATCATGATAAATATATTGGAAACATTGAAACAGTTACATAATTAGTTTTTGATAGTGTTTGTTTATAGATGATGTGACAGAAGAAGCAGGACAATAAATCTGAAATATATGGAGATCCTGGCCTCTCAGACTCATTCACATCAAAGTTCAGACTGATTGTTTCTTTGTTTGTTTTGTTTTGTCTTTTTATATCTTTGCAATTTCAAAATTTCATTTTTAACATGGTTGTGCTCAAATTTAAATTTGTTGGATGAATCTGGAGTATATCCTCATGTTTTAGTAAATAAGACTTTCATGTTGTTAAAACAAAATGCTAATCTTTTTAAATTGAATTATGATTATCAATAAACCATCTGAGTTCTTTAGTGGTTTACAGAAAGCTGCAATTTCATGTGGGTTTTTTTTTCATGATCCTTGTAAGGAATTTATTTCCTTTGGATGTATTAAGTATCCTCCATGCATCACTTACACAGCAACCATTAATAGCAAGACAAGACTTAAAAAAAATTAGAGGCCAGTGCAGGCTTGTCTTCAAATCTCTGTACAGAAGTACAGAAATCATTGAATCCCCTGTGGTTTTGTTCACCATTAGGTGGGAGTTGGGACTCCCAAGTCTGGGCATCCAGCATGACATCAAGCATGCAGCTGGCTCAGGAGTGCCTGAAAGACCCCCCAGAGGCAGCAGAGGAGCCACCTGCCCCACTTGAGGGCCTTGAGATGTTTGCACAGACTATTGAGACAGGTGAGCAAAGCTTCAGATGCCACACTAAGTAAACAAGTGACAGTGTCAACAGACAAACTATACAGTGTCATGCAGTAGTAAGGGCACCCTCTTAACAACTGAAAGTATGGTCATGTTCTTCTTCCAGAAAACAAAGACATTCAGCTTCATGGCAACTTAAACAGAACAGAAAAATTCAAGCATGCATTTTCTGTTTCAGTGTAATATTGATCCAGCTCTGAGCTCACAGCTCATCCCCTATTTAGCTTCGAGTGGGGAAGGACTGGGACATTTATAAGAACGCTTATTTCTTTGAGTGGCATTCACTGACCACAAACAGAACTGTAACTTTCACATATTTAGTTTGTAATCAGAATTTCATAACCCACAGCAGACATACCACATCACAGCATATACTCTTTCTGTTTCAAGACAACTGTGGTGAATGGAAACATAATAGTACTGGATCTTTAAGTAATAGGTCCCAGCTGAATTTATTCGAGAAAATAATTTCTAATGGGCCTTTGCTCTTCTCTCATTTTATCTGTTTGTAGTCCTTCGTCGCATCAAAGTCACATTTCTAGACACTATCGTCCGCATTGAGCACCAGCCCCTGGACCTGGAAACAGGCGTTGCCTTAGAGGTGCACATCAAACGGTAGGAAGCAGCTTCCTCTTCAATCTTCAATCAAAGAAAATCTGACCCACATTCAGTATATTTACAATTATCCACTACAGTACGTTTAACCAGATATCTCAAATAAACATTGCTTGTGTTTTATTATTATTGCAAATATAAAACAATAGAGGCCACTTTTGCAGTTCATGTGACCATTATATATTTTTAAACAAACTGCATTAGTTGTTTTTTTAAAATCTTTATTAATTCATCTTAAAAGTTAATTATCTAAATCGGGACAGAAAATAAAATGCATATAGAAGTTGGTGCAAAGAAAGCTGCTCTCATTGTTGCATCCTAATACCTTTACAATGATTATCATTATTTACTTTTTGCTTTTCAAATTGTGTATAAAAACTTGTTTTTTGCTGTTCCAGCAAGTAGTTAGCACAAAAATTTAAGCACCTTCTGTAATCAAATGGGCTAGAGTTGGTGTTTTTTAAAACCAGTAACATTCGCATCAGCATATGTGCAACTGTCAGAGGAGGGAAGTGAAAAGTAAGCAAGGAATTGGATTTCATCTTCTCTGCTCATCAGCAGTTTAGTGGAAGAAGCTCTTAGTCAGTCAGGGTTCTATGTTGTCAGGGAGCCTTAGGTTGACACTTCTTTCAGACTTGGCCTGTGTTGACAAGTTTATTCTTTTGTCATGAACAAATAAATATATTACTTTTTGTTTTAAGTAACCACATTGTAACCTCATTGTCAGGTTGGCTTCTCACTAATATCTGTTGACATTTTCTCCTGCAATCAAATGCCAAAAGATCTGAGTAAATGTTGAATTAAATTAATAGTAGCACACAGTTATTGTGTGGCATTAAAAGCAAAAAGACTGCTAATCAATAATGAGTTCTTCCCAGCTTTTTTTTTTTTTTGGACCGGGGTTGCACCCCACTGGTTGCATCCAGACTGTCCTGCTGGGGTTAATACAGCTGCAAGGAGCTAATTTTATACAGATTAAATAGTGTATTATTATTTTACATTTGTCCTGTAAAGTAAGAGTAAATCCCTGCAGCCGTGAAGTTACAAGTCCTGCAAAGTATCTTTTATAAACACATACTTCTGAAACCAAACCTGCACCCGTATGTCCCACATGCTTTGTGGCTTTGTTGGCATTTCACTGTGACACTGTTGAACCTTCACTGTTCTCTTGGCTTGTTGACAAAACTGCTCAGGTTGACTATTCTAATCTGTGGTCAGGCCCCTCAACACACTTTTTTTTTTTTAAGAAGAGCAGCCTTTTTATTACCACATCTTTAAATCTATTCTTTCTTTTCTTTGTCTTGACATTACATGATAGAGATATGTGTGTGCTGTTCTAGGCTGGAGTACTTTGATGAAGCGGTGAGAGATCCAACCAGCCAGACTGCTGTGCCTGTCGACATCCACCAGCCGCCTGCCTTTCTACACAAGATCCTCCAGCTGAGTGCCGTTCAGCTCTTCTACGACAGCACTGGCATAGTTCAGGTGAACCTGGTGGTGTTTTTCTAAGAAATCTTCAAAATAATTTTGCTGAAGCTTCAATATTTTTTAGGTGTTGGTACACTGCAGTGTAACCAAATGACATCTTTTAGTAAGAAAACTCTGACATGACATTACATCCATCATGGCATGACACCATGATGGATGTAATGTCATGTAAACATTTACTGTGGATTTCACCATTATCATCTGGGTAATAGAACATCTGAAACCGCTAGGGAGATTGATGTTAAAGTGAAGGAAAAAATGATATAATATTTATCTTTATATTTCAGGGTCCTCCTGAGGAGGAACTTTTAAATTCGGCCACAGCTAGTGAAGGAGAGGAAGGGGAAGAAAAAGAAGATGATAAGGATGAGGAGGACAACAAGCCCACGCCAGCCACTGCTTGTCCTCCATCTCAGCCTCTGCTCATAGGAAGCTGCTCTGGTTTCATTGAAACCACTGTCAAGATTAAACAAAATGACATGCTGCCCGGACCAAAGGTACGTGTGGCTTTCTCATGCAAACCAATTAAAAAGCAGCCATTCTCTTATACTAATCCATGTGTTATTTCTCTTCCGCTCATCTCATCAGTTGGAGTTGGATGGGAAGGTGGGCTGTGTCCACATGCTGCTTTCTCCAGATCAAATAACCCATCTGACAGACCTGCTGGCGGCCCTCTGCATCGACACTGGTACAGTAAACGGCTGCTTTCTCTGTTTAATGTTGGATCAACCTTGACATTTTTAAGAGAAGTTTGAATCTGTTATCTTGCTTATCAGATTCTTTGAATTTATTAGCCTGCTTTCAATGAACTGTGGTGATTATGGTATGTCCTTAAAGTTCAAATGATTGTTTATTTAAAAGATGTTATTTGATCAGCTGACGTGAAAGCAAAATAACAGTTCAGGTAAAGTCAGATCAGTTATGATGATATGAATATTGCAATTATTATAGTTTGATAATAGATTTTAAATAATTTCATGTTCTCTTTGCTGGTCCTATGAGCTTCATTATGTTCATAATGAGTCAAACTTCTAGCCCTCCTTTAAAATAACACCATTAAGTTGCATCTAGCTCAATTTCCCTTTCTTACACGTCTCAAAATTACACAGTAATAAGTTGTCCACAAGTTCTAGCAGAAATTCTCAACACATCAACTCAAAGGCATAAAGTTTCGGACCTGATCTCAGTCTGTTGTTCTTTGGCAGCCTGGAGAAAAACTGTAAGGTCACAGGCGTGTATAAAACACATAAATGTGAGGTCACATGCATGGTCTGTTCTTCTTTCACACACATTTAACTCCATTTTTCTTTCTTCTTTCCCTTCAGAGCCAGAGACGAAGTGTGGTGGAGTTCACAGTCGTCCGCTGGACTCGGATGACCTGCGTATGATTGAGGAGGATCTCAGTAAGCAGTTGGGATCCAGTCCTAGAGACAGAGAGTGGGAAAATGAGTCTGACCTGGAGCCCTATGTCACCACCTTGGAGAATGGAGGTACACGGATAATACTTTTTCCTGAAATACATCTGAACTTCAGCAAGCCTTCTCCTAAAGGCTTGCAGCTTTAAACCACATCAGACCAAGATTTGTGGGGGATTTAATGCAATTACAATAACATTAATTTCAAAGTCTGGTATTAAAAATATAAATATATTTTTTTACAGTGAATATTCTTTTTTTTTTTTTTCTCCTACAATTAGAAGAATACAAGAAGTACAGATCTGGAAAAACAATTCCTGTTGCTTTGTTTCCCACAGCAACATGTCATGAAAGGTTCGCGAACACTAATGAAACTAGAATTTCACTTGCCTGTGTGTGCGTTTGTGCGTCTGTGCTTATTTTTACTGTCATCATGGAGACCTAAGCCAACTGTTTGTGTGTGTTCATTGCTGCAGACATGTTTTACTCCATGGGTCCTGCTGGGATGAACAGTAGTGTGACATCCATCCGCTCTGGCAGCGAGCTGTCGGACAGTGACATGGAGTCCAGCCTCACACAACCCACAGCATTGTCTGCACAGGTAATGTGTGTGTTTGTGCGCGCATGTGTGTGTGTTTTCGCACTTAAAGCATTTAGGAGAAGAGCACAAGGAGAGCTTTTGCTGTCTTTGGTGCATAGAAGTCAGATGGAAGTTTTTAGATAAAGAATATTGATGTACTATAATTTCACTTTTCCTTTTAATTTTTAATTTTTAATTTTAATTTGATTTATTTAAATTTTCGTTCGACATTTGTTTGCTAACAACACACACAGGGTTTTAGCAACGCCTTTAATAAAATCTTTTTAGCCTTTCTTCACTTATTTAATCAAATAACATAACAACTGCAGCTTTTGCATGTACTTGAGATGTGAAGCAACTAGGGCTGGGCGATATATCGGATATACTCAATGTCTCCAGAGAAGTTTTACATGCAATATATAAATAATCTATATTATGAACATCGAGTACTAACTGAAACAGCAATGTTTAAAGCGTCTACATGTGGTTTTCACATGTAAAGAGAACACTCCTGCACACATGCGCGTTGTTGTTTCAGGAAAAGAAGCATGGCGGGAGGCAGCTAGCTAGCTAGCAAGTTAGTTTACCATTCTTAAGAGATGTAAGCTGAATGCAAGATGTCTGTTTAACTAGCAATACGCCTCAGAAATGACAATAATGACGAGGAGACTGATTGTTCAGCTGTGCGTTTTTCCCGATGGACATTAAATTCATTGTGCACCGGAGCAGGAAACTCCTCACCCTGCTTCTCCTCCAGATGCTCTTATTATTAAAAAGCGCTGATCTTAAACCAGATATTTTTGTCTGTTTTACAGGTGATTGATGCGATGAGAGTGTATCTCACCTGCGTGTGCAGACATGTGATGTAATTACATGTGAACATTAGAATAAGATGCAGTAAAACCAGGCTGTTTAGTTTTTATAATAAAATGACAAAAAATAAACCTGTTCTAGAGGAAAGGGGACGTTATATTAGTTCTGTTGTGATCTGGTGCATAATTAAAATAATATAAATAATAATATATTTTAAAATAAAATAATTGATTGGAAAAATATATCAGATATTAATTGAGTACTTATATAAAAATAAAATAAACTTGGTCTTTTAGGGTTGGTGGGAGTTGCTGTTTGGAGGTTGGGGCGCCTCTCTAATATAGTGGTCGGGGAAACACTGGGTTTTATTACATGTTTGAGTGCAGGTCCCTGGTTCAAAATACAAAGTTTGTTCAAAGGGAAAAAATCACAAAGATAAATTTTTCTGAACTTACTTAAATCCTAGTGGTGTCTTTTTATGCATGATAATGGTAAATTCAATATTAACACGGTGTTTTAGATGAGATTTTAAAACATCGGGATATATATCGTGTATCGGGATAAAGCCAAAAAATATCTGGATATCAGTTTTAGGCTGTATCGCCCAGCTCTAGACATAATCTGACTTTTACTTTCTTTATTCCTGCCAGGGCTTGGTGAACTGTCCCAGGAGATATCCTGTAGCAGGCTGTCTGTCCAGTCTTCCGCCAGCTGGCCGGACCAGAGGTAAACCCAGCCATGTGGGGTGCTTACAATGGGTTTATGTAAGCACTGTAAAGGGGTCTCAGTTTCCAAAAAAATCTAATTGTGGCCCAATAAATCTCCATGTGGTAGATAAAAGTATCTTTGAAATGATTGCACCCAAAATTGAAGTGAATTTACTGACTATACCCTAGTTTTATATCCTAACAAAATAAAACTTTTCATTGTGTTTTCGGTTTCTGTATCTATCCCTCAGCACTGAACCCTGTCCTCTTTGCAGGAACATCACATAGCGGCCAGGGGGAGCAGCTGAAGCCTGACGCTTTGTTGCGACTTTCCCTTGGTGGACTTACGCTAACCCTGCTGCAGGAGGACCCACTCTCTAAGCCTGACGGCGCTTCATCTCTAGCTCAGCTTTCTCAGGTGTTCTTCCAGGAGCTGGTCTTCTTTAAAGATTACATGTTCAGTGAAAGAGACTTCCACCACCTAAGAAGTGGCTTTGCCAAGGCCTGCCCACATTCCCATCTCAGGTAGACTTTCAGTTTGAGTCTTTGAGTTTGAATTCCTGCAAAATAAGCTTCTCATATAATTTCTCTTTGCAACAACTATGTTACGGTGGTTACACTTGTTACTTTATTTCTTGTTTTAAAATCAACATAATTTTGCACAATATAAATAACAACACATCATGTTGCAGTATATTCCCTTCCTTTATCATGTTTTTATTTCTTGTACTTTTTTTTTATCACTAGTACATAATTACCCCCAATCTCTTAAGCAAGCACATTGTTGCTGTGGCCACTGAAAAGTTTTTGCAGCTGACAGCCTCCCCACTTGTCTTTGTCACAGATTGACGGGGGCAGCGGTGCAGGTGGCTTGTGAGATGCGCAGTGGAAGGCACCGCTGTCGAGCTGTGACCTCCGATGTTTCCTTCAGCAGGCTGGAACTATTAGAGTGCCTCTGGGAGGATGGAAAGCCTCAGTATTGTGAGGTATTTAAAAAATATTTTAAAGCTTTTTTGTATCTGGGAAAAAATGTTTTAAATTTAACTAAGATCTTATTTTTGAAATGTGGTCGTATAGGTAACATTGCTTGGTCACATAATCATTAATGTCCTCCGTGTCCTAACTATTGTGTCACTACTAATAGTTGTACTTAAACCACTACATACGGTTTTTTTTTGTACTATATAAAGTGTCTTTTCAAAGTGAAGTTATTTAGTAAGGTGTTTGAGATTTACAACATAGTGAAATATGATCCAATTTATAATATATTCAATATGACAGACCTGAATATCTAATAACCTTCATTTGTTGTCTGTATGCTTTTTATATTTGTTCTTTCATCAAGACAATAAGGAATCTTTCTTTCCAGTTACTTCAGTTCCAGAAAGCTGGTTTGTTTACAGCTGGAGCTGCAGCCAGACCATGTGCCCAACTACACTACAGCCTCACTGAGAAACACCGGCGTAAGGTACAGACACACACACACCAGAGCTGGACTAGATAAGAGCTGCACCTTTCTCATCAGAAAAAAATATTACCTGTTCTGTGTGTGTTGTGTTTTATTGTGCAAAATAATGAAATGAATATTATTGTAAGCAAAAGGAAATATTATTGTGGTCAAATGAATATATAGAATCAATTCACCTTTAAAAACACAACAGAAAAGACACATTACAGGAACAATGTTGCAAACATGAAATATAAAGAAAGCAGAGTGGAGGGACATCCTGATTGCATCATGGAGGGACTCTCCCTGCAGCACAGGAGTAAAGCATCATAACTAAAATGATTGCTCCTGGCCACTAATGGAGACAGAGACAACCTAATAATAAGCATCAAACATTGATTCCTGTGTAGGACTGCTTCCGTAACTCTGCTTACAATCCTTCATGCATCTTGTCATCTAACATTTCACATTTAAAACATATTTACAACAGAGAAGTCCACATTTGAGACTTGTTCTGCTTTCTGCTTCACTTTTGTATTTTATTTTTATATACCTGAACCAATGTTACTCCAGTTTAAAAAAAGCTCACCTCCAAAGTCTGTATAAGGTTCTCAAGATTCCTCCTCTAATTTAGCTTCTTTGACTAAAATTTCCTTACACAAAATACTTAAAGTTTTTTTTACTTTCATGTAAAACAATATCGAAGGTTAGATTTAATATATTTTGAACCTCAGTGAATCAGCAATCAACATTTTTTAATTTATTATTTACCTGCTTCTATGCTGTAACAAAGTAATTTTCCCACTGTGTGGAGCAGTCTGAACTGCTGCTATGTTGCAGCTGCAGGGCAAATATATGGTGGTACATGTGAGTTACTGTCATGCAATTAAGATCAGAAACGACTAGAGCTGTCTTCAGTTGCACTTTCAGTTTTGGCTACATTTGATGTGGTCTCTGGTTCTACTTATTTTTTGCATTTTGCACCAACATTTTCTAGCATATTTGTAAGAAAAAAAAAAGTTGTATGTTGAAATCCTGCACCATGGTAGGCAGAAATCAATAAGATGAAGCATGTAAAGAGATCTGTTGAAAAGACTTATTACTGAAAGTCTTGCATGGCTGAAAAATATATTACTTAAGTTAAAATATAATCTGACATCACCCTGAAGGATAAAACTTAATAGCTGATGACAGCATAATAATAAGTTATCAGTTAATGTCTGAACATGTTCTCTTTATATTTATGTGTGTGTTGGCAGGGTAAACAGCGGGTGGTGCGACGTGACAGTGTTGTGCGGGTGGAACTGGCGGAAATGAGCGCTGAGCTAGACCTGGACATCCTCAGCCGCCTGGGGAACCTCAACAAAGCCTTCAGCCACTGTCCCACCCAGTCGACTGCTTCTGGACTCATACAGGTGGACCTCCTAGTGTATTTGGTCATGCTATGGAGAAAAGCATTCAAAGTCACATAATATATTTCTGGCTCAAGTAAGCCAATGTGGTTATCCAGAGTTATGGACTGTTACACCATCATCATCACCATGGAAACCAAACCTCCCCTAAGCCATCGGGTAATGGCTTAAAAAGATGATCCAGCCATGTCTGTCTGATCATATATGTGGCGACACAAACGCCGACGTTATTGCTGGGCTTTAAGAGTGAATCAGCACTTCCCAAGTTGTCCTCATTGTGGCCTTAAGCAGCTGCATTATTACAGGGATGAATGTAACTTCAGATCCTTAAATCCAGCTTGAGCTAATTTTTTATTAAGGGGAAAATTACCAAGATGTTTCTCACTGTTTTGTTTTTTTTCCTTCTAGACCCAGAGCAGTGAGCTTTGCTCTTCTTTCACCCTCCTCTCCCCACACGCGGTCCTCAAGCTTCGTTTCCCCATACCAGACCTGCGGCCTCTCCCTAAGCGTCGACCATCAACCCAAAGGGCAGTTAGGGAGGAGACCTTGGTGCTGGAGCTGATGGATCTGGAGCTTAAGCACCAGGAGGCTCCAGACCTTCAGAGTGAGCAGGCTGCCCCAGGGCAGCCGCGGGCTCCCTGCCTCACTCAGCTGCTAGAAGCCTCCTTTACTGATCTACATGGTGAGTGCACACACACCTCTCTTTGTAGACTTGTTAACTAATTTAAGATTAATAAAAGAGCATCCAAAGACAAAAATTCAGGCAATTCATTGGTTTAAGTTTGCATCGTAATATCCAGAAAAAAATAGGAAAATACCTTGATTTATGTTGTTGTAGTGTCAATTTTTCTTACTGTTACGTTCTTCACATTATAAACATTTTTCAAAGCACCAATTCATGTTTTCTGCTTTTTTTTTCCTTTATGAAATGTGTCTTCTTAAGGTTTGATTTGCAAGACTGAAATACAGAACATTTTACTGATGTGTCTCACCAGGGTCATATGAGGGCTGGGAGGAAAGCTCTTTCCCTTGCATCAGAGTGAAAAAGAACCATGACTCTCTGCCAAGGTTTGTCCTTGTGACAATGAAAATCATTATTGTAATTGCCTAAATATAGAATAATAATGAATATGTGATACCAGTAATTCAAGGGGAGTCCTGAACACAGAGCTTTTTTCTATCTATCTTTTATTTTTATTTTATTTTTTTTTTATTTAATTTATTTTTAATTTATTTTTTTTAATTTTATTTAATTTTATTTTATTGTTGACTTGGGGATTTTATTTGTTTTGTCTTGTACAGCACTTTGGACAACGGAGGTTGTTTTTTTAAAATGGGCTTTACAAATAAACTTGACTTGAAAATTAAGCAGTGAAATGAAGAAATACACAAAACTTGTTCTATATTATGTCATACTCATACATTTTTTGAATGTTTTCAGTTGCAATAAATTTATTATCTCTGTGGTAGAAAAATGCTTTAAAGTAGCTTCCACAAACCCCTACAGGCTAAAGTCAGCTGATGAGTCACTTATGTGGCTTAGTGATGTGGCAAAAGAGCACCGATAATTCCTGTTCACCAACATACTTACGTTACACACAGCCTAAACACTTTGTGATGCTTTGATCTGTTTAAGAAAACTGCCTCACAATGATTTATGGACAAACAAAATTTTATGAAGAGCCTGTAAAGGTTGAGCACTAAAATATGTGATTACCCCTGTTTTTTCACACCGACGAAAAAAAACCCCAACAACTTCAGTTTAGCCCATTAAGGAGAATGACAGTAAATGCTTTAATCTGCTAAAAATATGCACTACACAGTACTGAAGGTGCCCTACAGAAACAGGTAGTTTGTGCTGTGTTGAATAGTGCATTTCTTGTACATCAGACCAGACAGAAAAACAGGTGTCACCTCATACCACAAGCCAATGTTACCTTTCAAATTTTCCATGTGCAGGATATCTGTGTGTGTGCGTGGAGGTGAGGCCCAGGGCCCAGCAGCAGGTCTGAGTGGGATGAACCTGGGCCTCATGAGGGACCTGGGTGCTGCTTTCTTTGAAAGTCACTGTGAATTCAACGACAAAACCAGCTCTCCATTTTCTTCCAACCGCACCATGTTTGAGACTGAAGAGGTGCGCTGACATTCATGGAAAGAGAAAAAGTCAACAGTTTATCAGTACTATTGCCAGGATCCCAGACATGACTCTGTTCCCCTCCGTTCTTCTAGATGGTGATTCCAGCTGACTCAGAGGAGATGCGTCAGTTTCAGGAACAGTGTGTGGCCCAGTGTCAGTGTGCTGTGGACATCAGCATGCCGCTGGCCTACATCCTCCTGCCGAGCAAGCAGGCTTTTCAGAGCATCTACAACAGGTACGTACGAGAGGGACAAGAGCAAACTCTGTCCTCCCAGTTTTCCTAATTCACATTGACCAATATCTGAGAATATTTTAAAAAGACCCGAAAGAATCTTTGTCAGTTCAGCTTTACTGTAAGTTGATGTGGTATCAACGCACACATCTGCCTTTTCACTTTTGGTTTTTGCTGATGTTCTTGCTTTCTCTTATTGATCACTTCCTCTTACAGCTTTGGCTTTTTTTTGGCCTAAAATGTTGATTCAGAAATAACTGTAATTTTCCCTCATTCATCCTTCATCCAAAAGGATCAATAATGATCTCTTGATGTGGGAGCCGCCTCCCCCTCCTCCCCCCTCAGCCCATAGCCCCGACCAGAGCCGCCATCACCGTGATGAGTTCCAGCTGTGCAAGTCAGCGTTTAGACTGGGTAAGTTTGACTGCTCTGATGGAAAAACTCAATCATGATGTGGATATATTACACAGCATTCCAAGTAGCATGCCAAAGCATCTAATACCGGGTTTTGTATTATTTTTGGATTAAAATGTTTGCCTTATAGATGAATTCAATAAAACAGAGGTTCTCATTTTGCCATAGACTCTGATTCAGAGGAGGATGAGCCTCAGTTCTACTTGGCCAGTGAATCGTCTGGAAGGATGCAGCAGTCAGCTCCTCGGCCCAACCACAACCTCAGCCTCCTCTCCCTCACTGTGATTATCGGGAAAGGTCGTCTCCAAGCCAGAACTGACAAGAAGGTGAGCCAAGAGGATGAAAAATATAATATAAGTACTGATGAGTTTAACTGCATTGGATGTTGAATGTAAAACATCTATTTTTTAAGTGTACTCAAATGGTGCAACACTAAAGTTTAGTACTTCTGTTCAGCCTTTGTCTTAAAAATAAACATATATATGAATGTTGAATGAATCATCATTTCTTAATATACTTAAGTGACTGGTCAGCTGGAGTAACAATTGTTAACAAATACTGTATATTAATTAACACATTTTCAAATACTACTATGCAATCACATGTTTATACACTGATTACACATATTAAAATGTGGGTTTTAAAGTTAACTGTATTTGAAATTTGTTGTCATAATTAATCTGTTTCCTCCCAATTTCCATTGCATGCCATTTACTCAGAAGGACCAAAGTCATGGAGAGATTGTGCTTGATCTGGAAGGGGGGAAGATATTTAGTGTGGCGCAGTATCAAAATGACCCCAATCTTAGTTTCCTCTGTTTGGAAAGCAGACGAGTGGAGCTCTACCATCGAGGTGCACATTGTGCTGTTGTTATTAAGTAGATTTAATGTCAGCTAGAAATTGTAATATATGTTCTGGCTTATCATATCTGTTTCTTCACCCTATATCAACACAGCTGTGGTGAAAGATACCCCCATCCCTCAGCGGTTGGAGATGGCTAGCTTCTCTCCACTGAAGCACTTGGAACCCACCGTCTATCCCACAGAGGTGGGAGTAAGCAGTGTGAGCAGTAAGGAAGGGGAAAAGCAGATGTTGTCCACTGCCATCAAAATCACTCTGGACCTTAAGAGAAACGTCAAGGTACGTCTTCCCCATTAATGGAACTTTATTAATGCAATTTCTGCTAGTTTTTCTTTTAACTAAATCTGTCGTTTGTCTCTTATAAGGAGTTCCTGGTTGCCCTTCAACTTCAAGGTGCCACAATGCGACATTACATGACACAGACCAACCAGAGCTGGCATGAGCAGGTGAGAACCTAGCCTGTGGTGTTATTGTTAAAAAAAAAAGTTTGCTTTATCTTCCAGTTAAAAAATAAATACTGCACTGCACTAAAATTAAATTAAGTGGATGAAATCTAAACTAGTCACTTACTTTATTACCTGAATCTCTGTTACAGCTGGTGGACTTCCTGGATGTTATTGATGATCCCATTCTTGGATACACAGCACCTGCTGTCATAACTGTCCTCCACACACATCTTGCAAATTGTGCGGTAGATTACAGGTATATATTTACAAAAACATTTGCAATCTGTTAAAATACTGTATATTATGCCTCCCTCTGTCTTTAAACCCCGGTATTCTGGTTTGTTGTTTTCCAGGCCTTTGTATCTGCCACTGCGAGTGTTGTTCACAGCAGAGTCCTTCTCTCTATCCAGTAACATCATTGTAGACACTGCCACCTTCCACCTCAGGTACAGTTCACCTTTGATTTAACATTTAGGTCATCCAATAAACATAAGCACTGAAAAGAATTGGATTCACAGTATAACAAGTCTTAGGAATCTAAACTATACAGTAAATTATGGAGTGCTGTTTCTAGCTTATATCACAGCATATAAAGATACTTATTTGTTTATTTATTATGATGTCCTCAGATTCATCCTGGATGACTCTGCTCTCTACCTCTCTGACAAATGTGAGGCTGACACTGTGGACTTGAGGAAAGGTAAGAGACAATACACCTTAGTGTACGTTTCCAGAAGAGTTTGAGTTATTTGTAGTTGTTATTTTGCCAGGTTTTAAAGTTTCTTTATCTGTTGGTTTTTCTGCACTAAAGGTTTTATAGTTCTAGTATTAGATGCACCACTTGGCCATCCCATTATGGGATGCAGCCAAAGCGGTAATGAGGGAAAAAATTATAGCGATTACAATGGCGAAAAAGAGACAGAAAGATAAATTAAAGATATTGGAGAGTCAGCATGCCCTAAATAAAAAAGCCTCAAATACTATCAGACATTAAAAGATTAAGAAATTAAATTAAAGATCTGACTACACAAAAAAAAAGAGATAAAGATGCTCTTTACAAGACAACGTTATAATGAGAGTGGATTTAAATTCACCAAATTACTAGCATGGAAATTAAGAAAACAGGCAGATAGAACAATTTTTAAAATACGAGACTCCCAGAAAAAAACAATCGAAGCCACCATCTCCCTATTATGACGGATGAACAAAATGATAAAATAACATCTGAAATTACTCCTGTAGAAATACAATTCGCAATAAAAAACTGAAGACAAATAAATCACCCGATAGTGATGGGTTTACCTCAGAATGGTATAAAGCCCTAAAGGAGAACCTTGTTCCTTTGCTTTTCATTACATTTAATTGGGCACTAAAAAAAACGCAGATTCCACCTAGTTGGAAAGAGGCCATAATAATAACGAAGGAAGGAAAAGATAGGCTAGAATGTGGATCATATAGACCAGTCGTCATGCTGAATGTAGACTACCGAATATATACATCAATAATGTCTATAAGAATGGAGAAAATTTGCCTGAGTTAATACATAATGACCAAACAAGTTTATCTATAAACGTTAAACACAGGATAATATCAGACGAACACTACACATTATGGATCACATACAGCAATATAATGAAAAAGCAATGATAATAAGCCTAGATGCCGGAAAAGTATTTGACTCGGTAAGTTGTCAATATTTATACAAAGTACTGAAAAAATTCATATCAGTAATTTAATAATTTAAAATATTAAAGCCATTTATGACAAACCAACAGCAAGATTGTAAATTAAATGGCCGAATCATTAACATTAGAAAGGGGACTCCGACAAGGATGTGCCTGGTCTCCGCTCCTTTTTGCCATATTTCTAGAACCAATATCCCAGAATATCAGACAGGCAGATAAAATTAGTGGGGTCACTAAAAAGAAATGGAACATAAATTGCAAGTTATGCAGATGATGATACTTAACTAACCCAGAGATCTCGTTGCCAGAAGTCATGACCTTCTTTAATAATATAGGTACACTACCGGGATACAAATTAAATGTACACAAGACTGAAATACTATTTTTTTTTTTTTGTCCTACGGAAAACCTTAAAAATGCCTACTCCTTTAAATCGAGTACAGAATTCCTTAAATTTTTAGGGTAAACCTGACAAAATATGTTTCAAAATTAATGGAAAAAAATTATTTTTCTCTTTATGGAAATATTAAAAAGGATCTTGAGAGATGGAATCTTGTCACCTATCTTAGTCTAAGCGCATGAATTGAAACTATTAAAATGAACGTATTACCAAGATATTTATATTTATTTCAAACATTACCAATAAATATTCCAGAACAATATTTTATTGAATAGGATAAAATGATTTCAAGATTTATATGGCACGGACACAGACCTCGTATTTGTTATAAAACTGTGCAAATATCAAAAGAAAGAGGATGGGGTCTGCCAAATCTTCGGTACCACTTCATATCATCACAAATAAGAGTACTACTTTACTGGTGTGACCCAAATTATAAAGCGCAATGGAAAGATATAGAAACCTCAAAGGTTATAGGTATCTCAATACAAGCTATTTGGCAAACAATAAACGTTTACAATCAATCAGTAACTTAGAAAACCTCTGGACAAAATCAACACTTTCTATATGGAAGAACTTGATTAAAGAATATAAACTAGACAAAGCTATTAAAATTCTTGGATGGATTGCCTATGACTCAAACTTCATCCCAAATAAAACCGACATGAGATGTAAATCATGGATTACAAAAGGTATTGAAACCTACTTCCAGATAGAAGAGGATAATGGAATGAAAAGTTATCACTATCTGAAAGAACATTTTAATCTAGAAAAACAAGACTTTTATAGATACTTACAATTAAGGAGTTTTTATAATAGTGAAATTAAACAAGCCAACAGAAAAGAACCCAATCCGTTAGTAAAACTCTTCATAAATGCATACAGATCCGAACTCTCCAGGGGAATAATAGCACAGTTATACAAATGTATTTGTAATTTAAATAATCTCTCAACTAACTATATTAAAGAAAAATGGACGAGGGAATCCATCCTCTTTCTTTTTTTTTTTGATAATACATGAGTTTCTGTTTCTTCTTATTTACAAATTTATATGATATTAATTGTGAATGATAAACAAGGAAACATGGATTGGAATAAATGCCTTTTTTTCTCCTTTTTTTGTTATTGTTGTAGTTTTTGTGTTATCTGGAACCGAACGTGTATTGTTTATACTTGGAATGAATATTCTAACCAAATTTAAAAAAGAGTGAAAAAAAAAAAAAGATGCACCACTTGGCCAAAAACATTAGATACAAATATTTTATAGGAAGAGACTGTGCACATTTGCTGTAGCTTTGTTTTGATCATTATATGCAATATTACATCTGTCAGTTCATCAAAAATTGCCTTTATTTTTTTGCCAATATATTTTTGTATTGATGATGGAACGTTTGACCACTGTGACCACTGACCACTTCACTTTGTGAAGTTGTCTGCAGCATCCCATGGTTTCTCAGTGTAATGTCTAGACCAGGAACTACTCACTCCTGACCTCTTTAGCCAGTGTCCTGCAGGTGTTTTACTGTGTCCCTGCTGCACCACACCTGGTTAAAATTAAATAGTTTTCCAGCAGCTTGTTGTCAAGGTCTGCACCAGCGGTAGTCAGGTGTGCTGCAGCATAGATATTACTGAAAACCTGCAGAGGTCCAGTGTTGGTGATCCCTGGTCTAGACAATATGATGACCAATAGATGTGCAAAAATTAAGACCCTGTTCATGGGACATTAACATGCAAAACCCCAATTTATTCCCTTTATGCATTTGAAAAAGAAATTGGATTGAAAATGCAAATAAGACTGGAAGCAATGTAGTGTGCATGCCAGGCCTGTAGTGGGCGGTCAAGTGTTGCATGTTTGAATTAGTTATCATGCATAGGTAATCTGTGGGTCTTCGCTGTCAACATAAATGTTGCACAAACAAGCAGGATTTGGTTTAAGACACCAAAATGACTTAAAAGATTTTGTCAGCAGCACAAACAGAACACAGAGGTCCACCATTGTTGTCTTGTCGTGCTGTTTGCATGTGTGAACAGGGTCTGACTGCACAAATCCAAGATAATGTGACATCATTGTCGCCAAAAGATTCCAGTCTCCTTGCGTTTTAAGAAAATTTTCCTCTGGAGCCCATTCTCAAACCTTTTGCAGTTTTGTCCCCCCAAAATTCTGTTATCATGCAAATGAGAGGCCAAAATGCAACAAGACATTTTGCTGTCTCGGCATTGTTGTGTTAACAGAGCCTAAGCCTTGTGTTTCCTGAACCAGTCTTTCTTAATTTTGTCCTGATGAATCCTGGGATTGTCATCTTGAATATAGCTATGCCTTTAGGGAAGAAAAATGTTTTGATGGACTAATGTGGTCATTCAGTATATGCAGACAGTCAGCTCATCGTCACACTTCTTACATAGACCTGACCAACTGAGGAAACTCCAGGTTGCAACACTGCACCCACAGACTCATTTCATCTGCTGGGGCCGGTTGTTCAAACGTAATCCGATCGGATTTCGGTTATCGGATAAGATCAGATCTTGAAAATGAGTTGTTCATAACGGAAATCCAGATTACGGAATCCACTTGGATCACGTAATTCATTGTCACAGAGAGGGAGATTCCGCCTGGTCGCAATGTTATGCAGGACAATACATGCTCGTATTATGTTACACTCGCAAAGCATGCAAACCGTCTCTTCTACCTGTTGTTGTTCTCCACATGGCCGGCAGCGCACATTGATCTACGTAAATGCTGGAAATCCGGATTTCGTGGTCCTGAAAAACAGGATTTTGTATTATGGTGATCCAGTCCTATTTTGCTTTGAGCAACCAGGGTAAAAGTAAGGCTGATTCAAAAAATGGATTACCAAATCCGGATAGCTTTTATCCAGAATAAATTGTTTTAACAACCGGCCCCTGCTCTTTTTATCCTGATTCTCCGTTCCCTCTGGAACAGAGTATATCTGGACTCAACAGATTAAATGTCCTTTTTCCATTTTTCTAGAGTCCAGTCAGTCTATTACAAATTGAAACTTTTTTTCAGTTACCCTCATTGATGAGCATTTTTTTTAAAAACTCCAGAGCTGTTTAGTCTGTAGTTTTCTTTGCATTGTTGGTGTAGAAGTGCCCGTGCTATGAAATATTATCACGAATTCTGCTATTTGATTTTCTACTACATGATTTCACCAAGCATTCATGTGATCACAGTGATTCAAAATTTCCTGCATTTGGCAGCTCTTAATCCAAACTGAGTAGTTCATCAGTCTTCAGCCTCCTTAGATGTTTTGCTTCCTTGATGCAGAACAAATATTTCATGCTTCATATTGCTCTGTTTTCTTTTTTTTAGATATGACTAAACTGTAAGGCGTTTAGGAATCTACATTAAGCTTTACTTTCAGTTTTGGCTGTGTTTGCTTCAGACTAAAACTCTGCTGCTCATGGCTATACTTGGTGTTTTTACGATTTTATATTTGGGCCTTAAAGGAAATCTATTGAAGCGTCAATTAAATAAATTGCTGAGGAATTAAAATGTGTTCACCTGCAGAATTTCACAGGTAACTCATCAGTTGCTAAAAACCACAGAAGAACATACGATATTTGTTATTACTGTTGTTTTGATCCAGTGGGTTTGAACAGGACCACAGTGACCGGTCTTCAAGTTTTATTAAAGATTTTGTTTTATTTTTAAAGGCAGATTCCTTTGG
Organism: Rhadinocentrus ornatus; assembly: GCA_037177495.1. Lineage (NCBI taxonomy): Eukaryota > Metazoa > Chordata > Actinopteri > Atheriniformes > Melanotaeniidae > Rhadinocentrus > Rhadinocentrus ornatus. Next base: position 19,833,673 of record JBAMHW010000007.1, on the reverse strand, counting down.
TACAGTCAGTAATGAACCAAATTTAAACTATTTAACACTTAAGCTGCATCCCCTGTTGGTGTTGGAACTGAACTTCTCTTTCTATGCAAAAACAGTAGCTGCAAAAAGACGTGGTTTATTAGTCAATGTCGTAGTTACTATCTTCAGCAAGAAAAGGAATTGCTGTCTAATAAAGACCACTGTGTATGTGTTTGTGTAACGCAGACTATGTGTGTGTTCTGGACATTGACCTGCTGGAGCTTGCCATCACCACTTGGAAAGGCAGTGATACTGGGAAGCTGGTGAGTGTTTGTGAGCCAGCTGTTTACTCACCTGTGTTTCCTTCACATTGAGCTCTCAAAAACAAAAATGCCACTCCAGCACATAAAATATATAACACTAAAGAGAACATTATAATTTAGCCCAATTTTCTTCAGAAAACACTAAGAAGCATATGGCCACATGTTTCTAAATATTTACATGCATCAATTGTTTATACCTTCTTACTCTGATACAGGGTCATTGGGGAGGCTGGAGCCTTTCCCAGTGGCTACTAAGTGAGAGGCAGTATACAACCTGGACAGGTCGCCAAACCTTTGCAGAGCTTTTTAAATATTTGTCTTACCATAATCAGGTTTCCTACAATATTTGCTCCAGACAGCAATTTAGAACAAGGGTCACACTCAGTTTGATATAAAAACCAAAATCTGTAAGAAAATGGCAAACAGGTCATGATGCAGCTTTCCTCTGCAGCTCAGTAAAGAAACATTCAAGGTTGATTTCTAAGAGCAGTTTAAACCTGCTATGTCACAAGATACAAAATGTTATGTGTTAATTAGCATAACTGAAAATCTGAAGTAACATTATTTTAAAACTGTAAAAATATTGAGCAGTAATGTCCATCTTTTAAGGGAAATGTCCGTTAAGACTGAATTATTCTCTCTGTAAAATTGTTCATATTCTCTTCCATTTCTTCTGTCTTATTATGCTCACTCTCAGCATCTATCAGTATTTTGGTATCTGACAGTAACTCAGCTATGTTGTTCTGCAGTGTCAGCCTCTCTTTGAGCTCCGCTGCTCCAACAATGTGGTCCACGTTCACACCTGTGCAGATTCCTGTGCAGCCCTCATCAATCTGCTGCAGTATTTGGTGTCCCAGGGTGACCTGCACCCTCCACCTCGCCATACCTCTCCCACTGAAATCGATGGCCAGAAGTTACCAGTAAGACATCATATTAATTAATATTATATAAATATAATCGCTTTGCACTGATTAAACCACTCAGAATTTTATTCATGAGAAGAAATGATAGTATCGTTATCTCTTAGCACTTTTGTCAAGACATTTGCAGCTGAACCTTCTAAACTAAAATTTAAAGTAGCCCAAAAAAACCACTAAGACAAGACATTCTGAACCTTGAAAATTTCTTACTGAATTAATAATGTTGCAAAATTGCTGAGAAAAGGGCAAGAATGCCATACATTTTTAAAAGTGGTATGAAGATAAACTAGTGTTATGGCTTTCCAATAATTCAGTTGTCAGAAAGTCCTGCATCTGCACCCCCCTGCCCTCCTGCTGAGACTGCAGAGATCAACCAGTATGACCTGACTGATGCCTTAATTGACACAGAGAAGAGCCACAGAGAAGAGGGTTTAGAGCCAGGTATTTATTACATATATGAATACTATTTTCTGTCTGAGTTGGATTTGCCAGTGAGCCAGTCTTTGTGTGTAGAAGATTGTTCTTACTTTACCAGGTAGGCTCCTTTGTAAATTTATAAGAGCATTTCTAGAGTTGAGTCCAATGTATGAATGTCAGTTGTAATATCTAAAAGCTTTGACATTGCCTATATTTTGCCATATTTTTTTTCTATCTTAAAATTAAAGTCTGCTCTTTATGTGTGGCGTTGCTCCTATTGAATACAACGTGTTGAGGTTAAATAGACTGTGTATGATAGTTTTTGATTTTCTTTCCTACACTAGAATAAATTTTGACATAGGAAAATCAGTGTAACACTTGTAAGCAGGAGGTTTTCATTACTGTGGAAAAAAATTTGCCTCTTCAGATTTCCAGCTTGGCAAATCTTTGCTGTTTTTTCCATTTGAACTGAGTGATTCTCTGCATTTGTCCAGGTTCAGCCTCAGTACCAAGAGGCTCGCCTGTTTCCGTCTACTTGTTCCCTGGTGAAGCCTCAAAGCACAGTTCCTCTGTCCTGCAGAGGGAGGACTCTGAGCTGGATGGTCTGGTTGCCACAGCAACTGAGGCACAGGCAGATATGATGTCAGATGAAGGCTCAGAGGGCTCCACTGACAATGATGACTTCTGCATCCTTGAGGCTCCTGGCATGGGTATACCTGTAAGTCTTTTCTTTCTTTATTCCTCCTGATTTATTTTTCTTGCAAGCTTCTTTCTTCCTTCATTAGATCTTATCCCTTGTCAACACAGCTCACAAACTTTCCCCGTTTGAATTTGCAGCCAAGAGACGGGGAGCCGGTGGTGACAGTCCTGTCACAGGGTCCAATCAGGGTGAAGGACAGTCACTTTTCGAGGCCTCGAGGCAGCTCTGACCTGCTCCGAGCCCCAAGTCGCTTCCCAGTACCACAGAGCAGAGTGGTGCTTAGGGAGATCTCTGTTGTGTGGCATCTATATGGTGGCAAAGACTTTGGTGGCAAGCCCATGTCTATACATGCTCACAGCGCAAACAGGTAGATTCCACAGCTCACAGATAACTAGTTTATTGTATAATTGATCCATTAAACTAACATTTTGTCTCCTGCTTTTATAATTTCTCTGTCTTCGCCTCCTTTCAGGAGTCGTTCTGTCCCTGCTGGTGTTCGTGGATCCCCATCTCGTTCTGCCGCCTCCTCTCGTCCCCAAAACTCCTGGCGCTGGGCAGGAGGAAGTGGCCGTCAGCACACGCTACTGATGGAAATCCAGCTTACCAAGGTACACTGGTTTATCATAACGAAGGACATTTACAAGTACTAAGATGGTAAAGTAGATATCTACTGAGATATCAGAGCGTACTTTTCTGCTATTACCATTCATTTTACTAAAATAATAGTAAAAATATTTGGTCTGACATTGCAGAGATATGTTAATGATGCAAGACTAAAGTAAATGGTTTATCATAGTATTTCTGATACAGAGATGAAGCAACTTGCCATATATTTATGTTTTGTCATTTAGCCATTATATTGAACACTGAGACATTATGGATCTCAATAGTTTTTTCTCAATAGTAAAAAAAAATTAAGCACCTGGCAACAGACATCATCAGACAGCTTAATATGTCTTGGCACATCTTCCGCAACATGCTCCTCCTCCCTTTTCCTCCAGGTGTCCTTCCAACATGAGTCGTACCCGGTGGCCATCGCGGGGCAAGATGGAGATGGATCAGTAGCAGCTGGGGTTGGGGTCGGCCCCTGCGGGGAACAGCCCCTCTCCAGGCAGGTGTTTATTGTCCAGGAGCTGGAGGTTCGGGACCGGCTGGCCTCTTCACAAATTAATAAATTCCTCTACCTCTACACGAGTGAGAGCATGCCCCGCCGAGCCCATTCCAACATGGTGAGATAGTGAGGGTGGGGTGACTTGCAGAAAATCTATCATTTATGAACTGAGATGGAGGATGTTTTCATTTTAGCACAGTATGTTTAAAGAGATGGAAATAATCGAGAGGTGATGTAAGAAGACCTTATCTTGATAGAAAACAAAAACATCATTATGCTGGATGTGCTTTCAGCTGACTGTGAAAGCCCTGCAGGTGTGTCCAGAGTCTGGCCTCGGTGGTCCAGAGTGCTGTCTACGGGTCAGCCTGCTGCCACTACGACTTAACATTGACCAGGTAACTCAATCATGTTGTACTGAATTCTACTAGACTACATTCAAATCCAATCTGTGGATAAATATGCAACAGTAAAAGTGCTTGATTAAAGCTCCCTATATTTCTTTTTCACTGTATTAATATTGTGATGTCTGTTTTTAGTTTTATTTTTAAAAATCCCTAAATGCTTTAGCTGCTTGTAGAAGCAACTATATGAAAATTTACTTTTCTTGTTAGCAATGCACAACTGTCAGATTGAAAAATGCAGAATCCCTTTTCCCACAGTTTTTGTTGATTTTAATTTTTATTTTAAAGAAAAAAAACTTTTACATTGGGGATTTAACTCTTGTCCACTTTTACCATCTCAGACTTAATGTCACAACATTGTTGCATATTGATCATTCAGTACCATTGATTTGCTTTCCCCATAAAAACTAAATGCATATAACCAGACTTGTTCTCTGTCTCCAATCCAGGATGCACTTTTTTTCCTGAAGGACTTTTTTAGTAATCTAGCCTCTTCTGTTAACCCTTACCTTCCTGTGGACCCTGCAGCTGAAGGTAAACTCAGGCAAATGTTTTTTTTTGTTTGTTTTTTTTCTTTTGTCCATTTGATGTTAAATGTAACCAAGATCTGCTGTGAAGGTTACTTTTCTAGCAATACATACTGCTCTTGCTTGATGAACTTTCACAAGTTGCAGAACATATTTATGGTAAACAACGCAAGACAAGATTACTTGCATAGCACAAGTCTACAACAGGGTGAATCAAAGTGATTTACAGAAACATTGAAACATCAGAAAATAAGAAGCATAATTTACTATTAAAAACAAGAAAAGGGAAAAAGAACATTAGATAAACACAGTATTAAAAACATGATCAGGTATAAAATTGAAGCTATAAAGAAAGAGATGCAGATGTGGACTTTTAAATAAAAACTATTGAAATGCAGCTGAGAACAGGTGGGACTTTAACCTGGATTTAAATAAAGTGTTTCAGCTGATCTGAGGCTTTCTGGGAGTTTGTTCCAGACATGTGGAGCATAGAAGCTGAATGCAGTTTCTCCATATCTGGTTCTGACTCTGGGAATTGATGAAAAACCAGATCCAGATGGCCTGAGGGGTCTGGTAGGTTTATATTGGGTCAAGAGGTCGGAGCTTTATAGACCAGCAACAGAACTTTAAAGTCCATCCCCTGACAGACAGGCAGCCAGTATAAAGACCTCAGAGCTGGACTGATGTGGTCCACTTTTTTGGTCTTAGTGAGGACTTGAGCAGCATGTTAGTGCTATCTAATATTAGGCTGTGTTGCAGACATTCAAATTTTATTTTGAGACTAGCCCTATTGATAATGTATTTTCTCAATTTCTTTGTTTCTACAGTAAAGGCAGATCCTACCCAGAAGGGCTCTGAAGAGGTGGATGCTGCTGCTGGTCTGGGACTTGACCTCACAGCTTCTGTGGAAACTACCTACAGTGAGCAGAGCTCCTCGTCTGCCGGCTCCACCTCCTCCTCAGACCAGCCAATTTACTTCCGGTATGTGAATAATGATTCTTCACAAATTTCAAATGAGCAGTCAAAAGAGAAGTCTTAAATGCATTCATATATAACAACAAAGCTGTTGCATAAATGTTGTTAAGGAACTATAAAGTGAGTAATCGTACCTGCTCTCTGTCCTTTTCAGGGAGTTTCGCTTCACCTCTGAAGTGCCTATCTGGCTGGACTATCATGGCAAACATGTTGTCATTGAGCAAGTAGGAGATTATTTAAACAATTCTGATATGAACAAAAGCTTACAACAAAAGCATTAGTATTATTTCAGCGTATTTGATTGAGAAATAATTTAATTGTTTCTCACTGTGTCTCTATTTGTTTCTCAGGGAACATTTGCGGGGATTCTGATTGGCCTGGCTCAGTTAAACTGTTCTGAACTGAAGCTGAAGAGACTCTGCTGCAGACATGGGTAGAAATGCTAACTCCTCTTCCAAAACAAGCATTTCAGTGATTAAATTAAGCATATTCTTGGACCTGATTGTTAAAGTTAAATCCTTTTGGTAGTAAAACTTACTGGACTAAAGAAATACTTGAAAAGAAAAAAATTCATTCCTCAGTCTTTCTTCTACAATGTTTCCAGTCTCCTTGGTGTAGACAAAGTGATACAGTACGCTGTGACAGAGTGGCTGACTGACATCAGAAAGAATCAGCTCCCAGGTATTCTGGGGGGTGTCGGCCCCATGCACTCAGTGGTTCAGCTGTGTAAGTTACCCGTTTCATATACAGTTTTTTTCACTGTGTCAATTTAGCATTTACATTTATTTGTCCTATGTTGTCTCTTGGTTCATTTCCCCACTCTTGTCTGTCTCTCTGTGTTTGTCCAGTCCATGGAGTTAGAGATCTGTTCTGGTTGCCCATTGAGCAGTATAGAAAGGATGGACGCATTATTCGAGGTCTTCAAAGGGGAGCGGCATCCTTCGGCACCTCCACAGCATCAGCTGCTCTGGAGCTTAGCAACAGGCTGGTGCAGGCCATCCAGGTACACAGTCTGTAAAGGGCTTTCTTCTATTTCAGGACAGGCACAAAATAATCTAGAAGTATTTCAGGTAATAGAGACAAACTGCTTTACGCAAATATATAATATAATATTTAATCATTTGTGTCAAAATTTGAATATGTGAGCACAATCAAACATCTCACATCTGACACCTCAAACTCATTTAACAGTTATGTACCTCTGATAGGCTACAGCAGAGACCGTGTACGACATCTTGTCTCCAACACCTCCCCTGAATCGCTACGCTATCACTGAGGGCCGGGCCCCCTCCGGCCGACCCCGCAGAGCCGCCCAGCCTGCAGACCTCCGAGAAGGAGTTGCCAAGGCCTACGATACTGTTAGAGAGGTGTGTCCCCAAATGATTATACTGGTCCCAGATCCGACATACAACACCATGTTTGCATAAAGCTTTTCAAACGGGTGTAAATGTGATGTCAGCAGAGCGTTACCAGATGTGTAACAGTGAATGTAACTAGCCAGTTTGTAAAAAAATGTATGTAAAAATTGGGATGACTGATTACTCAGGTAGGTCATTTTTGCTGGTTAGCCAGTCTAACAATAACAGTTTTTCTCCTCATAACTTTTATGCTGTTTTAAACATTTGTTTGAACAGGAAACTAAAATCTCATCATTGTCTCTGGAAATCACTCTTGTGACATTTTTAGATCAAACAACTTTTTTTTCCATTATCTTGGTTTCTTGGTTTGAAATTTCTTGATTGGTTTTACTGAACTTTTTGCTTTTCAGGGAGTTATTGACACGGCTCAGACCTTGTGCGATGTAGCATCCCGTGGCCACGAACAGAAGGGTATTCCTGGTGCTGTGGGTGGCGTCCTGCGACAGATTCCACCCACTGTAGTCCGACCCTTAATAGTGGCCTCTGAAGCCACCTCCAACCTGCTCGGTGGCATGCGGAACCAGATCAAACCAGATGCCCGGAAAGAGGACTTCCTCAAGTGGCGCACAGAAGAAGCTCAAGAATGAGAGCAGAAGTTTGTGTCTGTGTGAGCAAGACTGAGTGCATGTAAGCGTGTGGTCATGACGTGGAGCAAACTCAGCTGTTATGATTTGCATGTGTGCGTGGACTAACTAAAGCAACAACTAAAGAAACTACTAACTACTGCAGTTACTGACATCCAGTGTTTTATGTGGCTCCATCATATCCCGAATACACCCGATTTTATTCTTCTGTTCATCGGAAAGAGCTCTCCTTATATTTTACTCACTTTGGTCTGCAGATACTTTTTAATGTCTGTGCAAACATATCACTTTACTCTCAGCAGGCTTTGTTTTCAGCCAAACCAGCAGCATATAGGATCATCACAAGACATGGATTGTTGGCATTTCGTGCACTATGCAGTTTGTGCACTAGTGCTGCTTGAAACTGTGTAAAAAGCAGTAATTTTGACACAAGTTCAACCACTTTAAAGATGCACAAAGAAGGAAAACGATCATTAGATCACATGAAAGCTTATTGTGAGGAAAAGGCTGTCACAAACTTGGGAAGATGATGGCAAACGGCTTCACCTCAGAGTTTGCGACAGATAAATGAAACATCTTTGGTCCACTTGTGCTCATAAAGGAATCGGGAGGAATATTTTTTAAGTGTCCTTTGCCAACACCCTCAGTATGTTGGCAGGCGGTTTTTATTCTGACTTTATGATACAAGGCTGCGTTATTGGTTTAGCTTGGACTCCGCTATGCACCTTCTTCCTTCAGTGCTGTCATCTGTGCCATAAAAACCTTGCAGAGTGCCCTTTTACCTAGTTTGTATTGCCTTCCTGAAACCTGTACCCTCCTGACTAAAAGTGTAACTCATATTAGCTTATGTTGATCCATACCTGACTGAATTAAAACACATGAAGCCTTATAAATTGTGTAGCATATTAAATTTTGTTAGAGCTTCAGAAAGTTAATTATTTTTCAGATTAATGTTCATTAGTAGTTCTCGTGCCTGCATAGCAGCTCATTTGTTCATCTGTTTCCAAAAAGAGCTAATTCCCTGATTAGGGGATTCTAACCATACCCACGCTGTCCTCAGATTTGCTTTGCCCTTTATCTTTAGCTGCCGCCCTGTATCTTTTTTAATGTTTCATTGTTTTGTCCTTTTTTTTTTTTTTTTTTAAACCATAGGTATTGTCATACTCGTTTTAAAACAAGATTGGGCGGATGTGAACCTGGTAATAGTGGAGGAAGAAAAATTAGTTTTACATTATTATTTTTGTTTGTTTGTTTGTTTAAGTGTAAGGGATATACATCCCTCTGTGTGTATGTGTAAATGAGATCATGTGTGTGTTTGAGCGTGAATGATGCATGTCTATGAAAAGTGATAGGTTTATGCTTGTTACACTGTTTATTTACTATCATAAACTGTATGAATGACCTGTATATTGTAAAACAAGTATACAAAATTAATAAAAAAAATAAAAAAATTTGAATATAATTTTTTTTTACGTGTATTATTTTAGACATTAAATACAGGCTAAAAATTGCCCTATAGTTATTACTTATTGTAATATGAGATGATCTATTGACCGTGTAAGCCGAAGTAAATCTAACAGCTAACATTAGTTTGAGCTTAACAGGCTGCAACATTAAAGAGTGCACATTTTGCTCATTTAAAGACTTCTAAAGCAAAATGTCACCATTTCACGGTACATGAAACCTTCATGGGAGCAGAGGGCAGTACTAAGGACGAGTCTGGCACTGAAGTGGCTCTCGTGCAAGGAGACTGCGTTGTGGCAACCCATCACGCTCTTTCCAGTTTGATAAGTCGACTGTAGGAGGAGTTTTGAACATCTGGAGCATCTGGAACATAATTAATTTCATCCTAAGATAACTTCAAGTATATAATGTGTGTGTATCCTAAAGAGGATTCAGTTATTAAATTTCCTTAAAGCAATATTATTCTGTCAAGTTCTATGGTTACTATGCAAATTAAATATTAAGAAATGGTCTTTGAGGTCTTATTTTCTTTTTTTAATCCTTACACCCCCCCCCCCCCCCCTCTTTGCCAGGAACATTTTTTAAGAAAAGCTGTGTAACTGGTATTAGAAATCATTTTTGTAAGGCTGAATTAAGATCCAGTCTATAGGAACTAAAGGTAGCGTGGTAAAGAAAAACCTTAGGGGATCTTTTAAACATTGCACCAGAGGTTCTTCCGGTCCACATGTAAACGCTTCAGCGTAACCTGCCTGTAGGTAAATAAGACGTTAGACCGGTAAAAGTAATCTTCAGCATTTGCGTGTAAACATGAAACTTCTCACGCACAATATGTTGACTTCTCACGTGAAAGGAGTCACTAAGGGATACCCGCTGCTTATTAAGGTAAAACTTGGTAGCAGGGTGGCTAATGCTAGCACTGATTTTTGTTGCTCTCATGCCTTGTTTTAAGTTGCACAGCTGTCTTAGAAAATGTACTATTTAGGCCCGAGCACCGAAGGCGGTGCGAAGGCTTATTGAAATGCAAGTATTATTATTATTATTCCGCCAAATGAATTGCATTTTTGGGGTGCCGAAAATGCTCGAAAGGTACCTATCCCCCCATTGTATTGTGAAAATTTTCGTATTTTGGGGTGCTCGGGACTGTTCGGGCAAAACTGAACAAGAGCGCCACCTATTTATGATGCCCCGCCACTGCATGTCATCCATCTTCATGAAATTCGGTACACATGTTCTACATGCTCGGGCAAACTAAAAATCCTCTTGAAGTGATGGCCCAAAACAAACAGGAAGTCGGCCATTTTGGGTCAAAGTCGCCATTTTGGCGTTTTACTGACCTCGCATTTGAACGAACAATACTGACATTAAAATTGCTTAGGATGTTCAGAAGGCATGTGTCAAACAAAAGTTATAAAAAAAAATAAATCTCAAAGGGCATAGAGGGGGCGGGGCCTCAAAGTTTGACGTCTCGCCATGAAAAACTAAATTGATATAACTCCCACATATAACAACATATCTAAACCAAAAAGGCCATTCCCATCTTGAACACATCTACATGTCAATATTTGATTTTGATTAGGCCACGCCCCCTGGCGACAGGAAGTCATGGTTTTTACACCAAGACTCACTTATCTGACATTTCAAACGCGGCAGGGAGGAGCGCGGGGCCTGGAACTGAGTCAAAATGACATATGCGCGAAAAGTTCCAAAATGGCTCTATAGCGCCCTCTACAATCATTTAATCGATCGGCCCTGCCCACTGATTGACCGATATGCATGACCTTCGCCACATTGATCTAACATGTCAGGACATACAAAATTGTCTTATGGACAATAAGGCCAATTTCAACAGGAAGTCGGCCATTTGGAAAAATGTGTCGTTTTTGGGGTCATTTTTGCCAATTTATTTGCCTTGCATTTGAACTAACCCCTCCTACACATTTTTTTTGTACTGACCTCAAAATCGGTCTCAACACTCCAGAGGCATGTGTGATCAAAAGCTTTCTTAAAGCCCAAGGGGCATGGCGGGTGTGGGGCCTCATAGTTTGATGTTTGCCATCAAATACATAATCCATTATCTCATGTATACAACACCTAATCTGAACCAAAATTAACATGTTTCTATATTGACAACTACTATAGCACCACCTAGTGGCCACGTTGGATCACGTTTCTATTTATTTCACACAATATGTCTGAAACATGGTTGTGAACACTTCTGATGTTATTACTGGGCACAGTGAGGTCCCAGTTGATACATGAAGGAGGACGACGACGACTGCCTAAAGCAAAAAAGTACGTGCGGTCTGGGAGGGAGGTTGACCGCTGATGTGGCGGTGCAATAGGCTGCAGAGGTGCGAGGGCCTTAACTGCTGCTTACAGCTTTAATTTAACTTGTTATTCAAGATGTAAGATGTGTTTAAAAGAGTTAAAAGCTTTTGACACCACAGCAACTTTCTAATAAATCAATGTGTAACTTTGATCAAATAGATTGTTAGCAAACTGGCAACAGATCTTTAATTTTTCTCCGTCCAAACACACGCATTTTCTATTGAAAGCGTAACCATAGAAACACCTTTCACCATTACCCTTCTTTTTTTACAACCTTAGTAGTAAACATGTGACATTTATAGATATGCCTGTCAAAACTGAACAATGTGAAGTGCTTCTTCTGGAGATGTTGATTGACTTCTCTCTGGGACATGATATGTAGGTCATACAAATGATAATAATATTGTAGGAGGGCTGTTGTATTAGACTATTGAATTAGTAGGGAATATATATAGCATAGAACATACAGTGCTTAATGTATATGTGATACTACGCTATACCTGGAATTAGAAATAGTGATGTAATATGTATGGAAAATGTTAATTTAATTTTAATCCCTGTGAGTGACTTTATTTTATGTTAGTGGAATTTATTTGTAAACTCGTCTGTAATACTATTTAAAGTAGAGAGGATTCCTGCTGTTGATGCTGGGACCCTGAATGTCCACTCCATTCAGTTGTTTTGTGTACTCCTTCTGTTGTGTTTGTTCAGGCCACTGAGGTGAAGGTGAACGAGGTGGAGTTCAATCCTCAGTTTGTCTGTCGTATGATCCCCAAACTGGAGTGGGGTGCTCTAGTCAAAGCTGCAGACGACGTGAGTATGAGATTACCAGATAGTTTATTTATTTACTTTTTTTCTCCCCTAAGTTGTGCATCTAATGTTAACATAATATACTTATTTAAGTTATTTTTTTTACAACCTGACACAATTCTCTGGAGTCTTAATAAAACATTTCTTGCTTTGGCCCGAACATCTCAGAATTACAATCCCTGTAACTAATGAAACCCTGCCTTAACCCTTGAAACTTGCAGCACAAATTTGTTCTACTATGCAAACATACATTTGGAGGCTAATTGCACCCAATTGTTGTTAAAGTATTCGATGAGAATACAGTACCTCATCTGAAAGTTCACAGTACCTCAAACCAATATAATACTAAACAATACTTGACTTGCTGATGTTTTAAAGGTTGCATTTTTGACGAGATCAAACGTGGAGATCAGTCTTGCAGGAAAGTAAAGGCACACTGAAGTATATGAACCACCCACACACTGCAAAGCAAGTCGATTGGCAAAATTACAAAACATCATCTAGCACAGAGGTCCTCAAGGCCCACTATCCTGCAGGTCTTAGATGTCTCCCTGCTGCAACACACCTGATTTAGGTGAAGGGCTCATTACCAGACTTGTGTAGAGCTTGTCAGGGAGCCTTTAATTTGAATCAGGTGTGCTGCGGACCAGAGTTGGAGACCTCTAGCATGCTAAATTTGCAAACAACCTTGGAATCACAGAGTACAATTATTCCTCACATGTATACATTTCGTCATATGCAGCTTTGCCTCAAACAGTTGATACTGATTCAACTTTTAGGCACAACTTTTTTTACAAGTCGTTCTTTAAACTGGCCCAGGTTGGTGAAACAGTCCAAAGAACACTGCTTAACAAACTGGCATGTTTTTGTTTTAAACATTGTTGGATCATTGCCCTCAGAAATTAAGGTGGTCCACTCACATCTTATATCCTCTCAGGGTGTGATGACGTGCAGCTGAGAATGTAGCTGCACCCGAGTTCTGTTCATGCTTCTACCTCGACAGTGACTACTGAAATGGCTGCAAATCTCAGCAGCTCACTGAAAGACATTTTCAGACCTTGGAAGCCACAAATAAAGTGGCAGGAGTGTGTTATGCTGAAATTTGTGGTCAGTTCAGATAGCAAAATACAGTATAGACACACACTCAAGATTGGAAGTCTGGTCTTACCCACAATGAAGCGTTTCTTGCATGCAAAGAGCTGTCACCTCCTCAGGTCAGCGAGGAGAACGACTCTTTGGCAAACCAGTCTCTCTCAGTGCTTTTGCATTTTTGAACAAGGAGTAACATTTGTTACACATCACCTGTTCGTATAATAAAAGCTATGTGAGATGGGATTTGTGTTTGGTACATGTTTTAAAATCCCTCCAAGAGGTTTAAGATTATTTTGGCTTAACAGGCATAAACAAATAAGGAGACACATGAAGATGGAAAATATTTTTCTTTTAATTCATGCTTGACGGTATCATTTGTTATGCACTGTGGCATATGCTTTTCATGGCAATTAAACATGAAAGAAGAATCTGGAAAACAAGTTTTTTTTTTATCCAGAAGTGGCAAAAATACTACTGGCAAATGTAAATATGAACAAATTTTATACAGATGTAATTTTAGACTGTTAAACTAACAGAAACGATCAGCCAGATGTATCCGAACATATAACGAGAAGTTGGTAGGCTGCACTGTTTCCTAATAAGATTGTTTTTCTAGCATTGAAAGGCTGTGATTAAAAACATTGTTTCTCTTTTTTTCTTCTTCTTTAAAATGAATTACTTCAGCTCATTAGATCTTTATTACAGTTTGGGGTTTGTTGTCTCCCCTGACTTTGATTAGTTTGACTTATTATTCCATATTAGTTGCAATGCATACACAGACCTAAGCCCCGTTGATTTACTGTTGCAGTATCTATTTCTTCATGTAAATAAGCTTCTCAGAACAAGTATGTCACACTTTTTTTCTTTTCTTTTTGTTTCCCTTTATAGTTGGGTCACCGACAAGACCTTCCAGGTGAGCTGGTGCCAGACTACGAGAAAAATGAAGACTTCCTGAAGAGCGTGCACAGAGTGTTGTTGGAGGTAAAGATCTCTCAGATCTGCAGACTGGTTCTGACTCACTTTAATGAAGAGTGTGTTTCTGGTGATGACAGGTAAATTTATGATCTGCAATTAACAATTTAACTATTAGTTTTCTGGATTGAGTGATCTAACTTTTAATATTAGAAATTATCAGAATTCTTCATTGGTCTGATAAATACATCACAGCCCCAAACATCATCAGTAGGGAGTCTTATTGGAGACTGTTTTTGTCCCTGATACTCATCTAAGTCATTTAAGTCTCAAGTTCTCTGAATACCAAGTCTTAACAATTTATTCCGGGATTAATAAAGTATTCTGATTCTGATAGTTGAATACTTGCATTTTCCTAAAGCATACAGTGGAAAATTGCTCACTATAACTACATAAATTTTATTTAAACATTCTTTGTTAAAATAATTTTCCAGCACAGCAATAAAAAAAAAAAAAGATGTAAAAATTTTAATCAGTCAAATATTCATCTTAATATCTGTAATGCTTTTGTTTTATGTAAAGCACTTTGAATTGTCCTGTACATGAAATGTGCTATACAAATAAACTGCCTTGCCTTTAATATGGCAGTTTTATATATCGGCCATTACACAGTTCATAGAACCATGCTGAGATGTGCAATAATTTTAGAGTCAAGCCCAACTTGGAACTAGCAAGTAGCCGAAAAGCAGTCTTTTCATTTCCCCATAACAAACTGATTAATTTAGTCCATAGAGCTGCACTGGAATTGGGGGACTTCATACAGATCAAGCGAGTGATCAAGAATTAAACCGTGGGTCCTGGTCATTAGCTAGCTTTAAACACAGTAATGAAGTCAACAAATGATGTGAAAGGAAGATTAAAGCAGGACTTTACAGCACAAATAGAAATTTAGCAAGTCTCAAGTCAGGGCCCTTTTCTCTGTTGCAAGCGCGCCTCATGTATTAAATAGAAGATTAGAGAATGCATGACAGCAGCAGACAGTAATGGTCAGAAAATTCCCTGGGAGGGGGCAGGAGCGGGATTAAGAAAACATTCCTACACGGCTGTTTTTCAGTCCAATAAGATTTGTGGAGTCTAAACAAGACGTGTATTATTTTATCTCATTCATGTGTGGAAGTCAGGCAACTGTGCTGTGGTCCAATTTGAAAGTGCAACACTTATAGAGCATGGCATTTAGTGAAAGAGTTCAGCTCACCTGTTTGTCTTTATTTTGAGCTTTGTTACTTGGAAACTCCTCAGAGATGGAGGGAGAGCAGTTTTCAGGTCATGGGAGGAGAGAGGAAGTGACAAAGATTTTGTCTTACAGAAAATGACCCCATATTTAAACCAAACTCCTTTTACATCGTTTGTGGCTGTAATTTCAAGCCTGACCTGTGACTCATCCAAGCAGCAGTTGAACAGCTGCAGTTCGGGGTTTTTGTCTCAGAACTGAAAGGTTTTTGTGCCACAGAAAAAAATGCAAATAAAATCTTGTGATTTTACTTAGTTGCTGGCCTAAACGTGACTGCTGCAGCATTATAAAGACAGTGGTGTCCAGTCTGTGGGTACTTACCCACAGACTGTTTTGCTCAGTAGTGCCATCTAATGGTGGTTTCACACATTTCGTCTTATGTCTTTGCCTGTGTTTGTGTGTCACAGGTGGACGTGATAGAAGGATGTCTGCAGTGCCCTGAATCAGGACGAGAGTTCCCAATCTCTAGAGGAATCCCCAACATGCTTCTGAACGAAGACGAGGTGTAAACAGCATCTTAGTGACTGTCGCACACAACCTCACCCCAAACTGTCACCCAGTCAGGACTGTGTGTTTTCAGAGAGGGGGCTGGACGCTGTTTTGAGATGGTGCCATGAGAAAATGGACCACACTGTTTGGTTAATTGTGCTTATGACATTTTAAGTAGTTGATTCTGCAAACGGATGGAAAAGATTGAGGCGTAACAGACAGAAATGTTCCCTGAAAGTAACCCTCGTTTGTATATGTATTTATTTTTGTAACTTTTTGAGCTTTTTCCCCCTCTTCTTTCTCAATAAAACTGTCCAGATTTTCCTGACAGCCAAAATCGTTAAGTTTTTTGTGGAAAATATGGATTGACTTATATTACAGACATGCTAAAATACAACCTCAGAGGGGCAGGCTCTGAACCCCATCTCGCCCTCTCTCAGGGCCAGATGACGTGGCAGTGGCTTGTCTATTTTTGGCCCTGAGGGGAAAAAAGAGTCTGAATAAGCAGGCAGGCCAGAAGTTGTTTTTGAGGAAGTCTTTTTTTTTTTTCCTCCTAAAGCCACACATTACAGCTCTCTCACACACAACACCCCACCTGGGCGGGATCCTGTGATCTAAGATGTGTCATGTGATGTGTCTGATGTTAAACTTGCTGACAGATGGAGGTGAGCTCCACATTAATAAATGTCTTTCTAATTATTTCTGGCCGTCTGACACGATGCTGCAGCAGTCAAGTTGGAACAGGAACCTGTTTGCTGGCGGTGTTATCATTTTTAGAAACCTTGGCACCCTGAGTCTCTCCTACCTTTCCCTTCTACTTACAGAAATTACAGGCCTCCACCCACAACTATAATAACGGTATGATGGGATGGCAGCAGAGCAGCAATAAAAGGCACCCCTGGCAGATTAATAGTCCTCCACAAGTGCTGAGCTGTAATTAACAATGAGAGTGAGGAGGAACAGAGAAAAGAAAGGAGCTCAACTGAAAGCTTGAAAAGCCAAATATAAGCCAAAGATAAAAATGGCAGTTTTTTTTTTATTGATCTAATAAAATAAATAAATCAGCCTTTAGCTGTCAGTGTGAGCAAGTTAAGGCTGGAAATCACTCTGTTTTAATTATATGAGAAGTAGGCCTTCAGACTAATATTGATGCAACAACTAAACTTTAGCTGGAATCAGCAGAGCAGCAACACTGAAAAACGGATTTCTTCTGTTTATATTTAACATCCACCCACATGTAGCTTTAAAAGCTCTAATTTGTGATAATCATTTGTGAGCACAAGGAAAGATGTGTATAGGCTTTAAGCCTTTTGCTATGGTATAAAAATGTATTTGCAACAAATTCTGATATGCTTTATTTTATTAAGATTGAAAACATCTAATGAACTGATCACTATTGATGACACGGGATCAGAAACCGTAACCTTACTGTATCTGGATGTGACCAAAAATTATTGCCTTAATCTATTTTAAAGACTGAACAGTGCTAAAAGTGTTAAACAACCATAATAATGCTGTGGTCACACTTAATGTGGATGACAGAATATAGTATAAAACTGGCACATTGGGCCTGTGGGGAGATTTGCCTAAAAAAGAAGGGCGTTGCAGTAGTTTTTGTGGGATAATTGCAAAATGTGTAGCTGTGTTTGTGTGTGTTCTGTTAATGGTAAAAAAAAAAAAAGAGGATGGCTTTTGCCTACATAATAATACACACTCCCTTCATCCTGGTGGCATTGCGCCCCACCTCCTCCTTCACTCCCTCAGAGACTCTGTCTGTCTGGGGCTGTTTCTCACTGAGGACCTGCAGAATAATGGAGCGGCATTTTGCAGCAGATCTCAAAGTTTTCAGCAGATCTTTCAGTCCTGCACACATGAGACAGGAGCTCTTTTAAAACAGGATTTCTCAATTTACTGTAACCAGCACAAGGACTTCGTTCATGTTACTCTGCGTCATATGTTTTTATGTCGTCTGACTTTTTCCCCCCATGTTTTGATGTTTATGTGAGGGACAGAAACTGGCCCACCATGGTTTTTCCAACATAAATCAGATTTTTTTTTTTTTTATGTTTTAACTCTCTGTTTACATATATCAGGGAATGGGAGGAACATTTTGGGCCTTTAGTACTGTAAATGTTTTCTGGAAGCGGATATGGGCCAGTTTTTTGCTCAACAGATGGCTCTTTCGGTGGTGAAGGCGCTGGAATTGTGCTGCTCCAGGTAAAGTGCTCCGCTCAGGTTTTTGTTCTGAGGATTTGCGACATGGGCTGAGCTCCTGTGATGACTCTTTTCTCTTAAAGGTTGTTCAGTTTTGCGAGGATGGACGAAGGAAAAAGGAGACGGATAAACCCTTAATTTCTCGGTCAGACTGCTATATGCTATATCTTCATCTTTACGCATACGCACCGGCAAAGGACTAGAGCTTTGAACGCACCATACTGAAATTGAAGCTAGATTTAAAGTTAATAAATCTCTCTCTCTCTTTTCTTTAATTTGTGATTTTGGGTCTGACGTTATTTAAAAGCATGTAGTACAGGTTCAATATTTAAATTTAGTCATTTAAATGTAAATCCTAGAGGTTAAATAACAATGCGTCCTTGTGTGTCAAGTGATACAACAGGCGGGCTTATAGGTGGAAATGTTCTTAATAACATGAGTGTAAAGTCTTAATTTTGCACATGAAATAGCTTTACTAAAATAAATAAATAATAAACTAGTGCTTCACATTGGAGTCACTGATTTACCCCGTAGTTTCATAGGCTATTTGAAAATCGCACATTTTTTGGGACCTTGGTTTGGAGACGCAGCTTTCCCCACTGTACTGACTTTGAGCTGGACAATGTGGCTCCCCTGCCTCGCGCTGCTACAGCTGCTGCTCCGGTTCTCCGATGTGTTGCCGGTGGAGGGGATCAACACGTGTCAGTCCATCAACCTGGACGCGCAGAAGTCACGGCGCATCGAGGCGGTCCGCGGACAGATTCTCAGCAAGCTCCGCATCCGCAGCCCGCCGGACGATGACGACGATCCGCCGCCCGGCTTCGTGCCCCCGGAGGTCATACTGCTTTACAACAGTACTCGGGAGCTGTTAAAGGAGCGCGCGCGGCTGGCTGAGTCCGCATGCGAGCGCGAAAGCAGCGAGGAGGACTATTATGCCAAAGAGGTGCAGAGGATTGACATGCTGCCCCCCCGCACCGACTCAAGTGAGTGATGTGAAGCAAAGGTTATCAATGTGTGGCTCGGGGCTCCCAAGAGTCACTTATGTTATATGATATGTTTACATATGTTTTAAGATACTTGATAAGAAATAAGAGTAAGGTGCTAAATTCTGGAGCCACCCCAAATTTCTTCAAATTTTGCACGTTTTCTTTAGAGTAAAAACGAGAGAAGAAACTGGAGATAAGGCAGACAGCGACTGGGGAAATTTTTTAGAAAGACCAGCAGAAAGCTTGCCGAACTGTTGCTTCGGACTGATCACAAGAAGGTCCATTAGTTTTGGCTAAAGATATATGAACTGTACAGTATTTGATGGTGGGGTGTTTTGGGCTTATGTCATCTTTAAAACGTGTTGTGAACACGTGTTTTTCAGTTTAAGAGTCTTTAAACAATAAAAAAGTGTAAGTAGCTCTTACAATACTCGGGCCAGTCATGTTGGCATTTGCACCACTCTTCCTGTCAAGCTGTAATTAAGAGAAATGACCCAAGAGTCTCCACATTCATCAGTTCCCCACAATGCTGACCACATCAGCTGTGGTGGAAGGATCCAGATCTTCAGCATCATTCTCCACAAGCAGGTCCTGCACTGCATCAACACTGATTTACAAGTCATTTAAAGTGTGGATGCAATAATGCATTACTTAAGTATCCTTAATGTATGTGGTCCTCTGATTTTTGCCTGATACAATTCTGCAGTTTATTCTGTTGAAAAGGAGCTGCTTTATTCTTATTATTGAATAAAACTCTTTCAGTAATCATATTTGGCTTTTATTACCTGTAAAATTGTTTCTGTTAGATTCTAAATTATTCATGTAGCCAACATGGCAAACGCATTACCGGTACATAAATTTACTGTATTTGTAGTTATAATGTAGACTGAGGATATAGCTGTATTTTTGCTAAAAACTATATTTTACCCCAAATGTATGTGTTTATACACCAGTATTTGTAATAGCTGGTGAAAAATATCTATATTCATAAAGAAATATATTTACTGATGATTACGTCAACCAGTCATTACTGATGAACAGAAGAAAAACTATTCAGAGGTGTGGAGTCAGCAAGCAGAGTAAAAATATTTTCTTTAGTATATTTGTCACGAAAAAGCAAGGCTACTATTTCAGGATTTGCATTATTATAAGTATTTGTACAAATAATACATGATTTCTGTTAGTTTGCTTGTAGCGGTAGCATTACTTTATCATGGTAGAGGAACTCTTGGTTAATAGCAGGCAGCTCTCACTTTAAGACAAATCTTTTGGTGATGTCAGACTTTAAACTGGAGATATAAGATTAATGATTCTGGGTCCCATGTAATTACCCAGCTGTCTAGGTGATTTTCTTACATAATAAAACCCATCAATTAGCCATGCATTAAACGCAAGACCCAACACATTTAGTTACCACCCTAAAGCCTGTAATTTAGTATGAGGATGCTCATTAGCAACAATTAAGCCTGAGACAATGCATCAGTCCCACAGTCTAAAGAACAATATGTCATTTGACCATTACTCATCTTTTATGTATTTGATTCTGTTTTTGTTTTTGTTTTGTTTTTTTCATTTAGATGCTGTGCAGCCAGCAGCACCTAACCCCTATTACAGAGTTGTCTACTTCGATGTCAGTGGAGTTGACCTGGTCAATAGCACCCTGGTCAAGGCTGAGTTCAGGATCTTCAGAGCTCCTAACCCGCTGGCCCGGGCCTCAGAGCAGAGAGTTGAGATTTATCAGGTAATCACAGCAACAGCTTCTGGTTATATTTATATCGCTAAAAGTTCAGAAGAATAAACCAAACTTGAGTGTCACGATCAGAGATGGCATGGCTTTTTAAAAGTTTTCATAAAAGTGAGAGGCACATTTTAAAATCACTTCAATCTATAATTGGCTCTTCTTCTTAAAGTCAAAGAAGCTGACCCAGGAGCTCCTCTGCATTTTACAAGACTTACTGACACTAAATCTTCACCAAATAAGCCAAATACATTCTGACTTATGGTAGTGTCTTTACACTTTACAAAAAATGCCAGCAGCAGGAAAGGAGGTCATATAGATTAACATGCCAGACGTTAAGTCTGGATATTATCAATTTTTAGTCAAATGACAAGAAAATATGTGCTCTGTACATCCAAGTGCATATCTGCTCCTCTCCTCTGTGTTTAACACATCAGTTATTGAAGCCAGATGAAGACAGCACATCCACTCAGCGCTACATTGACTCCCGTACCGTTCAGCTAAGGGCCAAGGGATCCTGGATCTCCGTTGACGTCACCGAAACCATTAAGGACTGGGTGTCAGATCCAGGTCAGCTCTGGTACCAGCAAGCTGTTTTTCCCATTATGATCCAGACATTAATGATTGTCTAGTTCACCCTAATATGTGCTCTTGTTCCGATTGCTTCAGAGAATAATCATGGCCTGAAGCTGGGCATTCACTGTCCCTGCTGCACCTTCGTCCCATCCACCAACACCATCGTTCCCAACAAGAGCGAGGAGTTGGAGGCCTTGTTTGCTGGTTGGTTGCTGCTGGTTATTATTTTTACATCAAAGATTTTAGTCTTTTCTGAGGCCTGAGGTGGCTTTGTGCAGATGGTTGTGTGTGGCTGCTCAGGGTGAACATTAGTCCTGTTGCAGCAATGTGCAAAAATTAGCTGTCAAGCTAACCACAGCACATTAATTCATTTGACAGCCAGTTTGTCAGAGACTTGATAAGCTTTAAGAGCAACGTTGAAATTTACTGTCACACTGAAAATCCTGCAAGTCACAAGAATGTAAAGATCTTCTATAAGGTGCCAGTTATTCATGAATTATTTACACACTATCATACAGAAATAAAGGAGAAACTGTTCTTCCACACACTGAGATACTGTTAAATACCAGACTGTCTGTGTTGCCTCATGTAGGCCCTCAAATTATGGCGCTCTCAGGATTTACACACAGCTAAGCCAAGTCTGGATTTTTTCACTCTGGAAAAAAAAAGCAATTTGTGATACTGATGTAAGACAAGCACAGGCTTGTGTGCAGTTCTTGTGCCCCTGTGGCTCAGAAACAGAAAAATCACAACATTGTTGGTTTTTGAAAACGTTTGTATCCCATTTCTTTTCTCTATGTTTATTATTCATCTAAATTCAAAGCTTGTAAAATAAATTAGTTTCACTGCTGTGTCAGGAAAAATAAAGTCTTGAGAATAAAGAAAAAACAGTGGAAACAGCACCACCCATCAACATAGTTGGTGTTTATCACTGAATTTTCTGGTATTCAGTTTATTAGAAGTTTAAACATTAGATGGTAGGTTTATTTATATAGCAGTTATTAGCGCAAAGAGTGTAGCTGTCATTTGTCACATTAAAAAGAGAGAATATCTAAAAGAATAAACATAATTTATGTTTTCTGAGGGTTTGAGAGCCACTAGACTGACTGTCACGCTGCTCTCTGTAGGTGTGGATGATGAACGACTTCGTCAGATGAGGAAGCCCGGTCAGGTTAAAGGCCAGGCAGATTTCAGCACCAAGACGCCGCACCTCATCCTCACCCTGCTGCCCAGTGACAGAGTGGACAACCCAGTCAAGAAGAGCCGCAAAAAGAGGGCAGCAGCCATAGATACCACAACCTGCTCCCGGTAGGCTGACAACCAGCCACTCGTGTGTTTTTTTTGACTGACAGCACTGACACTCCTTTCAGACTTTTAATTTAATCTTTTTTTTTTTTTGTCTTTTTACCTTCTGACCCGCTTTGCAAACTATTGTGTGGTAAAACTAACAGCACTGACCCTGTGTTTAGACTGCAGGCCAACAGGCGTGCAGTGTTTTATTTAAACACTTGTGCTGCAGGGGAAAACTCTGGCAGCTTTGCATAATCATTACCTTGTGATGTTTTTTCAGTGATGACCTGTTGTAATTTTCCCAATATCCAGCTTTGGGTCACTGCCTTAGACCTTGCAGAGCAGGATGGGAACTGAAATGCATTTTGCATGTCTGTGTTTGTGACTCAGTGGCTCAGATCAGGGCTGCTGCCTGCGTTCGCTCTACATCGACTTCAGGCGTGACCTCAACTGGAAGTGGATCCACGAGCCAAAAGGTTACAAAGCCAACTTCTGTGCCGGTAACTGTCCTTACCTCTGGAGTGCCAACAACCACTATAACATGGTGAGTTTCAGGAGTCATCTATGTATTTCTGTAAGATGATGCATCACTAAAGCTCACTACTGAAAGTGTGCATGAAATTCTTATTGTAAGAATTGATATTTCTTCTTTTCTCATGAATTATAATGAAGAAAGTTTAGTAATTGTCAAGAAAAATGGTAATGTTTGTAAATTAAATATTTTGAATAAAGTTTTTTTGGTTTCAGGCAATATGAATTACTTCTTTCATTTTCTCTAAGGCTTAGAGAACATGAAATAGGGCTCACGTGAGCAAGAAGCTCAATACCAACATATGACAGCCTTTTCATTTCTAAGTAATGTTCTAACAGGAAAACAACATTTGCTTTAAACACTTTGATCACATTCTGCTTTGGTTAAGGCCAGGGGTGTCCAAAGTCAGTCCTTGAGGGCCACCTGCAGATTTTGGATGTTTCCTGCTGCAGCACACCTGAATCAGGTTAATGGGTCAATATGCTTGGGAAGCACTTGACAAAAAGATTTTGAGGAGAGTCATTAAATTTGAATCAGGTGTGTTAGAGCAGGGAAAAATCTAAAACCTGCAGGATTTCGGCCATTGAGAATCAGAGCTGGATACCTCTAGTTTAGGCAATCATCACTTGGATAAAAGGCAGAAATCAGAACTACTTAGTTAGGGTTAGATAACGATCTCAATCTGCAATTCTCTAAGTGGGACAGTTTTAGAAATGCAGTTCCTCTCATGACCACTAGAGGTCGTATATTCTACAATCACAATTACAGGACATTTTGTTCTTCAGGTCCTAGCAAAGACAAATGGGTTCTTTTTTCCAAATTATATTTTTCTCCAATCTGGAGATTCATGACCTTTTGTGCTGAATAATTCCAATGGAAACAGTGACAGATTTGGCAGCAAGTAGACAGCCAAATTATTTAAACAGAAACATCTGCGATTGTCAGAAAAGGCTGAGTAGCTTCTCAGACTTTCTGGTAAAACAGTCTGGTTCAAGCCAAACTCCAATCATCTCTCAGCCTGACTTTAATACACAGACAGTTTGAAATGCGGGTGATGTTTCCCCTTAAATGAGTTTGAAGTCCATTGTTTCTGGCAACTAAATACCACGGTTAGCTGAGATTGGTTAACCCCAGGGTTATAAGTGGGCTGCCACCTCACAGAAGCCTGTAACAGAATATACATTTATGCAACAGTGTGTTTGTCTCATTTAGACTGTAGTTTTTACAAGAGTTTCAAAACCTTTTGGTTTTACTCTCGGGCTCTTCAAGAATTTCACTCTTAGGAAGATATAGAGATGTGAGAAAGTGTTTGCCCCTTTCTGATTTATTTTTTTCAAGTTTGTCACTTTAATGTTTGAGATCAAACAAATTTAAATATTAGTCACACACAAGTAATCACAATTAAATCATCACTTTTTAAATTAATGTTTTTATTATTTATAAAAAAATCCCAACCTACATGGCCCTGCTTGAAAAAGTGATTCCCCCCTAAACCTAACTAGTTGGGCCACCCTTAGCAGCAGCAAATGCAATCAAGCTTTTGTGATAACTTGCAATGAGTCTTTTACAGCGCTGCAGAGAAATTTTGGCCCACTCATCTTTGCAGAATTGTGTTAATTCAGCCACATTGGAGAGTTTGAGCATGACCTGCCTTTTTATAGTCATGCCACAGCATCTCAATAGGATTCAGGTCAGGATTTTGTCTAGGGCACTCCAAAGTTTTTATTGTATTTTTCCTTCAGCCATTCAGAAGTGGACTTGCTGGTGTGTTTTGGATCATTGTTCTGTTGCAGAACATAAACAGATTGCTGGACAGTCTCCTTCAAGATTGTTTGGTAGACAGCAGAGTTCATGGTTCCATTTATCACAGCAAGTCTTCCAGGTGCTGAAGCAGCTTAACAGCCCCAGACCATCACACTACCACCACCATATTTTACTGTTGGTATGATGTTATTTTTCTGAGATGCTGTGTTACTTATGTGCCAAACGTAAGGGGACACACCTTTCAAAAAGTTCAACTTTTGTCTCATCAGTCCACAGAGCATTTCCCCAAAAGTCTTGGGGATCATAAAGATGTTTTCTGGCTAAATTGAGACGAGCCTTAATTTTCTTTTTGCTCAGCAGTGGTTTTTGTCTTGGAACTCTGCCATGCAGGATATTTCTGCCCAGTCCCTTACTTATGGCAGAGTCATGAACACTGATCTTAACTGAGGCAAGTGAGGCATGCAGTTCTTTGGTTGTTGTGGAGCCTTTTGTGATTTTATGGATGAGTCGTCGCTGCGCTCTTGGGGTAATTATGGTCGGCCAGCCACTCCTGGGATGGTTCACCACTGTTCAATGTTTTTGCCATTTTTTAATAATGGTTCTCACTGTGGTTCGCTGGAGTCCCAAAGCTTTAGAAATGGCTTTTAGAACATTTTCCAGACTGATAGATCACAAATACTTTCTTTCTCATTTGTTCCTGAACTTCTTTGGATCTCAATATGATGTTTAGCTTTTGAGGATACTTTGGTCTACTTTACTTTCTCAGGCATGTCCGATGTAAGTGATTTCTGGACTGAGAACAGGTGTGTCAGTAATCAGGCCTGGGTGTGACTAGAGAAATTGAACTCAGGTGTGATAAACCACAGTTATAACATGTAGGGCAATCCACACAGGAATTTGGATTTTATTCTCCATTTATAATATAAATCTTCATTTAAAAACAGTATTTGTCTTTACTTGTGTTGTCTTTGACTAATATTTAAACTTGTTTGATGATTTGAAACATTAAAGTGTGACAAACATGCAAATTTATGAGAAATCAGGAAGGGGCCAACACTTTTATTTACACCACTGTATGGTGGCTTTTTATGGTGGACTTGTTTTGTTAAACAAATTTATTGCTGTTTTTAATTTTTTTAATTTTTTAATTTTTTTTTTTTATGTTGACAGTTGTTTTTGGCTCTTAAAATGCAAATTTTAACAGTTGTGCTGAAACAATCTGTTTTTAATAATGTTTTAATTTATTAGATTAGTTTAAATCACGATATTCTCACATATATCATCACCACTAAATTAATAATTAATTGTTTTCATGTGAAGGCTATTATCTGTATGTCACCAAACTCCTATGTTGACGTAAGGCAACTCATTGAGGAGGTTAGGGTCCACTTGTGCCTAAATAAATTCAGTGAGCATAATTAAGAAGGCCCATGCTTAAGTAAATGGAGGGCCTGGGAGTAGGTTTTACATTTCAACAAGTCACTGTTCTGCCACATACAGACAAGCAAATGACAGTGTCTTTAGGAGAACTATGAAAGTCGTAAAGTGACTGAAACAGGCTCTGAATCTCAACCCAGTAAAGCATCTCTGGAGAGACATTGATCTGGCTGCACACTGATAATCCCCTTCCAACTTAAACAAATGTGAAAGTTTCCACCAAGAAAACTGCCAAAGAAAAAGTATTTTAAGTTTGTAGGATGTTTCTGAAAAGATTTGTCTCTAACATAGCTGCCAAAGGTGCTTAAAAGAAGTATAGAGAAAATGGTTTGAATAGTTATGTAAGTGGGATAGAATGATTTAAGAAGAGTCTAAATTCCTGTTAGCACTGTGTTTAATTGGTTTCAGGTTTGAACTTAATTTTTCTGTACAAATGTGAGAGTGGTATCCATCTTCTTATATAACTGAACAAGCTCATTTCCTACCAAGTCAAACCATGATTTAGTTGCCTGGCAATGTAAGAAAAACAACCACACAACAACCAAAAGAGCTCAGGCTTGGCCCAAAATCATGTTCACACATAACCTCATCGTTAACAGTGAAAAAAAAATGGAAAGGAAAATATATTCTCAGGGTCTTCAATAACAGTCTTCTTCTCTGTTCCTGGGTCAGATCCTGCCCCTGTACAACAAGCTGAACCCTGAGGCCTCTGCCTCACCCTGCTGCGTTCCTCAGGACTTGGAGCCCCTCACCATCATGTACTTCATAGGGCGCACACCACGTGTGGAGCAGCTCTCTAATATGGTAGTCAAATCTTGTAAGTGCCGCTGAGGAAGTCTGAGAGGAGGACATCATGGGTTAGAAACTACAAACTAATCCTCTTAGATGGATCCTCTGTTTAATTAAGCTTCACCATTTGATCACCTTTAGCAGACTGTGATGTTATCTTTTTATGCTCTCTAAATAAGAATCGGAGGGTTTTGCTCCCTCTCTTGACAGTCACGAAAGCTTCTCAAATGATTTTTTTCTTGAACTTTTTGTTTGATATAGGGCACTGTGAATATGACAACATAGCTCTATTAAACCCATGCCTAGACATTAAAATCTAAAGGGGCTATTGTGGGATTTTGCCATACTTGGTCTTACTGCTGCAAAAAAGGATCCCTTTTTTATCAGGATTTTGAGTCCGCCTCAGTTGCTTTCCTGAGGTAGTGGGCAGCGGAGCGAGCCAGACATATATGCCTGTTTGTTTTAAGTTTGAAAGTGTTGATTATAAGGAGGCAGTGTGGAAATGGTTTATAGACTCAGATGCAAAAGCAGAAGAGGCAGGGAACAGATAGGAAAGAGAGGGAGAAGCTGTGTCCAGGCCGTGCCAGCTCTCTGCGGTCCCAAGCTGAAATCTGCCCGGCATAAACAGGATGTGAAAGGTTTCCAGACACCGACCCGACCACTCACGGAACGCCAGATTTAAATGCTTCCCTCATCTCCTCTGTCTCTCTCTCTCTGTTTCTCGAGGTTCTGGGATTTGTGGTGGGAGGAGAGAGGGAGAAAAGAGAGGCTTTGAAAATGAGACGTGGGATGATAGGGCTGTATTTGGAACAGCTACACGTTTGGAAGGTGGTATTTTGCAGCCTTGGCAGATTTGTAACTATTTGGGTCTGGCTCAAACATTTCATAATCACACTCATGCTCTTTTTCTGAATATGCATTCATTATCTTATTGTAAAAAGCTGTTGACTCATTGCTCATCCTATGCTGTGATTATATTTTGTCATACCTATGTTTACCACCAGCTTCACTGATTCACTCAGAGTCTCTACACCCAACTATCCACATTGACCACTTTTGATAGAATGTCTAAATGATGGAAATAAAAAACATCCCCGGGGCTAATTTTAAATATAGGTTCTCTGGTATGCCAGTGGTTTGTGTGAGAGAGGGAGACAGAGAGCAACTGGGTGTGTTGTGTTGTGCGAGTGTGCGTGTGTGGTTGGTGAGGTCATGCGCGATAGCATAGAAATTATTCCATGGGTTTATTGTGAGTTTTATTGTGATTGTGTATGAAAAACATTTGTAGCAGATGTTTTCTCTATGGCCCAACAAAAACTGAGATGTGTATTTTTTTTTTCACATTTTATTTTAGGTGTGTGTGTGTTGTTTTTTTTAACCTGGGTAACAATAAAATTTTTTAGCTGAACAGGAAGCAGTCTAGTCCAGACAAATACAAGGATGCTACAACAACAACAGCCAGTTATAGATGTATTAAGTGAGCCAGTGGTTTTCATGAATTTACTGAAGTCATACTGTGGCCACAGGAAATATTGGTTTTGAATTAGCTGGCTGTAAAATTGTGTAACTAGATACCTCAAAAATGATTCTGGTCAACACTTTATGCAACAGCTGTTCTACATGAGCATGCAGTGTAGATTGAAGGATTGATCTGGTGACTTCTATTCGCATTACTCATGCTTTGAGATGTTCCTTTCATTAAAAAAAAGTATTTGAGATACTGAAAAGAGTCCACACACTTACTCGATTAAGAATATTTCTCCCCTCATTTTTGAGTGTGCATCGAAATATCATCATTTCTTCTTTTTTCTAAAGTGTACTAAATGCTTTTTCTCCACACATCTGTTTATGAATATATTGTGTATAAGACTAAAATTACTTTAATAGAGCCCATGTCATGTTTTTCTGTTTTCTTACTTTTCTGCAGTGTAAAATAAAACAATGTGAACATAATCTAAAACTTAAAAAAGAGGTATACACATGTTTTAGTTTTCTATAGCCAAGTGTTCTACAGAAGGAACACGATGTATCCAGTAGAGTCTCACTCTCACAACTCTTTTATTTTTTTCAGCTACCTGGCCACGATCACGTTTTAGTTCCTGGATGTATGGTCTGCGAACTCCAGCTAGAGCATACACGTTATCCAGTACATCCATTTTTTGCACTATATAGAACCACTCCTGTAACCATTGCAGGACAAGAATGTACGGCTATTTACCATTTACTGTGAGGAATGGATGAAATGAAAAGCTACCTAAAAGGAAACTATAGCCAGGATGCAACAGTAGTTGAAAGAGCAGGTGCAAGCTGATAATAACCTGGGCAGGGTTGAGCAAGCAAGCAAGAAACAGCAGTCAATGGTGTTCAGGCAAATTCCTGGCTACCTTCAGCTGCTCACTCATTACTAGTTGGTAGGCTAGCTGTTTTACTTGTAACTTACAAAATTCTAGTAAAGAAAAACAATTGAAAAAAATATACAATTCTTCAGAAAATGAAATATATTATAAAAGAATAATGAAAAGATACTCATGCTCTGTTAAGGTTGATTGTGAAAGGTTTAATGATCCACAAGAAATTTCTCTTCATATAAAAGTAATAACATTTCTGTCTGGGTTTGCATGGTAGAAATGATAAGTGGTGTTAGCCAATGTAAGCATATTCCTGAGCTCTGCAGTACGTAGGTGCCTGCAAAACATTTCCTCCTTGCTGTATTCACTGATACATCAGTTATTGTGGGAAATTGTCAAAGGTGTTTTCTGTTCCTGAGGTAGCTTATAGGCCATGTTAGACTAAATGTATTAGAGTAAAAGAAATTGGTGATGTTTCTCAAATGTTTGACCTTATGTACAAACTCTAGTCTATGACTCAGATTTTGGCAACACACAAACAACAATTCCTTCTGGATTTTGAACATCCAGAACTGAATGGGATTTGAGGACCTTATGAACCGAGAACCATGAAAGCATATGACCCTGGGAACATAGGACCTTTTTCAGGGCTTTGACAATATAGCAACTTGGAAATTTTAGAAGGTAAATACATAGGGCCCCTGAAGACCAAGGACAAGGATAATGGGAACTCCAAGCCCTGGAAAGATTTGACAATATGATGTCTTGGCATCCTAGAAATACAGAACTGTTGGAATACAGGATTGCAGATACACAACCTTGGGTTGCAAGAGAGCCATGGAACTGAGAATCACAACCATATAAAACTAAATGAACACAAAAGCTTGAGAACATATCTTTGGAATATAGCAACATTGGAACTGACATCATACGGATATGGATCAATGGAACATTGGTGACTCAGAACTTTATGTGCGATGGGAATTTAGAACTTAGGGAACATAAACATAATCCCAATTTTCCCGTCTGTGGTGTGTTAAGTGCATGATGGCTCAGTGCATTCCTAGTGTAAAATGATTGAAAAATGTTGTTCAGTTTGATGCAACAATCATTGCTGCCCTGCCCCCATAAAACGTACACAAACAAAGCACAGATGGTGTAGGGAAGTAATCTAAGTTACAGATTCTGGCTGCTTGTGCTGGTTATTTATTGCCAATTTGTCTTTTTGTTTTGTTTTTTGTTTCATACGAAAGAACATGCATATTAATGGCTTTCCTTTTATAGCAAAAATGTACAAACATAATGTCATAAGTAGTGATTGACTGAGAGACAGATAATAAAGTCTTACAGCAGTGACTGTCAAAGACATACTGACGGTGTGACTGTTCTTTATTAATCTTTTAAATCATGATCCATTGTTTTGGACTTTTCGTATGTCTGTTGCATATCTGCTTAGTGTAAGCGTGCTGGTGTTAGCATTTAGCTCAGAGGACTATTGACTAATTCCACTCTCGCAGATCTGCTGCCTTGGCTGTAGACTTTGAGCACCACTTTCACTGAAGCCTGCATGGTAAAAAAGCACCGCAGAGAAAATGTTTATCGTCGTTTTAGTGAATAGAGCCTTTAATATTCTGAAGTTGAATTTAACAATACATCTGTTTTCACGCAACAGAGTCAGACTTGTTTCCAAGCTGCCTCTGATGTCAAAATAACATCAGAGACAAACTTTTCTACAGTCCATCACAGTAAAGTTATTTACACACAGAATGTGTGTGTGTAAATGTGTTGGGGTGTCGGTGCGTCAACTGTGGTGAGGCTTCCTCCCCCTTGAGTAAACTAGCCTCAGCATCTGTTAGTCTTTTTTACTTAACTACCCCTTGCTATGTCCAACCTGTACTTATCCCACGGTAGAGCTCCTTCTCACACTGAGTTGCTCTGTCCTTGGGAGAGAGATCTACTGTGGATAGTAACCCCCTCCCCTCCTCTTTCTCATACACATAAGCTTATTTCTTCATCAGTCAAGTCTTTGCCTTTGACTTGGAGTGTGTGCATACCCATACATATTCAGATTCTTTAGACTCCATACGGAAAAAATCATGGGTCTGGCTCTTGACATGTTCAGCCATCATTCATACTGAGCAAAACTGTATGAAAGCCTGTGATTGAAGCTGTAAAACATTCATAAGGGTGAACATAAGTCAGTTCTTACTCAGATGCACTTTGAGCTTGCAAGAACAGTCTGAACGAGACTCTGGGCTGAAGTCATTACCAGTTGTTCTGGCAGTAAAACTTTAATACAGGTCTCAGGGCAACAGGACACCATAAACACAAAATAAAATAAATTTATACAAGTGGCAGCAAAATATAGGAGTACTTTTAAGATCCAATCAACGAGCTTAGCATTATTGAAGCCATACTCTAGAAGTTGGAGACTTAAACTTAAGCTGAGGCCCTGCTGGGACAAAACAGCTGAGGCCAAACCCCTGGCCATTCCTTCTTTACACAGATGAGGGCGTCATTTCGCTGGTTTTGTTCACGGTTAGCCCAACTGACTGATTCAGTTTGAAGCCAAGAGCAATTTATAACTTTTATTTACCATTCAGTCCATCCAATTTGTGGTGATGTAAAGGCTATTATTGTAGGTCCATTTTATGGAGCAGAGTATTCTCAGATGATAGCTACATTAAATGTATGTCAGCAAATTTATGTGTTAGGCTCAAAAATGTTTATTTTTTCCAGAATATGAAAATCATAATTCTCATAGTAAGCAGATATCTGTGTTCTGAGATGGGATCTAGTTATTTTACCAGAATAATGCATGACTTCATTTAACACTGGCTCAAAAACGTGTTGAAAAGACAGACTACTTCAGACTGTAAAGGTGCTTCACAGGACAGATGAAGAAGTGGATTGTTTGTTTGTTTTTTGCTATGACTAAAATCAACACGATCCTGCAGCATTCACCTTGAAGATGGTAAAACTAGAGGTAAGAAGTGTCATAAATACTACCTGAACTGGAAAAGTAACTCAGAGGAGGAAACCTGTTCTTTGGTAACATTAATCTGGGACAACTTCAGATTGCCATAAGGTTACTACAAAAGATATTAACAATTGACTTTTGTCCCCTTGGTGTCATTTGAGCTCCATAAGAAGGAAGTTTTGCTTACAAAACTTTTTCTCCAGTTGGATTGTGAAAACTCACAGATTAAGCTGGCCAACAGGGGGAAGAGTAAAACCAAATGAGGTATGTTTGAATTCTTAATCAATATAAAACTATTTATACACAAGTCACCATTACACAGTGTAACCTTCAGGGAACTTTAAGGGAACATTTTTTGAACAATCCCTAAAGATTACAGCTTTGTAACACTTCAGGAACCTTCAGGTAACGTCCCGCTGTAGCTATTTTCATCAATAGCTTCCACTTTATCAAAAGAAAAAAGGTGTTCTTGTTGACTTGCCACTGTTCCTCTTTAGTAACTCACACATACCATACCAAGCTCAGCACTGCATTAAAGCAATATCACACATCATGATGTTTCCCACATCAAAACTCTGTGCCTCTGTCTCATTTTAATGGCATTCATTATGAACATTCCTGAAACTGGTTGCCCTTATGTGTCCTAGGACAAGGAAACTGAACTTCAATTTCTTTTCTTCTCATCCTGTGGCATTACGTGGCAGCTGGATTTTGCTATCTTTCAGAATAAATCCACGAGGACATTATCAGACGAACCAAGGAAAAGAAAGGGAAGGTGACAGAGCGAGAGATAAGACAAGTCAATCTTAGACTGACTTACTGGTTGGAGAGAGCTCAGAAAAGAGACAGGATGCAACATGAATACTGAACTAGCCTTTGATAGTAAAGTTTAGTAATGTTGCGTTAATACTCACCAGTCGACACCGCACTAATAGCTAAAAAGAATTATAGCTACAACATTAGCTGCATCTACAATTATAACAATAGATTTTTTTTCTATTCTGAGGAAACGTTCTGCATCTATTTAAAGTCCTTTGCTGACTAAAAGATGTTTACAGCAAAGACAAGCAATATCAAAATTTGTTTTTTTTATTTTTGTATCTTTGCTGATGAACATGTTTTTTTTTATGAGAAGGGTTGGTCGTGATGGTAATGTTCGCTTGCCTGGAGCTTCTGCTATTGTTGTAATTACTGTGCATTTCACTAACTTCTACTTGTCCCTCAGTCTGTTTTTTACATGCTACTGTAAATCCTAGCTGTTTCTTTCTCTTCTTTCCCTGTTGTCTCTAGAACAGACTAGACACTCAGGTGCTCTCCAGTGGTCCAGAGTGGTCCATTAC
Organism: Rhadinocentrus ornatus; assembly: GCA_037177495.1. Classification (NCBI taxonomy): domain Eukaryota; kingdom Metazoa; phylum Chordata; class Actinopteri; order Atheriniformes; family Melanotaeniidae; genus Rhadinocentrus; species Rhadinocentrus ornatus. Next base: position 19,799,959 of record JBAMHW010000007.1, on the reverse strand, counting down.
CCAAAACCATTTGAGTTGTTTATTTCAGGTGGATAGTACATAGGCATTTTTTTATATATATATATATCATAGATGTTGCTTTAGTCTTGACTTCAATCTCTTATTCATGATAACTGTTACTTGCAAAGATCAAATTAAACTTCCTCACTCTTCTTTTTTTTCTTTCTTTCTTTTTTTATTTAATAAGAAGAATGAAAAGAAACAGGAATGGTAAAACCATTCTTCATAGGTCAGGGTTTTTACAGAAAATATTGCTGATGAGTCAACCACAGCACACCACTGTGAGCCATTGTTTACTCCTTCCAGTCTTCTGTCAACAAGTGACAAAATATGTGGGAGCCTGGATTTAAAGGAAAAAACGACTTACTTTTGTTTATTTTTTAAATTATTGAACAACCTTAGTCTTAAGAACTACTGAAGACACATATGACAGGATTGCATGGATGACATACTGTGGTATGACCATTTCTGATGACCCTGTATTTTTTTTTTTATTTTTAATTCTTGTAGTGTTCTTGTAGATGAGGTTCTCTACCTAATGCAAGGTTTTCCTTCCAAGTTTTTGTCCCCCCTTAAAATCAGGGTGGTCTCCCTTCCAGGTCCTGACACATTCTGATATTTGATTTACTGTGCACAATATGTCCCTGATCTCCCTTTTAATTGCATTTGTTTTTACTTGTGTTATTTACCTAGTTAATTTGTTTCTGCTTTTAAGCATAGTTTTTTTTCCTCTGTTGTTCCCCGGTGGTGGAACGATCTACCACTCTCCGTCCGATCCGCAGAGTCTTTATCCACTTTTAAGAGCAAACTAAAGACTTACTTGTTTAAGGAGCATTTCTGCACTTAGCTTAACTCTTCTACTCGTCGGAATGAGTTAGAAAGATTGGTCCAGCTC
>JBAMHW010000007.1:19763340-19798805 GCA_037177495.1 Rhadinocentrus ornatus | reverse complement strand
TTCTTGCTTGTGTTGTTCTTATTCTCAGATGTAAGTCGCTTTGGATAAAAGCGTCTGCCAAATGACTGTAGAATAAATTAGAATGGTTGAATGCTGCTGTAAAACCCTGCACTGCTCAGTCACCAACTATCTTATAAAGCCAGTTTACTTCTGAGGTTCAGTGCTAAATACATCTAATAGAAACTGGCTAAAAATAAGAACAGTTTAGATAAAATTAGATTACAAGTGACGATAGCTGGATAATGGCTTAACTGGCTCCTGAAACCCCTGAAACCTGTGGTCAGTTGTTGAACACACCAAGTGTGGTCTGTTTTAAAGGTGAGCCTGATTCCCTCTTTGTGAAGAAGATTTAAAAAAGATTCTGTATCATCATACCAGCAGTGACCGGTTAAGTCAGTGCATCTTAGTTTTGGCCACAAACTAACAAAGCTAAATTTCTGAGCTCATTTTCTGAGACTAATACAACATCTTGAAAAACGATGATGGTGTTTTTTCATGAGGCGTGGATCTTCTACTTGCTGAAAGTGATAAGTCTGCTGTAAAACCACAGCACTGTTCAGTTCTGTCATACGGACTTTGGCACAGTTCTGTGAGTATGGTGGTTGTCAAAGAGCAGGAGCTGAATCTGTCTGGCTTTCTGATGAAGGCAGGTCTGAGGGAACGGAGTCTGGAGGTGGCGTTGGAGGATTGGATGGTGGCTGCAGGTCCCTGCTAGGCCTCCTCACCTGTTGAGGACTCCACCTGTGTGACAGCTGCCTTCTCATACTCCTCCTCTTGGGTTTATGAGGCCGCCTTCTCTTCTCCTCACTTGCTGCTGCCTGGGTCCGGTCACTCAGTGTGTCTGAGGACTCGTCAATATATGCCAGATTTTCTCCAAAGAAATCCAGCAGCTCACAGCCTGGAGACGATGTGGGGGTGTCATGAGAGGAGGGTGTAAGGACTAGAAGTGGTGAAGGGGGAAGAGGGCAGGGGCGAGAGAGAAGGCTAGGGGAAGGTGTGAGATTGTGGCCACTGTTTTCTACAGATTCAGAGTTCTTTGCCAAAAGCAGTTTGTCTATCTCTTGTGCTGCATTCAAGTGTGCAACTCTCATTCCTCCCTCCTCCATGTTGTTGATGGGACTGCAGGGCTGGAACTTGTGGAGTGCTGAGAATGACAATGACACTGAGGAGCCATCTGACCTGGAGTCAAATGCAGACTCTGACCCAGACAGGGACCACTCCTGCATGGCTGCGCCTTTTGAATCCAGCTCAGAGGTGGAGTGGGCCACAGGGAGGGAGAATGAGCGGGCCAAAAGTTGATGAAAGGACCTGCTCTGCCCCTGTACACCAACAGGAGGGTCAGTCCTGCTCCTTTGCACTATTATTGGGATTGTTGGCCCTACAGCTACACTCATCCGTGGCCTGGTCTTGGCAACAGCAGCCCTCCCTTTAGATGAATGAGCCTCCAGTTGGCTCATGGAGCTGGAGAGGCCAGTCCAGCAATTTGGCAAGTGTCCATTCTCAGACCCCCCTCGAACCCAGTGTCCCAGAGTGCACTGGGCCCCCCGGCGGATGCGACGACGCTCACTGCGTTTCCAACGCCGCCGCTGCAGAAGGAAAGGGTCATTGAATTCCAGAGGGTTTGGGATCCGGAAGTCCATGGACATGTTCTGAGTCCAGTCTGTGGCATGGGCCCTCAACTCTTCCATCTGAGGGTGAAGAGGGAGAGTTTGGAGGTGATGAGAGACAAAAATTCACTGCTGCTGCTTGTTAACATCTGTGCTGTGTAACACTGTAGATCTCTCACCTCAGCACGAGTCTTCTTAGACAGCACCCTCAGCCAATTGCCTATCATAGTGAGAATGGAAGCAAAGTAGGCGAGCCCAAACACTATCCACAACAACACCAGAGGCTTAAAGAAGTTGCCACCCTCATAAGCTCCTCCTGGAGGCAGAAAATTAGACTTAGCAAAGGTTTAAAACTGTCGTGTTCCAGAAACAAGTCTTTTGTCCTTTTTCAGAGCATGTAGCTCTTCTTTTACACTATTATTTGACAAAACCTTGAAAAAAGAAAAAATAGTTGAGCTTACACCACCTTTCATTGCATTTGGAAGGACAGTTCAATAGAAGAGGCATATGGATTTAGAAATGTTTCATGTGAATTGATCAGAAAGGCCTATAGAAACAAAATTACTCAAAATATTGCAAGAGAAAGCTTACAAGTCTAAAAAAGACAGAAAAGAAATTTTTTTCTATCCTACTGTGGTTATCATGATTTGTTGTATGGATTTGACCCTCTAGCTGAAAACAAGAGGTTGCGTCTTTACCTGGCACATAATCTCCAAAGCCAACAGTGGTGAGAGTGATGACCACAAAATACAGCGACTCCAGAAATGACCACTTTTCAACTTTCTGAAACACAACTGTTGGCACGGCAAGGAAGATTAAACAGCCAATGAGGATGGAAAGAACTGCTGAGATCACACGCACAGTCGTGGGCCGGACCTTACGTTTCTACAAGAGAGGAAACGGCATCAAATGCGATAGTGGAGCCGATATTTATTTAAAGAGTTAGAATTATCAAACAGAAATGGACAGAATGAAACTTGATTAAATAAACCCATTTTTCAAAACAATTACCCTAATTATTCTTGTTATAATAACGAGTTAAGATCAATCCACACCTGCCTAGATCTTTACCACACATTTAAATTTTATTCTCCTTTATATAAAATGTTAAGAGTCCAAGAATAAAAATATATATATATCTGTAGTATTGAAGCCGTCAGCTTACATATCCAGACTGTTCAAAAGATAGTTAAAAATTAAATGAAAAAAATAAAAATAAATTATAAATAAATATTAAAATGTGTCATCTTCTTCAGCTGCAGATCATGATAAACAAGGTCTCTGTTTGGCTGCACAAGCCCGCAGGTACATTATAGATAACAGCAGATTTGCACTGTACAGATAATAAATTAAATGTCCCTTGTAGAAAAAGTTTCCTTCATGGAAAAGGATTAGGCAGAGTTAGATGGATACATTTACTCTAATAGCCATGGCTTATATAATAGAAATATTTACAAAATGCAAATATTCTACAAATTTAAGTGCCTGGGCATCTTACATTTGAGTTGTGATTCATGTATAAATAAAACTGAGATTTGGTTTCTGCACAGAACAGACCATTCTCACCAAAAAGAGGGTCTCAATCTTGGCCACAGCTCTCCGCAGCATAGTGCCCATGTGGTCCCCCACTCCAGCAAGCAGTATGCCGAACATGGGGATGCCCACCAGGGCATAGCACACGCAGAACAACTGTCCAAACCATGTCCGAGGTGACAGGTTCCCAAAGCCTGGATGGGGGGGAGAAGACAGCCAAATAAACCAATATGCATGCACCAGAAAATGAGATATTTGTCTTAGGTAAAACTAAAACAAATTAGAATATCACTAAAAACCTAATTTTTTTTCCCTAATTCAACTTAAAAGGGAAAAATAATATATTTTATAGACTCATTACATGCTAAAAGAGACATTTCAAGCTTTTATTTGTTATAAATTTGATGATTATGGCCTAAAAAAATCCAAATCTCAGAAAATTAGAATATTACATGAAATCAATAAAAGAAATTGAATACAAAATGTTGACCATCTGAAGAGTATAGTCATGCATATGAACTCAGTACTTGGTTTGAGCCCCTTCTGCATGAATTACTACCTCATGCCAGTGTGGCATGGATGTTATCAGCCAGCGGCACTGTTGGGGTGTGATGGAAGACCAGGAGGCTTCACAAGCGGCAACTCTTCAGCATTGCTCAGTCTCATGTGTCTCATCTTTCTCTTGGCAATGCCCCATAGATTTTCTATGGGGTTCAGGTCAGGAGAGTTTGCTGGCCAATCACAGTAATCCCTTGGTCATTGAACCAGGTTTGGGGTTTTTTGGCAGTGTGGGCAGGTGCCAAGCCCTGCTGGAAAATAAAGCTAGCATCTCCAAAAAGCTGTTCTGCTGAAAGAAGCATGAAGTGCTCTAAAATCTCCTGGTAGACGGCTGCATTGGCTCTGGACTTAATAAAGCACAGTAGACCTACACTGGCAGATGACATGTTCCCCGAAATCAACACAGACTGTGGAAACTTCACGCTGCATTTTAAGTGTATTGGATTGTTGCCTCTGTATTCTTCCTTCAGACCCTGGGACCTTGATTTCAAAATGAGATGCAACGTTTGCTCTCATCCGAAAAGAGCACTTTGGAACACTGCTCAGCAGACCAGTTCAGTTTTTCTTTAGCCCAGGTAAGATGCTTCTGACATGTTTGTTCAGGAGCAGCTTGACGAGAGAAATACAACATGAGAAGCCCATGTGCAGCATCCGTCTGAGTGTGGTGGCTCTTAAAGCACTAACTCCGGCCTCAGTCCACTCCTTGTGAAGCTCCCCCACATTTTCAGTGGTCTTTTCCTGATGATCCCCTCCAGGCTGCGGTCATCCCTTTTTTACATTATAAATGTAGTGCTATGCTATTAATGCCCATTAGTCTATTAATGTTAATTATGAGAAAAGTCAAATGTTTTGACTAATTAGGCATCATGGTGAATTTGGATCAGATATTTTGAATATTACAGCAATTCTCTATTAAACATTTTTGTATTTATTTTAAATAACACATTAGGATAATTTTGATACTGCTCTTCTTTATTTTCAAGCATATTTTAAAGGATAAAACTTCCCCTCTGTGTGAGACCCTGTACTTACCTATGGTGGTGATTATGGTACCACAAAAGAAGAAGGCAGAGGCCCAGTCCCAGCGGGTGGTCAAGTTGCCAGGAAGGCTGCTCATATCCAGACCTGCATCTACTGCAGATGCCACGTCCTGCAGATGGGGGATGTTCTTGTTCATATAGATGATAATCTCAGTTCAACTTCATTATCAATATTCTTTTTTTCATTATTATTCTCACATTGTGTATATAATTAATAGATTGTAGCCACAAAGCGCCATATATTTAATTACCAAAATATGAGACTGTGAGGAGCACAGTGATGTAAAGGAGCAGTTTCTTCAAACCTAAACAGAGAACATCTGCACCATATAACACATCTGGTGTTTTGGGTCATTTCAGTGCTCTACTTGTGATGGACATAATTAAAAGTAATGTAGATTTTCTCATCCTGTATAACAAATAGTAGCATACAAGATATAATGGTTGAAGCATCAGCCAAGATCACCACACACACACACACACACACAAAAGAAATTAAGTAGCTCCACGCTGAGTTAATTCAAACACAAATCATATATATATATATATATGTTATCAAGTTGTGATGCTGAACCTTTATAGCTCACTACTTTTTCATGATCGGTAATAATTCTGCGTACATAAAAAAGAATGTGCTTTTTATCTTTAATGCATCATATTATATAATCTGCTCATGTCTAAACTAGCAGCCATGTTTCTCTAATAACTGAAGAGGAGCACAATAATTTTTCGGACATCCAGGGGGATAAAAACAAAAAACAAAAAAACAAGCGAAAATGTTCGTATTTAAACAAAGTTTAAGAACTTTAAACTTCTGCTGACATAATGCATTAGTGACGTAACCACATTAATAGACAGAACAGACAGGCCCACTTTAGAAGACAGGCTGCTTTCATGTGGGTGACATTCAAAGAGAATTTGTGAAAATGCTAGATACTGTGAAGTACACGATACATGAGTCATGTGTCATGCTTTTCTTAGTTTTACATGGACTGAAAAACATTCAAACACCAGCTCTTATTAGCATGTTTTTTATCTAGATAGGCGCAACACCTGCAACTATAACTGAGTTTTCTCACATTTGAACTGCAATACACTAATTAAAACCTTAGATTCAAACAGCCAGTGTTTCACACCCAACAAACCACCAAAGCCAGTCAACTTGCGGGGTGGGACTAATTTGTCAGCGCTGGTGATCTGAGACAAAGTTTATCTGCTATTTACAAACAGAAATTTATTTTCTGTGCGCTACCATAAGCAGCATTTCAACCACAGAAACCTTCCAAACAAACTAGGGGCTTTGGAAGGCTTCTGTTTTTTTACTACAGGCACTAGAGATTAAACAAGTAATGGGAGATATATTACTCCATTAAAGGTTGTTCTGTCATGGCTGTCTCACAATCTCCACGTTTATACAATCTTTACATCTGTAACATTCAAGCTCAACCAGTCTTCCTCGGTTAAATGAAGGGAGATACTGGGTATACCGCATGGTGAATGAGGAGATCATTGTTTTCACAGCAATTACAGTCCAAATCGTGGATAAAGACATCCAGGAAGGAGCCATGTTTCCAGACATACGTGAACTAAAGGGCACTTTCCTGCAGCTCTGACCTGCTCCTTAGGGAAACGGGCAGCACTGAGTCAGCGGACAAACGTAGCTACTGCTGGCACAGCACAGTCTTTAGACTTTGTTTTTGTTAATGAATCTCTTAATCAACAGATTTGTGTAATCTATGATTCATATGATTCAAAGAGACAAGATCACACTAGTCACATGCAAATACCAAAACAGAAAATCATTCATCATACAATCATCATTAGGTAATATTATTCATGCTTGTCATATTGCCCACACACTGAAGTTACACACTGGTGATTTGTTGCTGATATTAAGTTAACATGTTGAACAAATTATTTAGCTTCTCATGTTCTCATCTCCTTGTAGTGTACAACAAAATTTTGTGTTGGTGGTCCGTCAATTTTCAGTTCGAAAAAATACTGTACTAATGGAAAATGCCTCGTTAAAAGGAGTGAGTGTTACTTCTGAACCATAATAGACATAAAGAAGCAGAAGCTTAATCAATGGCAGATGAAGTCTGTAATACTATGTATATCTGTATTAAAGCAATGGGAAAGGGTTTTGATTAGTCTTACTTTGCAGGACTGACTTGAATACTACAAGAATCAAGCTGGTGTAGACAAATAAGTGTGTCTAATAATACCTTTACAAGCCTGTGGAAGTCCAACTCTGTGACGCAGGAATTATTAATGAGAAAGTCTTGCTTGGTTCTTAGCAGATGTTCATGTGCTGCACTCTCCTTAGGGGTCTCCAGGGTGACAAAAACAAGTGCTCCCATTCCCAGGTACAGCATGACCCCTGTCAGCAGGGTGGTGAGTGTGGTGCATCGCATTTTCTCCAAGTTGACACCCCTGGCCTTCCAGGGTTTGGGCTCCAAGTTTAGAGCCCAGGGTCTGGTTTGGGTCTTAGTCAGGATACACTAGAACACAGCTGGTAATAAACAGGAAGGTCTTTTAGAGATGTACTGTGTGAGTACAAATATGTCCAAACAAGTTACATATGTGGTCGAGGAAGACATTAATAACTCAGGGTGGAAAAACTATACTCTATATCATCATTCATCCATTTTACATTGAGCATGAAGGGAGCCCTTTTTTAAGTGAATTTCTATTAAAAAGGTTATATGATATTTCATTCCATTTTATGATATAATACTTCAGCTGATTGAGTCAGCTACATCACGTGTAGTTTTAAAGGTTACAAAATTCTTGGCCTGAAATTGCGCTTTGAGGGATTTTTTTCTTTTTGTTTTGTTTGTTTTCATGATATGCTGGCTGTGTATTTTGCCTCCATCTCTTAAGGCCATAGGTAGAGACAAGGAACAAAAAGGCATTCATGGTAATAAATTTCTTTGTATAATATCTTAGTTTAAGAATACATGTCAAGGGTGTTATAGTCTGGACTGGGTTTCAGTGGAGATTAGAAAAATGACAACAAGCTAAATCAAAGCATTATCACACAAGGAAATTTTGTCTAAATCAGTGTGAGAATTTTTTAATCTTTAATAACCAGATGTAGTCATACAGTATTCAAATCTAATAAACTCAGTTTGTTACAAAAGATAATAGATTGTAGTCGCAGACAAGTCTAACTGAACCACAATGCAAACATCAGCCAAAGTTTCTGACCAAAGACAAAATAATAAAAAGATTTTCAGAGGCTAGATATAAAAACTTTCGAAAAGCTACTTTGATTTGTCAGATTAGCAAATCCTTTCTGGTGAAGCAAGCAAGTAAGCTTCAGTACGCCCGTTAAAAGTTGAAGGGTGCCAGAACACACTACAAAAACCTTAGGGGAAAAAAAAAGGATAACAATATATAAGCTACTTTGAACTGAATCTAGAAATGCAGCAGTCTGCATTTTCAAATGATCTCTTTAATCTCCATTTATAAAATCTGTCATGATGGATAATTATTTTTTAACAGCACAAACAGTACCTTAACTTACTGATGTGGCGAGCTCATCCCATGTTAATACTTCACAAATTATGTGGCGGAGATATAATGGACTCCTCTCGCCTCTTACTCTGGTTGTTTTTCTTCCAATTCAAGCCATTGAAACACTACGGCACACACACACAAACAGGGTAGGTTAAATTATAAATCATATAAAATCGGGTATGCAAGATGTAAATGCACAGCTGTGACATGGTTGTTTCCAGCTTCTTTTACATCAAGGTATGAGTAGTTTAAATAAGTGCTTACACTGCAGGGAATTTGGCATAATACACACAAAGCAGACACAAAGCAGGCCACCCAGCGGTTTCACAAGTAATAGGCCCTGCCAAACCTCCGAAGACACATCTTAACATTAATTGAAAGGATGTTTATTGCTTATCTTCACTTGGCTTCTCATGTTTTCTTTGAACTCTGTTTACCCTTCAGGCAGGCATTCAGTCAAACAGAACAGGGATTTAGGAGCTTCTTGCCCTGGGTCAGCCAGCCCTGGTCACCACCACCACCACATGGACCTTGACAGTGTTCTGAGATTTTGCAGAGTCTGGACTCTTAGCATTCTGCTCTAAGTCTAATGGACTGCTGGCTTTGGTTCATATGGAGAGTCTTGCTTTCTGCCCTTGACTTCAGCACTGACTGATATTATGAGTTATCACTGTCTAAACCAGCGCTGGCATATTTTGATATTTTGGTAAGATATTGAGTGAGGGAAACTTAGAGAGAATAAAGGATGTGTCTGACAGGCTGAGATCTAATCTTAACTTAAATATTGTAGCAGGTGGGGCAATAAATCTTGGGGTGAGTTGTTTGGAAAGAGGCATGACGCTGGGACATGATGTATACAGGCTATTCTTAGGTTTACATTTACAATAGGTGTAACGACAAATTCAAGCAAACTGAGGTTGACTATAAAAATAGAGATGACGGCAATGTTCATGCAGATCGAAGGTCCTCTTTAAGACATCCAAAATTCCCTGAAAGTGCTTCTTGAATTAAAATGTGTTTTGCTTGTTTGTTACTTAAATAGGATCTTTCATTGTGTAGGTTAAAAAAAGTGCCGTGTTTAATACCAGACTAAATTTATATCATTTTTTTTCTGTGCACAGCTTGAATCTCTGTTTAATACATAAGCAGGATTTTGTGACCTTGAGTTTAGTTCTGAAGTCAATTAATGCCCCTTGTTTATTATATGCACTGCAGATAAGGACACAATTACCCTTTAGAAATCAGGCTACATGTAAATGGAGTTTTGTTCCAAAAACAAAGCAAGATCTTACAAAGAAAACCACTAGAGATGAAAAGGACTGTCTGTGGGAGAGGAGGTACAATGCACAAAATAATTTGTAATAAAAGGGAAGTTGCTTCAGATGTAATTATGCCCCAAAGTATGCAGCAGTGAACTAACACTGACGTCAGAGAGTGATCACATGCTGCAGCTCTGGATGTCTAGTTTAATTCTCTGGGAAAGAATAATCCTCATAAATAATGATAGGACTGTTTTGGCTGACCATTTGCTTTGTGGCAAACAAAACCAACCAATAAGGAATTTTTCTAATAAAATGTTTATCAAATGCTACATTCACAGCAACATGCATACATCTTGCAATAATGTTTTGGTGTATATATCTTCTCTACTGTGCAGAAAATTGATAGTGAAAAGAACGTAATGATAATCTCTCTTTAAATGTGTATGACAGCCTGTTGCTACACGTTACATATTAATAAGCACATTTGGAGAAATAGCCTGAACTTCACCTTCCAAGACCGAATAAAATACATGATAAAAATGCAAATTTCTGCATTTCTTCCTATCAAATGAAAACAAAGCATCTAAAACAAAACCCAACCTGACAACTGACATTAATGGCCCTTAGCAAAACTCCTGGAAGACACAATTAAAGCAAGCCTTACCTCGAGTTTGGGGAAAAAGTTTCTATCCAGGTTTGTCTCAGACAGCATGAGCTTGTTCTCTCACCGTTCAGCACTCAGCAAGCAGTTGTGTGGGTGTATGTTGTTCAGATGCATGAGTGCATGTGTGTTTTCCCATTCTCGTGACCCTACAGCACTTAGGATCATATGAGGAGAAGGAGATGAAGAAAAGGAGGAGGTGGGACCTGCAAGTGCAAGTGAAGTCCATCACACTGCTATGAGTGTGATCAAGTGTCGTCACCGCAGAGGGCCTGGAGTTCCCTGAGCTGAACGAATGTGCGTGTGGGATTCGCTCTCTTAAAATTATCAACCATCCAGCTTGTCTTTTTGGAAAGTAAAAAGAGACACTTGTTTCTTCAAAGTCAAAGTTATGGTGCACACATGTTTTTAGCACTTGGAGAAGATGTGGATCACGAAGTAAAAGAGACTCAGCAGGAAAATATTTCTCTTCCATTGACTTCTTTAACTTTAATCAAAGTCTGATCCTTAAAATGCTTCAGCACCTTCTAAGCAGTGTTTTATGACCAAGAGGCAAATGGAGAGGACTTTGTAGAAACACGTGTGATATAATCAAGATATTCAAGTAAAAAAAACAACTTTATTCCCTTCATTGAACTTCGCAACTCATTTAGACTTAACTGCACTAAAAAAATAAAATAAAATCCTCTCATACAAAACAGACTTATCACAGTAGGAATATTAATATTATTGAGTGAGCAGCCCAACTGCTCATGAGAAAAAGATGCTTAAAGAGAAACAGTCGTTTCAAGAACAGCAAGTCTTTTATTGTACCCATAAACACAACACAGATACATCACATCAGTGTCAAAAATAAGGCAACGTAGTCGGTGTGTTTCCCTACCCTGGGTCAGACAATCCCACCTTGCTGCCAGAGAAGACTACAGATCCCAGAGGTATACAGGCAAGGGAGGGAGGTGAGGTTTGTTTTTGTACAATTGTGGATGACATGGTGGAAGATGAATGACAGTAACAGTGATTCAAGCAAGACTCCACAGTCTCTAAATGAAGAGGCAATGACGAGTGAAGAACGATGAAATCTAAATAACAAGAACTCATCAAAATTAAAATTACAGCACTTCTAATACAAACGTTTTAAGATTCACAGCTAGGTTTAAAGAATACTTTTACGTATATGAAAAAACAGATGCCCATTGCAAACATTCCCCATATTACACTGGACACAGAAAAAGAAGAGAAAAATAAAAACAAACTAAACTTAGTAGCAATGAATAAATCAAGGAGACAATTTAAGGTTTTTATGATGAGATTCCCTCGTGTTCATCAAATTAAAGCTGTGGAGAGATTCAAAGAAACTTTAAGACTGCATCTCCTGAAGATGGTATGTCTGTAATCTATGCAGTTGGCAATTGATTTGCAAACCTTTTTTAGTGGGCCCTCAGTGGGTCTTTGCTTTTAGGCTCCAAAAAACAACACAATCTGCATCCCTTCAAATTTTTAAGTTGATCAGAAAACCATTTCGAGACAATCCTAGTTTTATGCAGGGACAAGAACGAGCTTATTGCCATGTTGCACTGATAACCTTACTTTACCCTGCCAACAGAGCATTCCACAAAGAGACTGTTATGAAACAGGACTTCAGGGGAAATAGAAATAATCAGAATAAAAGGTGAATTTATTGGTCTGTTTGCAATGTGATTAGACGCAACAGACAGCTCAGTAAATACTTTTTTAAAGCTTCAGCAAAACTTAGTACCTGAGACCGCAGGTTTTCCTTGCTGTTACGTTAAAATTCCTTTGGAAAAGTGACTCAGCAACAAAAAATGTGCATGTTAATGTTTTAATTTTAATGTGCACTTGTTAAATTAATGTTAAGTGGACATAACAAAATATGAACCTAACCTTAAAATATCTGGTAAAGTCTTGTAGGTAAGGAAATGTCAGAGATCTGCTGTTGCCTGGCATGCTAAAAAGACATCATGAACTCCAAAACTAATAACTCTCATCTATTTACATCACGAAATCTGCATCAGAAATTACATAAATAAAATAAGTTACATCTAATCCATTATAAAGAAACCAGCTCAGGTTACCTATGTTCTAAAGAAATGAAGCTCCACAAGTAGTTTTTGGTTAAGTTGCTGTACAGTCAACTACAGTTTAAATTTAAGACACACAAAAGCAAAGCAGGACAGAGAGCAGTGTGTATCACCATACATGGAGCGGAAACAAGAGCAGGTTAGACTGAGTCATAGAAATGCGCTCACCCAACTCTCCCCCACACACACACATATACAAACAGTAACATCAAGATGAAGACAAGCATGTTCATAGTCACAGCTAATGTTTCACACACAACTTGTAAACACCTGGCCACTACTAAAACATACTGAAGTGCCAATAAATATGCCACCTTACGAAGTTTTAAAAAAATGTAAATATATTGTGTTTTCACAACTGGCTACTTTGTGCTTCACCCTTTAGGAAAACAAGTCAAACTTATCTTGACAAGTGCTTGTTTAGAAAAACATCAACCAGGCACAGTTTAAGTCAAAGTAAGCTGAGACCAAACTCATGTTAATTCTAAGCTAGTGAAAACAAAATGGTCCCTTTGGAAAAGTGGTTCAAGAAACATCAGGTAGTATCAGTAAATGCCCACGTTAGTACCTAAATATACAGGTGGGCATACAGTGACAGCACTGTGGTGGAAAGTAGTGCATCCACACAGCAATTTTAGGATAAAATGGTGACACTTAGAAGGTTTCAGATCCACAGTGAAAGTGTTTGCTCTGTCTGAGCAGGCTCAGTGACCTGCATGCACAAGAAGAGAAGCACATGACCGACAGTAGTTTTCTAAACAGGTCTCGTGTGGTTCAAAGGCTGAGGTGCTTAAAGTTTCTGCTGCTGCAGTCATCCATCATACAGATTCATTTTGAAGCCAAGCATACTGGTCAGTTCCTTCTTCAAGATCTGTGAACAATTTGTGTGGAAAAAAATAGAAATGTCTTAGTTTTGAGCAGATTCAACATTTTCACTCAACCAAATTCAACAAGGAATGTTACACTTGACTGTGGTGACGGTAACATCAGTGGTGCTGGAATTTTCATATGTAACATTGATATAAAGGAGAAACATCTGCGTTATACTGGTTTACAGTGCAGGTTGTTGAGATACAGTATAATAAAGTTACATTTAAAAGTACACTTTTTTTTTTTACCTAAGGATTTGTCAGGACTTGTACAAACCTTTATACTGTGAGAATCTCCTTTGTTACAGTATACAATAAGGGCTTTACTTTCAATAATTTCAATAAAATTAAACTGAATTTTAGATTCATTCTTGGTTAATGTTATTTTAAAATAGTCTTTATTAAAAAATTAATAAAAAAAGTAGAAAATTTACTTTCGTACATGATGCTACAAGTTGTTCAATCTGTCTCCTCCTCCTTCTTTTGTGGGTCATTCTGAGACATGGGTACAACTGCTGTTCCTAGCAAGCCTCTTCTCACAATGTAAGGACATGAAGGACCAGTCGGGATGTCAGCAAAACCTGAAAGACAAAAACAGAAAGACAAAGGAAAAAATAAAGTGACAAGAGAAAAGAATACGAAAGAGTATATGTAAAAAGAGAAGATGGAGAGAAAACACCAGAAGTTTAATCTGTAAATTTCAGAGTCTGAGAGTCACAAAGATTCATATTTAGAGGCTGTACCCATGATCACTACTAACAAGAACTTCTAATTCAGCAAATGTTTAGACTGAGTAGATTTTTAACATTCTCCTAAAACCTTTTGTGTTTAACTGTAATTTTTTTGTATCATTAATATACCTATTAAGTTGTCAGGTTGCATCTTGCTCGTTATCTGCAGACTAGTTTTGTTTTTGGCCACCGGGGAGCAATAATGCAAACTTGATCATTTTTTTTTTAGTTGCTTAACAAACTAGCTCTGTGGAACAGCATAGGCACCAATTCAGATGTTTTCTACTACCTGTTCAAACTAGCTTCAATAATCTCCTTTTTGTTAGCTGTTATAGTATCCAACAACTCCTGAAGAAAATCTGGCTCATTAGCTGAAATGCTTGATTGTCTCCGCACTCTGCTGTGGTATATTTTTAGAGCTTATTAGCTAGAATCAGTGACAGTGGCTGTGAGTTATATATTTATTTATTTTTCCTATTAACTTAATTTCACAAAAAAATTATATATATATAAAAAAAGGCTTTAGTCAGATTTTTTTAAAAGACAAATTAAAATATTTTCAACCAAAACCGTAAGAGATAACAAAGTTACCTTTCATGACAACTTCTGGCAGGCCATATGGTTCATACTCTGTATCATCAAAGGCAGCAGACAACTGTGTCCTGTTGCGGCGAATTCTTTCAGCCAGACGGGCCGGGTCAGCTGGGATAGGGAAGGATCTTGAAAACAGCATTTTGTCACCTGGCACTACCTTCTCAGCTAATTGGACAGGAGAGACAGGAGTAAAAACAATGGACCTTTCCTCCTCTTCTTCCATTTCCTCAGTCTGTGTGGTTGCACATATTATTGGAGCACCGCGATGATACAGACTGTCCTCGGTTTGACTGCTGATGCTTTTCATCTCTATCGTTGCATCTTTGTCTGTGGAATCACTGGTGTTTATTTCCCTGGTTTCTGTGAAAGGATTTGGTTTGGCCTCAGGCTTCTCCATGTAACACTCGTCCACATTGGTTGGATTTGGCCCTGAGGCTCTGTGGGGATCTTTGGCAATCTGTTGTTGAGCCATTTTCTGCGACAGTTGGATAAATTCAGTATCCCTCTTCACTTTGTATTGGGCTGGACAACTATCTAACCATTGCAGGCTAGCCTCCTGGTCTTTTGCAGGTTCCTGTGTCAAAACAAATTCATAAATTAGTAATCAGGGGTACATACAGTTTATTTCTGAAGAAATAAAGTATGAACAAGCAAATATTTTGAATTTAGATGCAACAACAGACGTGTTTTATTTTTAAAGTGCTTCTTTATTTGGAAATGACTGAAATAATAAGGAACTGTGTAATTTTGTGACAATTATATAAAAAAA
Source organism: Rhadinocentrus ornatus (assembly GCA_037177495.1). Classification (NCBI taxonomy): domain Eukaryota; kingdom Metazoa; phylum Chordata; class Actinopteri; order Atheriniformes; family Melanotaeniidae; genus Rhadinocentrus; species Rhadinocentrus ornatus. The sequence continues at coordinate 19,783,560 of JBAMHW010000007.1, read as the reverse complement.
AGGAACAGCTCCAAATAAAGCTGAAAAAAATGTAAATGATTTTTTTGCTCTTTCCTTCTTCAAAACTGCTCTGTATACCTGTTTTTCTGTTCATGGATGTTTCCATGTTTACAGTCTATTGTGTGATTTATGAAGACTCTAATAAGTGCTTAATTAGTTCACTTTTTTAAACCACATAATTTATTAAAACACATTTTTTTTCCAATATTCCCACTGGGAAATGATCTAAAAACTGCAGACCTGTAACATTAACAGGAAAAACAAGCTTGAGTCCTCAGTCCTTAAAATGTACTGCATTTACCTAACAATCCTAAGAGCTCTATTAGAAACAGACTTGAAACACAAAGTGTGAAACCTTCTGTGTAGAATGGACAGGTATGCAAGGGAGTGACGATTTTAGAAAAATAAATAATCTTGGCAGTGTTCTGAATGTCTACCTTAAATGCTGATGTGTTTTTAAAGAAATGGATGTTCTTTGCTTCAGGAAGGCTGCTGCTCTGAAGTCTTATGGTAAGAAAAAAAAAGAAGATAATTCAGTAAAGACAACTTAGGCCTGAACACAGACTTGCATAATAGATTTAACACAAATATGGGAGGAAAATTATTTTTTACTTTAAATCTCTGGTTACGAGTTACCTGGAGTACAACATGCAGCCCTGCAGCTTCTTGGAAGAGCAGCAGAGGGATAGCTCATCTTCTCTGATGATAGTGATGTTGTCTTGGCTCTTATTAGTATCCTGCATAGGTGGCTGAACTTGGGTTTTAAGGGTCAGATTTTGAGCTTGGCTCTGGGTCAGCTGCTGGTTTGACAATGGCTGACAGACAACAGATATCTGATCTAGTGTTTCACACTCTTCATCAGTGTTGGTAAGTAAGTGATCAAATGTAGAGGCTGGCTGGGAGGTCAGTCTCCATACAGCAAGCTCCTGGGCTTGCTGCTGTGTTTCCTCAGAAAGAGACCTCACCTTTCTTTGCAGCATTTCCACCTGGAAAAGCGGGATGGGGGAAAAAGGATGGAAAAACAGACATGCCATTTGTTTCTAGGACTGATGTGTTACGTATAGAAAATTTAGGAGAATGTAAGTGATTAATTTTACTCTCAATACCTGTTGCTGTAGGTAGTTGACCTGGACCTCAGACACTTCTGCCAGATCTTTTTCACTCATGGTTTTCCCATCTTCCCTTTCTAAATCTTGACCTTCATCCTCACTCGTCTTTGCATAATTCTGTAACTCTCCCACTGTTGTGACATCACTTGTTCCAGTCTGTGTGTCCTGCTCAGCTAAGCAGGACAGAGCAGCAATAGATGTGTTTTTGCTTTGCTTGACTGGGTCTTCTGGGTTTTTGTTGTCAATCTGTAATGTCGAGTTCTCGGTGACCAAAACAGTCACACCCTCTATTCTTTGTGTCAGGAGCTGATTCTCTTGTCTGAGAGCCAACGGTCCTGTAATCAAGTCTTTTTTTCCTCCATTTTGATCACACTGATTCTCTGTCACCTCACAAGAAGAGTCAGTGTATCTCTGAGACTTATTGGAGTCTACAGAGCTTGGATGATATTCTCCAGACCATAATGCTTCACTGTTGACTTCACTGCCAATAGATGTTGGTATTTCAGCATCACATGTCTCAATATTTGGATGACGTGCATTTAAGTCACCATCTCTCAATGAGTTTGCAGTTTGAAAGGAAATAACACACTCCTTTTCATGTTTAAGCTCATATTCTGAGGTTTCTGCTGACATTTCATCTCTTTTATCCTGTTTCTTTTCATCTCTGACCAATATCTGGACCTCTTTGTTATTTCCCATCTTTAGTGCAGACAGCTCTTCTTTGCAACGCAGGAGTTCCTCTCCCTTGCTGAAGAGGGCACTCTCCTTCTCCTGTAGCTCAGCTAGAAGGCCTGAGATGTGCTGACTCTGCTTCTCAAAGGCCATGGTTAACTGCTGGGTCTGACGTGTCACCTGTAAAGAAAATAATTGCTGCCATTTTGCACAAATGTCTAGAAACTAAATGACAACCAAAGACCAACAAAGAGGCAAGTAGAGAAGTAGTTGGAGTAAATCTAAATAAGCTTATCAAACATACAGCTCTGGCCATCTCACTGGACTCTAATTACCATTAACACAATGGATTTTATCAGCTCTCATCAGGAGTGGGGTTTTATCTCGAGAGATCAGTGGAGCTTATTTTCCATCTGTTTCAGCATTAAACTGTTTGTTATTTGGCCAGATCCTCTGATCTCTGGCTTCTTTTTCTCTTTACCACCTTAGATTGCTACAACTACTCATGAATTATGCAAAAATGTATCTATAAACTTTTCTATGTTGTTTTTACTCATTATTATACCTACTTGTATTTGCCCTATCCAGTACTGTCTAAATGCCTCTTAAAGACCTACAAAAATGACTTTATAGCAGCTCTTAGTATACAGCTTCTTTCATAAAACAACTATAGAGAGAAACTCGCTTGCTCAGTAAAGCTGATCAACCAGATCAACTGTAATAACTGTGGCTGGTGACTGATAGTACAATCAGTGACACATGAATAAAGTTGCGCTCACAAATGCAGATTTAAACACTCCATATTTGACCACTACTAATTTTGTGTGTTGATTGTAGGGCTGGGCGATATGAACCAAATTTCCATCAATATTCTTTACCTAATTCACAATATACATCTCAATATAATTTTTTTAGCCAAGTAACCATACAGACAGTTCTAATTTACAGCCTTGAGTGCTAAATGCAATTAAAGGAAATTGTCTTAAAAGCTAAATGAATGAAAAATACATTTCAATGGCTATAACAAAAAAACTGTTGTGCGACATCATGTAATAATACTTAACTCTAAACAAGCTACCTCGATATAAACAATATTTTTGCATACCATATCACTTGATAAAGTCTTGATATATTTAAAAATGGTGACATATTGCCCAGCCCTAGTTGATTGTATAGAAAATACAACTGTTTCTCCAAACATTAAAAATATAAATTATTTAGGTATTTACCTGGTTCTGTAGGGCCTCTAGTTTGGCCTGGTACTGATTAGCACGTTCTGTCTCCTTGGCATATTCCCTCTGCTGTTGCTCCACCTCTTTTGCCAAATCAGAATTGGCATGCTCACCCCTTTCAGGGCCTGATGAGAAACATCTTTCCTGGTAGTTTTGTTTGGTGTCATCTTCAGAGACCATTCGAGGTGTTTGAACATTATCTAAGAGAGATGACTGCTCAAAACCTATCACTTCTCGGTCGTCCTGGATGATTTCTTCTGCTGCTGTAGACATGAGCATGTTGAGTTGGTTGGTGGACTGGCAGAAGAGGAGGTGCTGCTCTGGAGAAGTGAGAAGTTCGGTATCACAGGAAACAATGTTGGAGTTGAGTTCATCATCATGGAGAGTCAGGTATGTCAGAGGGCTGTTTAAAACAAACTGTTTCTTCTGTTCTTGTGAGTCATTTCTCTTGTCCTTTAGGTTCTCCACTTCAGCCTTTATTTCCACCAGTTTCTGGCTCAGTTCTTTCTGTATGTCATTGTCTGTGGCCATCATTTGGTTCCTCTCATCTTCCTCTCTCTTTCGCTCTTCTCGTTCTACAGCCAGTTGTGCTTTCACCTCTGCTAGCTGGTTCTTCAACTGGATGTTGAGTTCTATCATTTCACTCTCCCTGTCATCTTGTGCTTTCTGTTTCTTGTCCTCCTCCTCTTTTTCCTCCTCACCTCTCCTCATCTCTGCCTCTAAAGCAGCAACTGTCTTCCTCAGCCTCTCTGTCTCAGCCTTCTCGTTCTCCAGTTTTGCCCTCCATTCTTTGTCTTTCTCCTCCTTCTCCACAGCATGGCTGGCGTGTTTGCGGCTGAGCTGTTTGAGGCGGGTCCTGGCTTCTGTCTCAGCCTGTCGTTGGGCTTCCAGGTCCTCCAGCCGCCTCTGGAGCTCGTCACGTACATCATGGATCTCTGATTGAAGCAGTGCATTCTCCTTCTTGAGGTCTTCCAAGGACATTGTCTGTTCAGACTTGAGAGCGGAAGTGTTTTCACCAGACGGCATCAAATTTTGAGTCAGAGTTGAGTTCTTAAAAGCTATTGGTCCATCACCATCCATAAAGTTGGTGATAGGCATAAAAGGGATGTCAGAATCTATTGCTTTATTACTACTTTTGTGGGATTGTTCTTTATTTTTTCTTGTTTGTCCCATTCTTTGTAAAGACTCGGGGTTTGTGATGACAGAGATGTGCTCAGCATCAATTCCCTCTCCTGGCTCTCTATCAGAGGGATAAGATGATGTCATCTCTGCCCTTCTCTCGTCTACATCTTTCTCCTCGGTCTTCTGCTCAGCTTGGGTAACACAACGCGTCTCGCTGTGGGTTGGTCGTCGGGGAGAAGTAAAGGAAGAATAGGGTGAGAAAGTCTGTTCAACAGAACAAAACTGTCCAGGCTGTTGAAGGGATGCTGGAGCAGATTTTTCTGCTAGAGTTAAAAAGGAAAGACATAAAAACAGAAGTATACATCATATATAAATTACATAAAATTGCAGACTACACTAGTCTTTTTAAATTAACCAAAGCACAACTGGAAGAGAAGCAGAGTGTACCGTGAGTGCGCTACACTCATGTAACATGCATTACAAGAGAATTAACTTGAAATAACTAGTTTAATTCCAGTAAATATAAATGTCAAAGACAACATAAACATTAGTTAATACATTTTTCCCCACATTACATCATGTAGTAATCTACACAGTTTAATTATTACAACAATGAGTGAACAGGAGGAAACAAAGTATCTGCCCTTTTGTAGCATTAAATCCCCAATTGCTACCAGCTTCTAACCCTTTAATGGAGAAACAACAACAAAAAAAAAACCCTCTATACTAAATTACTACCATATCAGTATATTTATCATTATTGAGCCGTACAGCCTGAGCCTTACAACTGTCCCATGACTAACAACTCTCAGGGATTCATTCCCTGAGAGTTTGCTCCTCACCTTGCAGTTCTTTGAGGAGACGCAGGGTGTCAGCTTGCTCTTCCAACAGCCTGCTCCCCTCCTTCTCCAGAGCTCGCTCTCTCTTCCTGCTCTGCTCCAGACTCACTGCCACACCCTCTGCCTCACGCAACATGTCCTACAACATGGGTTGGGGAAATAACAAATGAGGTAAATTTCTTGTAGTCAAATAACCCTCTCTAGATTTTACAGAAGCGTAGACTTAATCTAGTGTTGAATGGATGTTTACTACTACTTACTTTACATCTGCAACTAAACCACTAAAAACCATAAATGAAATGTACAATGTTGCCACTGAAATATCTACACGGTTGCATTTTTGCATAACCGTAACATGAGGGCTACTTGTAAACACAATACCTAGACAAGAAACAGATAAAAGCAACAATCTTGCAAGCTTGTACACACAGAGTCCTGCATTTGCAGTCTTAGTCCAGTTTTAGCCAAGAACACTGGTGTAATGGTGTGCAGGTACAGTGGTTTACCATCTAGATCATTTTGCAACAACAGTAAGATTCAGTTTCTCAAAGTAGCTCCTGGTGGAAGAAATCTAGTTTTTTTTTTGTCCTAAATCCTCTCCCATGCTACATGTAAGCTCGGGTGTTTGAAGAAACCACAATTCATGGATCTTTCTTCACATTTCATACATTATCAAAATATTAGAGTGACACATGACAGATGTTAAAAAATGTATGAATTTCACAATGCACTTAATGCTAAGCTAACAAATAATTAATGATGGTGACCCAGACTGACGAGACTCAGAACCATCGACACGTCTTTGTGTATTACCATCAGTTTAGTTTGTGTCTGTGCCTCTTTCTTCTGAATCTCTTTCAGCTGTTCCTCTGTCCACTTCAGTTTCTCCTTCATAGACTCCAAATCTTTTTCCAGCCCCTGTTTCTGTAAAGACAGCTGATAAAGAAATTTAGAACTCGAGAGCTGCTAGAAAACAGAGACTAAATTCAGAGACTGTAAGAAAAAATATTTTAAAAAGAAATTCAGTAGGGAGGTGTAAAAAAAAAAAAAAAAATAAAGATGTAAGAAATCAAATTAGGTGCATGAATCAAGATGAGTGAGGGGTTTAGCAAACAGGAAGGCATGCGGTGATCAATACCATGCACAAGCTACTGTCCACCTCTGGGAAAACTAAGAGCTAAGCTGGATGGCTTCTCACCAGTTCTCTCGAAAATTTGCACGTCTAATGTCAGTGTACACATAAAAAGTCTTAAAAGTAGCAGTATTTAGCAATTATGTCATCTTTCTTGTGAAAATGGTTGTTAATATTTTGGATTTTTTTCCTATTTTACATTCATTCATTCATTAATTATAATATGCTGCTATATAGGGATCATATAATACCTTGATGTCATGCAGAAAACATTATGCATGAAGCATAGAGCAGGGCGTCCAATGACTGGATGGTTGGCGGTTCAAATACCGCTTCCCCAGTCGATCTGTTGTGTCCTTGGACAAGACACCTCACCCGCCCTTGCCTCCAGTGACTGCATCACTTGTGTATGAATGTGTATGAATGCTCGGAGAGGCTGGTAGCACAGACTGCATGCCACGTCCGCCAGTCTGCCCAAGGATAGCAGTGGCCACACATGTAGATTAGTATCACCTAGTATGAACGTGGATGAAATGAATACTGATTGAATATAAAGAGCTTTAGTTGCTTTGAAAAGCGCTATTTAAATCTAACCCATTATTTTCACCGGTTGAGCTGACAACTTCTAGCAATAATATTAGGCTTGGATTGATAATATTTATTAACCGAATAATTCTGTTTAATCCCTTAAGTTAATGTCACAAGTAGGGCAACTTAACATGTTTCACCTTACCATAAAACTTTTAAATTCCTTGTTGTCGCCAATCTTAGCTGACGCTTAGATGTTACTATTTTTCTTCATGCAGTTCTTTTGCATAAATGTGAAATTATCGGCATTTGAAATAAATGTTACCAGTCAATGTACTGCATTAACAAATAAAAGGAAATTAAGCTTCAAATTTAATTAGACAATAAAATTACTCAACCAGGTCGTGTTTTTCGTAAACTGCTCACTGTTGCACCACTGGTCACACTTGACATGCGAGTCAAACTGTGCATTAACTGCGTGTTTAATCTCTGTCACAAAAATAGATGAAACACTAATTTTGCAAACATTTGCACACAAATGTTATCTTGTGGTCAGAAAAAAAGGCCACGATTTAGAACTGTTATGACATTTGTATGTTTTGAAATAATATGAATTGAGGGTAAGGACGCTTTTTTGAACAGATTAAAATTTGTGTTATTTTGCTGATGGAAAAAAATGCCACAAATGTGATGTAAAAAGGGGGAAAGAAACATCTGACCTTCTTTACATAAATCCATGTTCCTCAGACAAATCTTTTATCCATCTTTACCAACCTGACCCTTATGCCTCTCTTACTGTACTGTCCTTTTCTAGCACAAAAACAATTACTTTGTTTGAAGCTTTTAAACCAAAGCATTGTGTAAAATGCAGTCACACCATCATTACCTTTGCTGCTCAACCTTTCCACTGGGGAGAAACCGAGAGGAGAAGAAGCAGAAGGGAGCAGAGGCGGGGGGAGGGCAGAAACACAAGAGAGTCAGAGGCAACAATGAGGGCAAGTAGCAGGTGTGAAAGAAAAAAAGTTTATTATTGTTTGGTACAAATAAAAATACCAGTAGCGCTAAAGAGGAGGTAAGTTTAGATGGGATGGAAAGAAAATAGAAGAAAGGGAAAGGAAAGAGCTGAAAAAACACAGAACATCCATATAAACTAAAGTACCAATAAAATCTACAGAGTTTCATGCAGGACATCAGTTTCCATCGTTGATACCGACCTTATCTGAACAAATGGGGAGGAATGCATTTTCGATGACCTTTTGTTGTTAATTATTGTAGGTTTGTATCTTGCGTGTGTATTCACCTTATCGGCCTGGGCCTGAAGGGCATTGTGGAGCGTCCTTGCCTGCTGGAGCTCCTGATTAAGCTTGTTCACCTCCTGCTGGTGCGACTTTTCCAGGCACTGCCTCTCCTTCTGTAGCTCTGACAAATCCTTGACAGAAAAACACGAAAATCATCAGCTACATTGTGGAAAAGAAAGAATGCCATCTTTTTCTATTTCTTCTGCAGGTGCCTGTCTCACCCTCTGATGCTGTTTCTCCAGCTCTTTAGTGCGTTGTTGGTGCTGCATTTGGCTGCTCTCTGCGTTTTGCCTCTGGCATTTAAGCTCCTCTTTTAGCTGCTTCAATTTCTGCTCAGCTCCTGATGCCTGCCATTCCCCCCAAAAAGAAACTTCACTCAGAGGACTCATAACTTGTCTATCATTTTGGTAGAGATTAAACTTTGTTTTTCAAATCACATTACCAGATAATGTATAATTCAGTTTTTTTATTACTGGAACAGATTCTATAATCTCTTATCGAAGTCATAAAAGTTAAACAATTAAAACAATTATTTTCATGAGAATGCCAAAGGAAAAAATTGTGGGAGTTTTATTTCTTAGCCAAAGCTTTCCCAAATTACTCTATACATCTTAAAAGTTTCCAACTTGAAGAATTTTTCTGTTGTTAGCATTTAGAATCTGAAAAATACTCCAAATACTTGTATATCTAAACTTTATAGTGTTTAGATTCAAATGGTCATTCTCACTGTCAAGTTAATTATGTATAAACACAAAACCTTTGCTTAATATTATGTAAATAAGCCTGAATGTTTTGGTATTTTTACCATGTTTACCTTGTGTTAATGCTGACTAAGACCATTCTAACATCAACAAAGCATTAAAGGGAAAATTGGCTTCCCTCAGCCTTGTACAGGCAAACCACTGTTTTTATTTTGTGACTGAAAAGGACACTGTTTTATCAGCTATTCCCCTATTACAAGAAGTATTCTTGATAATATGTAAGAAAAATATTATGATAAATGACAACACCCATTGTGTGACTAAAACAACACTGCTAGCTTCAGTAGCAACATCAGCACTATCAGTGGCAGAATTGGTGTGTGTTTACCCGTTCGCTGTCCAGAGCCATGCGTGTGTGTGCCAAGCTGAGCTCATCCCGGACTTTCTGTAGGCTGAGTTCTTTAGAAGCGACCTCCTTCTTGGTTTGCACCATTTCATTTTGAATGGACTTCAACATCCCAACCTTCTGAGAGAGCTCATCCTCCAGAGCTGAGATACGACCCGGTAATTCTGATGAAGGTACTGCTGGACAGGTCAAACAGATAAACAAATATTGTGAAAAAGGAAAAAATAAATATAGAAAAACTCATTTTACCTGGGCATCTTTTATAACTGCACAGTTAAAAAAAATTGAAAAAATTAAAGAAACTAATTTCTCAAACCACAGACTAAGGACAAAGGGGTAGAGATAGTAAGGCAACATTTGGGAAGTAGAAATGAGAAGATACATTGCTTGGCAAAAAAAAAAAGTCGCTACAAGGATTTAACTAAACAAATAGGTAGGAGCCTTCTATTGGATAATTGCTGCACGGACAATTATCTTTCAGCTGGCAACAATTTCACCCCAACTGGTGCAATGAGTAGCTTCTCATTTGTTTAACAACCATGTGGAAAGACACATCGTGTGGTCGTGGAAAAGATGTTAGTCTGTTTAAGAAGGGTCAAATCACTCTCTTGCATCAAGCAGATAAAGCATCTAACGAATTTGCAGAAACTACTAACATTGGGTTAAAAAAAAGTCCAACAAATTAAAAACTGGAAGGATAGTGGGGGACTATAGTTTCTGAGAAAGAAATGTGGTTAAAAAAAAAAATCCTGAATGATGGTGTTCGGCGATCCCTTTCATGTTTGGTGAAATCAAATCGAAGAAAAACAACGATAGAACTTAAGTCTAATAGCGAAAGTAAGAGCATTTTTCCACATGCACAATGTGAAGGGAACTCAAGTGATAGGGACTGAACAGATGTGTAGCCTTAAGAAAACCACTAATCAGTAAGGCTAAATGTAGAAAAATGCTCCAATTTGCTAGAGAGCATGAAGATGGACTCTGGAGCAATGGAAGAAGGTCATGAGGATGTAGTGATGCAGCATCATGCCTAGTGCCTACTGTACAAGCCTGTGGGAGCAGTGTTATGATCTGGGGTTGCTGCAGGTGATCAGGTCTTGGTGGACCTTTTTTTTTTAATCATTATTCTTTAAAGAAGTCATTTACTTCAAATTACTAAGATGTTAACTTACCACCATTTTGATGCAAAATAAAACTTCAAAATAAACATTAAATGAATAAAAAAAGTGGATAGACAACAAAATAAAATAAATAAATATTGATCAGAAAAACCTAGAACCCCCCACCCCACAAAAAAAGATTTTTGCATCTACATTATTGGCAAGAATACCTTGAATTCTGACAAGTAAACACACATTTGTCAAAGGCCTAGCAGCAACTTGCAGTTAGTTTACATAAATGGGGTCAATCCATACAGTCTGGCTCCATGACAAACACAGTGGACACATCTGTAACAACAAACTTTAACCAAGCCTTTCACACAATTGTAGCTTTTTTCAACAATTAAGCAAAATATTATAATGAATCAAACAGAAATCAACCCTGGTATATTCATGTGATATGAGAGTTACAATGAGGAGGTGCCTAATAAAAACAGCAGGAAAAACACTGCCCCTCCTCCTCCTGTGTCCTAGCAGCAGAATTTATTGTTTCACACTGAGCTCTTCCCTTCCTCTCTGAACAAACAAAGCTGAGAGAAAGAAAAGTTGCATCAGGCCTATAAAATGTAGTAGGAGCTACTTGAGCTAGCCTTGAAGCAGGCAAAGGAATGCCCTGCTGAGCCAGTGGTTTCTACACAACTTATTGTGTAACTAGTGTTGCTAGGGCTTTTTAGTGTACATGACATATCAGATAACTAACTGAGTGTGTTCACACTGCCGCTGTTTGGTCCACTTTAAATGTACCTTGGTCTGCTTCCACGGATAGTACCATTTGTTTGGTGCAGTGTGAACACCATCCGCACGCTGATGCGGACCAAAGAAGTGGACTCTGGTCCCCTTCAAAACTGACTATCCAGTAGACCAAAAAGACAGCGAGATATGCCATCTGTGATAAAGCATCAAAAAGATGAAAAAGGAAGTATTGCAGAGTATTGTTTGGGCAGGAGAAAAACAAAGCTAGACGCATGTGTTCAGAAAAACGTGTACATTCTGGTCATTGGCTGGTTTGTGGAGTATCACCCCCTAGCGAGCAGTTGTTTGAACTATGTGATGTCCAGGCGATTTAGTCCGCTTTACTTAAGTGCAGTTTGAATGCAAACCAAACTAAAGGGAGATTTTCTGGAAATTCCTACCCAATCAGGAAAGTCCCCCAGACTATCCAGATGCACTTGTGCTGATTTGCAATCAAAGCTAAAGGTTAAACCAAAATATCATAATATAGCATTATCAGTGTAAAATCTGCTTGCTTTGTAATGGTCCGTACAAGTAAAGTGCTTTTATCCAAAGCGCTTTACAGTATACACACGTTCACGCACTGATGGCGGTAGCTGCCATGCAAGGCACCATGTCTGATAGGAAGCTGCTTCCACACACTGCATTAACCTATTATCAGAATTTTGAAGGGTTTTTTGTCATAAACAGAAGGTTGTGAAGCAAATGTTTTAAAGTTTTTGTTAATTATATTCATACTGACCTTATAATTTCAAACCTGCCAAAAATCACACTTTGGCTAAGAAGCAATAGTTAGTGAATAATTCTGACGAGATCTGGTCATGAAAACCATTAAAAACCAAATGTGGTTGAGAGTTTGCTGATTTGGCACAAGGCCATGAAGTAGCCTTTTGACAGTAAATTGGCAGGCATGTTGATTGTTGTTAGCTCAAACTGAAAACCCATTTAGACAGATATTCAATTATCTACTGTAAACCCATTATCCATTCAAATATCTAATCCACTCAAAAGGCTGTTTCAAAGCAAAGGACTACTAAGTTTAATGGATAACAGCCTCACCATACTGAGTCCTGTTCTTATTGTAATCCAGCTAACTTTTTAATCTTTTCCAGATTGCTGAGATCAACAGTATCTGTGTAGACCACATTTTCTAACTGAAAATGGGTGACACCCAGTAGTTGCATGTTACCAGGATAACCACTGAACATCCTCACTCACCATCGGCCTCTGTCTTGTGGTCCTTCTCCTTCCCACTAGTCCCCTTCTCCAGAGGACCTTGATTTATGACATCAGGGCTTGGTATTTGGGAAGAGGCTGGTATTTGCCTCCTGGATGCTTGTCTTGAATTGTCTTGTTCCCATGGAAATGCAGCTAAGGGTGTAGAAAATCTGTCCGACTGGTCAGACGGGTGGCGGTGGGGTGTGCTCTTGTGTTGCTGTTGCAGCAGTGAAGCTGTAGGCGTATCTGAAAATTGGAGTCGCTGCTGAACGAAGAAGATAAATTATGAATGAAAAGAAAAGCAAGGTCTTGTGTGGGACCAAGATTAAAAACAAGACAGTTTATTTTGACAGATTGTGAATCAACAGAACCCTAAGATTAAGGCTTTTTCAGATATCAAACGACTAATTACTTTTTTGCTCCAAACATATAAATATTTTACTTGACACAGCATTTCAATCATATTTGCAATCATCAAGAAAGGATGTCAGTGATTAAAAAAAACAAACAAGTAAATCGTCCTTTTTTTGTATCTGTATTACCATAATATAACCAGTGCACCAGTAGTTAAAGGTGCAATAAGCAGAAATTAATCAATTTTAGACTGAAGAACTAGAGGTGTAATTTCATCTAGAACAGGGGTTGGCAACCTTTGACACTCGAGCCACAGGTGGCATGCCGGGGCATAAACACTGGCACCTTTCAGTGTTATGAAGGCCATTGCTTTATGTCAGCGCTGCTCAGTGCCCAGCGCTGCTCCCCTCATCCCTCCCGTCGCTATGTGCTGGCTTATGTGTTTCTCTATATTCACTGCGTGTCGGACTGATCACTGAATGAACCGCGCACTGCTACAACGCAACGCTGCACCATGGTTTCACTCATTTATATAGCAGGCAGACCAGAAAGAGAGGTGTCAGTTCCTCTCCTACGGTTGATCGGTGGGGGGGTTTGTGTCCGCGTGTCGGAAATGGTTTAAGTTTATTTTCTCCACATATCATAATATGGGAGAGTTAAGGGAAAATAATAACACGGGAAAGACGGGTAAAAAACGGGAGTTTCCAGGCCAAAACGGGGTACTTGACAGGTATAGAGTAGCAGCTCAGCAAAATAATGCTGAGGGGAATGCAGATCTGTCTCCAGGAGGAGAATCTGACAGTCTGTGATCTCCAACTTTCTTTTTGTCTACTGGAGAAAAAAAATGCTTAAAAGTTATTAATTTAGTTTGTGTATTCTCCTGATGAGAGGACCGACCAGTAACCCGCACGGTCCAGTTTGCGTTACCGCCCAGGAATTGGCTACACTTGTGAGTGATTGGCATAAAGGCACTTACTGGAGGGCTTTGTAATTTCGTTGCACTTGTTGTAAAGACAATAAAGTTCTATTCTATTCTTAAAAGCAGTTTTTGAGTTAATAACAGAAAATTATCTTTAAAAATTTGATTGATGTCCTCTATATGGATGTAATAAAATTCCAGGTATGTTGGAAATGTTTTTATATTTTGTGTCATAATTTAACTTTGCGTTATAGTTGATAATGGCACACTCGAGAAGAAATTTTTAAACTGGCACTCCATGTCACAAACGTTGCTGATCCCTGATCTAGAATATAGCATGACACCTGTGTTGAACTCCAGCCCTGTGTTTGCCAGCCGGTCTGGCCGCTTGTTCATGTACGTTAATGTGAATCGCCACCTCCTCTCTTCTCTCCCAGTCCTCGGCTCTCCCTTTCTATAAATAGCTCCAGAAAGCGAGCAATGGAGCCCATATTTTTAAAGCAAAATGGCGGAGACATAACAAAGAGTTTATCTGCAAGCGACCCGGATACCACATTACCCCTAAGACCCTGTTCACATGACAAAGTTTCTTTTCCGTTTTTGACAAAAAAAAATGCAAATTTTAAAAAAGCGTTTACTAAACAGTAAAATGAAAACATTTTCCACACAGGAGAAAATGCAAAGAGGACCAGAAACGATGTTTGAGCGCGCAATGGCAAGATAACGTGAAAGACATCATCATCACCAAAAGATTCCACTTCCCGGTTACACCGACTGGACTCGCCTAGCAAAGCGAGAAGTTTCCACTCTGGAGGCCATTGTCGAGTCTTTGCGGTTTCATCCACCCAAAAAACTAAAAAACTTCCCCGCTTTACTGTTTCAGCATTGTGGTGTAAAAAGGGCATAAAAAAGCTACAGTCGTTGGCGATTAAGTTGTCGGATAAAGAAAAAGACATAACTTGGATTTAAGTTGGCCTGGTATTTCCAAAGTGGACAGCTAGAGAGGCTACAATTTGACTTGGAGCTAGCTCTTCTCCTGGACAAGTAGCAACATAAACATTATAAGTTACTTCAACATGTTCCACAAAATGGTGATATTGTTTTGCTCAGTGAGTTTGCACTTTCATTTGCAGACGAAGGGAGTTGGGGGTGGGGTAAGAGGTAGAGTTTCAGTCTACAGGCAGTACACAACAGCAAACCTTGCAGTGAAACAATTTCATTTTTTGCCCCTTAAAAAAATAAAACAAAAACAAAAACAAAAAAAAAAAAAAAAAAAAAAAAAAACGAAAAAAAAAAGAAAGGTAAATTGTAAAAGTAAATTCTACCTTTTCTCTTCCAGGGATCTGCAAACTTTCAAACCCCAAAAACCATTTTTCCCTCAGCCCAGCTAAATAAAATTTAAAGGTTGCAGGTTGCAGACCCCAGCTCTATTTTAACCAATAGCCATTAAAAGACCAAGTCAGTCAATGATTCAACAAAAATATATTAATAAATATAAGAAAATACATTAACAGCTTAAAATAAATGCATAATCTTAAAGCTGCGTTAGTTTGTGCAGAGATGGTCTTTATACAGTCTAACAGTGTTGTCAGGCAGTTTGCTCACTGTGGTGGAAAAAACCCCAACTAAAAATCATTTCAATCACTAGTTAGTGAACTTATTTACAAAAGTGCCCTTTTCTTCACAATGCTTGAGACGAGATCAAGTAAATAGAACAAAAACTAGTTTAGACTATCTACTTTTTAAACTAGATTAATTAAAAACATAAAAAAGATGAGCATTTTAAATGTTTTTTTGTAAACAGTCTACATTAAAAAGGCATTATTATCTGACTGTAAGCCAGGGTTTGATCAGCCAGTAGCAGCTTAGTGCAATTCATTTTTAGGCTGGTTCTTCCTGCAGCTCAAAGACTAGCCTCTTGTGAGTGCTTCTGGATGGGGAGGGGAGGGGCCTGCGGTATAATCTGCAACTATTGGCGAGAATTGTAAATTGTAATATTTTCACATCAGTCTCAAAGTCTCCAGTAACACCAGAAAAAGTCTCCAAATTGGTTGCTAGTAGCTTTTTTTTCTTTAAAGTGCTGCTGAAGAGGTCTTAAAAACTTGCGACAAGTTGCTAAGTTGGCAACATTGCAAAGAATGGGTCCTCCAGGGAGCCACTGCAGTGCCTGTATAAAATGGATAGCAAAAGCTGTTTTTTTTGTTTGTTTTTTTTTGTTTGCCAAAGTGGCATTTCAGTATAGATACCCGGTCTAATTAATTTCTAACTAGATATTAAATTTTAGAATCGATTAGTATCGGAGAATCGATTTTTTTGACAACACTAGTACCCAATCATATTACATTCTCCTTATTAGTATTGATATTCATGGTTCAAAAACATTTTTAAAAAAAAATTATTAAAGCACTACATCGCTACACTGGGTGACAACACAATGAACATGAGTAATAATAATTTCAGGTTTATTTCAAAGCCATATACGCAGTTTTCCTGTTGGGAACTTGCTAGCATACCGGCGCAACAGAGAAATTTTCTTTTATACTCAATTACTTAATTAATTCTACAATACTGCATGAATTACAGCTGTAGAGAGTGAGGAAACAGTAAATTATTTAATTCCTAGAAGCACTGTCCAGCCTCCTGGACTTGCCATTTGTGGAACTTTCTCAAAAGGGCAGCCAAAGCCAACGAAACTAATAGGGTGGAAGAGTTAAGACTATTAGTAGATAAACTGAAAGAAAATTAAAACAAAGAAAAAAGAGCTTTGTTTTACTAATAAGAGCCAAATCCTCCATGTAGAGAACTGCAGCTTTCAGATAAAATCCACACAAGTCTTGGATTAGCCTATGCAGCGCTCGGTGGAAGAATAAGCTGGTACTTACCCGGCTGTGATGCTCCCGAATTTGTCCTTCATCTCGCTGCCTAGACCTCTCTTCCCTTCTGCTCCCTGCTGGGCAAAAACACAGCATACGGATTTAACTTAGTTCCCAAAACCAATCACCAAAGTTTAACAGTAGCAACAGCCGTGAGTAATCAAGTGGTTTAGTGGCAAGAGTGGAAACACAAAAAAAACAGTCCCCAAAGAGCAATGAGCTAGGAACACATTCGTTCTGAAGGGTTTTATTTATAACCTCTCTACTCATCTGGGAATCTTGTGGTTTATCCACTTAGTTTTCCAGATTATACAGCACATTGATTAAAAGACAGGGGAAAAACCCCAATAGAGAATAAACATAGTAGTCATAAATTTTAAAAACTGTACCATTGTGCTCCCAAGGTGAGGTTGTATTCCAGCAAGGTGTGGAGAACAGAGTGGTGTCTGCCAGCCTGCTGTTGTTCTGCAGCTTTTCGAGCTCAGCCTCCAGCCTGCCAAAGAGATAGATGGAGAAACAGAGAGAAGATTTTGTGTGAACAGAAACACAAACTAAGAAAGAAAAGAATAAAAGCAACTAGATTGTAGGTTTATTTGTTGATGTGGCAACAAACCCTTTATTAACCGAACACTCATGTAAAAACAACAACAAAAAAAATAAAAATGAAAGAGAGACTCACATATAAGCAAACAATAATAAAAACAGCAAGAAATAAACATTAACATAAATGAATGGAGACCAAAAAATGGAGGACACATGACAGACATGAGTGGTTTGCCCAGTTTAGTGAATGAACTGTATTTTAGCTTCTACGTTTATTTCTAACATACTATAAACATATTATGAAGATACTAAACAGGTCTGCATTTTATAGAAACACAAAATTTAATTGAATCAACAACTTCAACGAGACATATTTTTAAAAAATAGAGCACATAAAAGAAGAGTTAATTATTCTTAAAATTTCCCACTTGCTCTGACCTTTTGATTTCCTGGGTGAGCTTGTTGTTTAGAGTACGAGCAGCATCTAGTTGGCCCTCCAAAGAGCATACTTGGGCTTGCCTGGTGTGAAGCTCCTGGTTCAGTCGTTCCTTGCTGGTGTTGGTTGCCTTGGCCTCCTCCCCAACACTCTGAAGCTCTCTCTGTACAGACTGCAGTTCCCCACATACCTTCTCAAACTTGGCAGGAGTGGGAACAAGAAAATGGAGATGGAAAAAAATGCATGTATTAGGACAAAACAAACAAACAAACTGAAAACAAGTTTTGATACTTACTACAGCAGTATTTATTTAATATTAAAAAAAAAAAAAAAAAAAAAAAAAAAAAAAAGTTTTTTTTCACTTTCTTACCCAACAGGCCAGAAACTCAAATTACTGGAGAACCACTTCCTTTGAATCTGGTGTGATGAAGCAAAAAAAAATCTAAAACCTGCCGGACAGTAACCCTCAAGGACCATAGTTGGTGACCCCTGATATAAAGTAATGGTTAATGTAATAAAACCGAGAAATGGAATTCAACTGGACAAACAAACAACAATCCCAAAGTTAGATCACTTAGATCACAATTCAGTTTACATCAAGCTTGGTGATAAGCATTAGCTATT
This sequence comes from Rhadinocentrus ornatus, assembly GCA_037177495.1. Lineage (NCBI taxonomy): Eukaryota > Metazoa > Chordata > Actinopteri > Atheriniformes > Melanotaeniidae > Rhadinocentrus > Rhadinocentrus ornatus. The sequence goes on along the minus strand of JBAMHW010000007.1, from coordinate 19,765,662 downwards.
TTCAATCGATCCATCTACAGAGCCAGCTGGGTATACCTCAGTAAACTCCACACACTAGTTTGCAGTTTTGCCCCTCTAAGCTGGTTGCTAACTGCCAAGAAAACCCAAAAGGGGGAAAAAATGAATAAAAACAAAAAACAACCATAGCCTGCCAGCAGGCGGAGTAAGAAAACTGTGCAGAAACATAGAAAATTAGTAGCGTCGAAGAGAGCCATAAAAGCGGGTTGAGACTGAAACTTCCCAAATTGTCCAAGCAGCTGACAAAAAAAGACACCACTGCATCAGTAATATGGCGTTGGTTAGGATTCAGTAAAAAATAACAAAGAACAGACAAATACAATGTGCAAACTATGTGCCCAAACTAGAAATGTAACTAATCTGTTTCATCTCCTGAAAAGGTTAGCCAAAAGTTAGCCAATCCTGCTCACTCTTGTTGTCAACGGTATTGAAAATTCCCTAACAATTATTTGTCATCCTGATTAAATTTGTATTGAAACAATAGCCTGTAAGGATGAGCCATTCACAAAACTGCACTCACCTTCACATTTTGTTTTTCAAGGCTGGTATGGATGTTATCCAGCTGCAGCTGTTTCTGTTTGTTATCTCTGGACAGTCGCTCTTTGTGGATCTGTAGCTCCTTCACCTTTTGTAGGACCCGTCCAGACAGTCCCACTGTCCAGTCCTCCTCAGTCCAGCTCATCTCTTTCTGAATGGGCCTGATAGGGTAAGAAAATAACATTAGAACAAACAACAAAAACAAAAAAAACCCTCACACACAATGAAGTAGAAACTCTTAACTCTTAAATGAGGTACATGGAGTTCTACATGTGCTTGTGTTGTGACAGAGGATCCAGTCCAAAACACATGTATCTAAACATGCTTTAATGATCTGTGCCTGTATCTGTGTTCTGTAAATAACATATTATGTTGCTATGGGTTTGATGCCTCAGGGAGACACTGGTTGTCACAGCTGGGCAGCTGTGACACGGTGTTTTTACAACACAAACTCTAGTGTTTTAACAGAGCTAAGAATAATTATTTTCTATCAACAATTTGAATAATAATTATATAATAAAAAAATAGCTGTTTAACATGCATGTTTTGAGCCAAATGTACACTTTTAAAATATGTCTAAACAATATGCACAAAATATAGGTAAGTAGTATTAAAAGTAAGAAGATTGGAATGAAGAAAATCCAGATTGATAATGAGTCTAGCCAAAACTGAGTTTTGACATGCACTCAGGCCTCAAGGCTATCAGCACTCCACTCCACTAGTTTATTTCATAGCACAAAGAGGGTGTCATTGTACATGAACAACAGAGTGAAAAAAAGCACTCAGAGAGCTTTTAAATATTATACAATAACAGTTTTGCAAACAGAGATAATTGTGTTTTTAATTTCATCAATAAAACCCTTGACTTAGTAGGAACATTGTGATTAACACTTCATTTTTAGTCAAAACCAACAACAATCAAATACTTTACTTATTTATTAATCGATCAAATATATGTATGATTATTTACAATTTGGGCTATAAAAGAGTTACCAGAAGAAAAGAAAAGTTCTGACTATAAGAGAGTTTGAACTATTTTCAAGTAGATTAAAACTCAGTTAATGATTATAAAAACATCACATATCTACTTGGGATGACTGGAGCTAGCGGGTTTTGCATGTTTGACTGTTGCCAATTAATTTTCTGTCAAAAAAATTGTTTCAGCTCAGAAAAAGATACATTCCTAACTTATTTGGACTGAGATAATCCACTTACTCATCAAGACAGACAGGCAATGAACTGCTTATCTATAGTATATAATACAAGATCCTTTTTGGATCTTATCTTTGGAATGTGTCATTAAGTTTCTCATTATCAAAAACAACTTAGTTGGCATAAGTTTCATTCAGGTACTTTTGCCATTATGAGGGAAACAGACTAGCAATTATGCAAAATTACTGCAATCAGCTTAAAAAATGCAATCATTTGATTACACAATTGTGACTGCCCTAAAAGTCCCTGCTCCCTTCCTATATTTTCTCTGGAGTCAAGAGAGAAACATCATTCCGATGTTAACAGTATTTAAGGAAAACAGTCCATCTGACACAAGTAAATTTGAAGTAGGAAAGTTTGTCTGCTTTATGAAAGAGGCACTTAATCCCCCATAATGAACAAAAAAAAGATTTACCAGATTTCTTGCCCACATGACCTGTGTTCATATAATAATTAATTCTTGATTTATATAAAATAATGTGTGTGTGTGTGTGTGTGTGTGTTTTGGGAATCTTCCTTAGGCTCTTTGCCTTCCTCTGTGTGTAACATTAGCTA
>JBAMHW010000007.1:19712753-19757508 GCA_037177495.1 Rhadinocentrus ornatus | reverse complement strand
CCCCCCCCCCCCCCCCCCCCCCCCCCCCCCCCCCCCCCCCCCCCCCCCCCCCCCCCCCCCCCCCAACAACATGTAATTTGTACATCTCCAACTTTTTGCATGCTTTAGGTAGTTGTAAAATCAAACACACGAGGCAAGCGCTCCTGATGAATCATAAACATATCTCATGAACTGTTCCTTTCTAAACAAGCAACAGGCAGGGCAGCTGTCTCCTGAAGTAGAAGGGGGACATCCAGCTCAGGTCCTCTTCAGTTTACTCAGCCGCCACAGTTTGGCTCCACATCACCAGCTCAGTTAGCAGGTGCTCTCCTATCAACTAAATCCTTGCAAGCATGAATCAGCTAGAATCATGTCTTCTGTTATTTTTTTTATTATGAATGTACATGTATGTATACAGGGAAAAAAACATACGATGTATTAATCTTTTCTGTGTAAAATTAAAATACTGCTTTTTCACGAAGGTGTTTCTTGTTTTGCTTTGCTGAATATAGCTAAGTGTTTGTTAACAAATAGAAAACATACGTACACAGTTCTGATCACAGCTTATTTTATGTGGAATAATTATTAGACCAATACATTCTTATAAAATAAATTATGTGCAAATTTCAAATAATTTATTTATAATAATAACAATCAAGATACACACACACACACTACTTTTATCATCATCATTATGTAAAACTTGTGTATATCTTAGAAGACACAAGGGAGTGCAGGCACTCGGCAGACATTTATAAAGTGATTATAAAGATTCCTATGAGTTAGAGGAAAAAAGGGTCAAGAAGAACCCAGGAACCACTAAAGCGCAGCTACGAAACACTGCTGAAACATAAGTGACACGGTCTACAGCCAAGGAAATTGTAAACACTGCGCGAGAGGTCACTGCCCACAAAAGGAGCTTGACTGAAGTTTGCAGCTGGACAAATTGGCAGAGAGGAAGTCCTCTGGAGGAGATAGGATTTTACAAGAGGAAAATAGATTAGTTATTAAGCCTTATGAACACTGTGCCACTTGTTAATCATGGTGTTGTTCGCACACCGGGTTTAACTGCTTGTGTAAAGTTGATGGAAAAATGGACTAACCTCATTTTATTGACTGGATAGTTTGAGGTTTCAGCAGAACAGTTATCATGATCATACATCAAATGGTTTTGGACTGGTTAAAAGAGAAAATTGTTAAGTTTATGGAACAGATTTGCCAACGTCTTTACCTCAATCCTATCTAAAGTACCAAGTTTGTGCCAGAAACCTTAAATGAACGTTATTAATTGTTCCCAGAAGAGTGATGAAAGATCCAACCAGAATTGTGCTTAAAGCTTGCTAAAAAGCATCTGGCCAGATGCAACTTCCTAAATGACATTTATACAAATATTACTTGTACTGCATGTCTAATTTTGACTCTTTATTACGGAAAACAAAGCCTAAAAAAAATTACCCCAGCTCATGTTTTTTGTATTCTGTTAAATATTCTACATCAAAAAAAGACCAGTTCAAAGTTTAATTTAAAAGGTGAACATTTCCATCTTTATGTGCAAACATGCACATCTGTTGAGCAGAAAATAAACTGCAACATAGGGCTGCTATAACACAGCATGGCTAAATATAGCCTACTGACTAATCCTCTTACCCCAAGAAAATCTCAGACATGACAACCTGTATCCCATTACTGTTTTATTAATGTGCACTCCTTTATCAATACATCATGAACACTATTTGCACTTTATACACTGAAGTCAAGGCATTTGGCTAAAAAACAGGGGAGAATAGGAACAATGTTTTCTTTTTAAAAAGCTGTGGTCATTTAAATAATATTCTGTACATTCGGTGTAGGGGGGGGGGGGGCAACTCCAACTGACATCCAACCAGACACTTCCAGGGATTCTGGCTGATTGAGTCACTTCATTAGCAGGTCTTTACAACCAGCTACCCTTTCATAAGCACCGATTCTTTCTGCTGCACGGCATGAGTGAAGATTAGACTTTTTTTCTTTAACCATTAAACCTGTCTGATAGGGGCCAACCAGACAATTTAATTTAAATTTACATAACTTCACGCTTTATGGCTCATGCCTCCACTGCATCACAAACTTCAGTTTAGCTGCTGTAGCTGCTTTCTAGAATCTCCTCATGTCACAGAAAGATCTTAATAAGAGTACCCATTTGGCAAATAAACTTTGAAAGCAAAGCAAAATGTAACTGAACTGAAAATATTTCACATAACTTAATGGTGTTGATTTAGGAATTACTGGTAAGGAGACAGTCATGTTCTTCCAATAAAAAGAAGGTAAACTAAGAAGCAAAATAATCTGAGAAAATCCAATTCTATTGAGTGGCTTTAAAGTAAAAAAAAAAAAAAAAAAGACGACATAAAGTAAAGGGGGTGATAAAAATACAGTTTGCAGAATCAAACCATTAAATTATAGCCATTTTGATTAAATGTTTAGGAATAGTTGGTCAAAGTACAAAGCAGAGAGATTTTCTGCATCCTTTTTACACAAAGTGGGCATCTAAGACCATTTATTTCTTTTATCTGGACAGAGTTCAAAGTTCTCACAGTTCAAACTCCTACGAATCAAAAGTCTGTGGCCTGGGAATAAACAAGTTTGTCTTTGTTTCAATGGATCCCAAGCCTCCATTAAACCGTGATCGGTCCTCCAAATATTTTTTTGTGGACATCTGTTCTGGTCCAGCTTGGTTGTGCTTTCCCCCCTCCCGTCTGCCGCTCTACTTTTCATTAAGCGAAGAAGACGACAAAGACGATGAAGAAGACAACAAGAACAAGAAAGATCTTGATCATGAGCCAGCGGTTGGAGGAAACAGATTGGAAATATTTGAGGATCTCTGTGTGAGCAGCATCCACGTTCAGCTGAGTGTCCTCCACATTGGCATCAATCCTGTGTGTGAGAGGGATACAACAGGATTGTCATCATATCTCATCTTCCTTTTTAAATGCATTATTTTAAAAGTTTATGGACCAAGAGTGATCAGAAAAATCACTTATATGCACATCAGTGTATTTTATCTGCAGTTATGCTTTCAAATCCAATATCCTTGTCAATACAAAAAAAAAAAAATAGTTTTAACCATGATGGAATATCATGTTTAAAGTTGTCATCACTCTGCTATCATGCAAATCACTTTACATCTCCATCATCATGTGATAAAGGAAAACTGCATTGTATGAATGTGTGTGTAATGTGACTTGTAAAGTTGTTTGGGTGTTCAACAATAGCACACAAGAGATATAAATGAATGATGTAGTTTATCTATTTCAATCTCACCTCTGTATGGTTTCCTCTTGCTCCTTGACCATGTGGGCCAACTGCTGGAATATAGAGCCCAGTTCCACAATGGTGCTCTCAATGTTCTGCATGGTGTCTGCACGGCTCTGGATGTAAGAGTCCTAAATGACACAGCATAAAGTTGATGTTTTTTTTAAAAAGAAGAAGATTTTAGTCAAATATTTCTGCAGAGAAACAAGACTGCAAGTCAAAATTGACATTTTCTATTCAACTGTCTATGACAAAACCCAACAGTCTACCTGTTCATTAATGAGTTGGAGTTGCAAAGGGTTGCTCTGAGAGTCCATGTCGATGGACACGTCACCTAGGCTCCGGGACTCATCCTGCATCAGGACCGAGCTCTCTGAAGGGGGACAACAAGTAAAACACGCCCATGTTCAACAAAATCGGGCAGAAACTTTAAAAGGTAGAGGGGAAAAGCAGAAAGAACAGCGGGCACATACAATATCTAGTTATACCCGCTGAGAGAGTCAAACGTTCCAGGGAAATACCTTTTAAATTTGCGGTTGTATAGCCCTGGTAGTCAATGCGCGGCTCGCGAGCTGCATGCGGCTCCTGGGCCCCTTTTTTGCGGCTTCCTAAAATATTTTTTCATTTTTGCATTATAGAGGACCAAATACAGTAATAATTATTCACAAGGACTTTGAGCAGTTCCCTACTAACAGCTGTTGTTTTGAACAAATACACTGGCAGTCAAAACGTCTTTACAACTTGGGCCATTTTTGCGCATAAAAATTGAAGCAAGATGCTCAGTGTAAGTATTAATAAAATATTAATAAATATATAAATAGAAAATCTGAAGAGCATTTAAAAAAAAAAATAATAATAATAATACACCTGCAGTGACTGTTTACAAGCGCAGATGTTTGCCTGGAATTTGGGCTCCGTTTAACTATATACAAGCATTTTGATCATAATGGAGCAATTATAAACAGTATATTAACAGACTTAAGTTCCTGTACACATAAACACGGGTATTTAAAAACTTGTTTTAAAAAAAAAGTCTCCCATTTGCTCAGCTCTTGGCCCCTGAATGCAAGTATTTTTTAAAACTTAGGTCAGAGTGAAGATATTTTAAAAATCTGATTAGTGTTGTCATGTAGAAAGTGTAGCAAGGGGTTTTTGCTTGCCACCATAGTTTGTGTAACTCAAACTCTTTGGCCTGATGTCAAAATACACTCTGATCTCCAGCAAAACAACACCTGTACTAATCTGGCAAACAGTCATTTACATGTTTGCACACAATTATTCTTCTCAGGCTATACTGAAGAAATAAAACATCATTGTGTGCTACAGAGTTCACTGTTTATGATCCAACACGCAATTAGACACCAACTTCACCAGGCCTCTAGTTGTGCAGTGGCCTTGAGAAAAACTGGTTGTCACTGGAAAATAATAACAGGGGATTTCTTCTTCTGTCTTTGAGTTAACTGCCTTGCATGCACATGGAGAGGAAGATGACTGTGATATGAGCCCCTTTTAGTATTAAAGAAATTTCTGTACATATAACTATTACGCAGGAGAGGAGAGGTCACACATGACAGTGAAAACCTTTGGATTATATAGACAAGTGGCTCAGACAATATTGAAACCAGTTCATACACTTGTATCCTGTGTAAAGTTAGCTGTCTGAAGAACTCTGTTTCTTCTGTGAGTTTCTGTACTTAATGGCTGTGTGGATGTGAAAGACGCAAAAGACTGACAGTGTCTGCATCTGTCTACACACAGCTTGAATCAATCAAGCCCTGAGGGCTTAACACTTGTTACTTCTGTTCTTTGTGAGAAAATAAATCCTGCCAGTGCTTAAATACACCTCGTCACCACGTCTCATCACTTAGATCATCTGTGTTTCAAAATGTTGTGTGTTTACAATGAGCATTTGCTTGAGACTCAGTCGAACACGCTGAGGTGAATGTTATCCATAAACATTTTACTGGCAGTGTAAATGCATGTACAGAAAGCATCCAAGTTCCTTCAGCTCTGCATAGGGTTTCTGATAAGTAGCAGTTCTTAGCAAAATGTTTAGTAATAGCACGAGCTATGCAGGAGCCAGTCACGTAGAATATTAATGTCAAATCAAAAACTAAGAAACAATAAAAAGGTGTGTTCACTCTATTACTCTTTTCAAAACTAATAGTGATATTTTTATGATGGACGTGAATTATTTTGAGATTTTAGATGGAAATATTAGAGGGGAACACAGATGACCACACGTGATGTTACACCAACAAATCATCTTTCACCTTTATCAGCACGAGATAATGTTGAGCTTGTGATTTAAATGAATTACTGCTGCTTGTATACACAAACCATGTGAAAGATTTCAACATCTATACCACAACCACAAAATGCAACCTAAAGAGAAGTTACATCACAAATGTTATCAGTATAGAGTGAACACACCATAATGAAGCCACATACAAAAGCTATGTTTATCTGTCAATACCATTACTTCAACAAGAGACCCTTGTAAAAATCACTGTTAGCAACTGCGAGAGTTAAGTCAAGATGCAGACAGACTTACTGAAGTTGTTGGCCATCATAGGAGAAGATGACGCAGGAGGCTGGGAAAACTGCTCGCGCCTGCTGCGCTGCTGCTTCAGGTTCTGTAGAAGAGTTAAACAGGAGTAAAACAGGGAATAACCTGAGGCTGTATTAGACTTGCTGTTTTCTTTATGAGAATGATGGACTATACAAAATATGCTTTACCTCTGTTCTGACCTCTAGGACTGATTTGAAGTCATTTGACATTGAAGCCAGTTTGGACTGTGGACAGCAAGAAAAATATAGTTAAATTGTTGCTTCATTCATTTGAATACATTTGTTTCTTTCACTAGACACTACAAAATATATTCTGATTTTATACACATATTCTGAGAACTCATTCCCTTGGCTATGAGCATATAAGATATGGTACAAATCAATTGTTGATGAATATACCTGTAATGACACAACAATGGTGTTAGAATGGGTTTGGATGTGTCGGCCACCCGGAGCTCCACGGGACCTCACCAAATCCTGCAGTTGTGCTATCTGTTTATTAAGACTGTTGATGTCCTGCAAAACAAACACAGGAGAATAGGTCAGTATAGAAATTTAATTAGCATATACATAAACCTGATATATGTATGAATAGACGGACGGACATAAACACAACTATTACTAACTCAAACCTTACTTGTTTAATGATGTATGTTAGCTCCTCAATCTCAACTGCCTTGTCATCAAACAGAGATTTTCTTTTTGCCACTGAAACATCAAAAGTAAACTAAATTAAATCTGAATCAGCAATACAGATTTCATGCAAACATTGTTAATAGTTAAATAAAACAAAACAAAAAAACACTTACAAATTGTGAGTTTTTCCAATTTAGCAAATGTGTTGCTCAAGTCTTTCCCAATTCTCCTAAAAGCACACAAACACAAAGAAATAGTGTTCATTATAATGCACGCACTAAAAGTCGTCTTTTTGCTCATTTACATTCTTACAATAAGTTCAATAAGAAGATCGTATCTGTTTTCATATCAATCTTTAACAGTTAGTCAGACTGAACACACCCACACTGGTCCTTTCAATTAATTATATTTACAAGCTGTTGAAATGTATGTCAAAACAAACTGTGAGGATCTCACTTGGCCATAACTGTAAAGTCACTGCGCTGCCTGAGGGCGCTGAGGGCTGGTTTACTGGGCTGGACTCCATTCTGCCAGAAGAAGTACACAAAAGTAAGCACAAGATAGAAACTCAAAACAAACAGCCTTGAACATGTTACATCTGACGTTGAAGAATCAGTCACTTGGTCCTGTCTAAAGGATTTCATTGATTAAATTGTAATTAGCCTGTTAAACAACATGATTAGTTACTAAATTTCAAATAAGAAAACTGTGGTGTGCCTTCTTGTTTGATTTTAAAATCAAAACAAAATTATAACAGTTTGTGTGCGTTTTAATTAAACTGCTATTGGGTCATGTATATGTGATGATTATCCTTCCCAGTGTTAAATTATCGTGGCTAATAATCAATCGCATTAGCACAAAGTACAACCAAACAAGGCATAGAGAAAAATCCACTGGAACGCAAAGTAAAAGAATCCTAAATATACGTGAAAACAAGCAATCACGTGAGTGATGCTACGCAGTTTGGAGCAATTTGGCTAATAGTGAAAGTGTTAATGATTGTGCTGTGGTGACTTGTGTTTACGCCAAACATACCTGTCTACCTTGGAGAGATTTACAGGCTGACTGGAACTCAAGGGTCCGATCACGGCACGTCATCTTGCAGCCGGTGAGAGACCACTAGCCCGCTGTGAGCGAAAATCACCTCAAACTTCTGAGGTCTGTCCCGATGTGCGGACAAACTCACATCCAAAGTGAGGTATCCTTCATGAAAATATGTAAACACATGTCTGCGGTACCAAAGGAAATAAACAATTTTAGTCACTCAGGCCGGTAACTTGATAATCAACAGAGAAAACATTTATTTAATCAGGAACGAAACAGTTAGCAAAAACGACACGAATACATCTAGAAAATATAGCCCATTCATAGACATTATCGCCCCGAACCTACACATAAATCTACAGGAGAGCTAAATACAAATATTATTAGGTAACAATGATAATCTCAAGTCTAGAAAAAGGTCGCCCATTACGACGCACAGCTGATCACGGCCCGACCGGCTAACCACAGGCTAACGTTAGCAAAAGACCGCTAACAGGCTTTTGGCTTCCTTCCTCTTTACCATGTTAAAGTTCGACCTTAACCACATTTGTGGTGTTTATTCATAGTTAAAACAACTATATACACAGTTTCTAACTTACTTGAATCGATATCACATCATTGTTCGAAAGCCGTCGATGTTTCTGGTAAGAACTAATCAACCCCTGAGTTAAAGTTCCGATCCGGGACCGGGTCATTTCCGGAATCTACGTCACTGCCACGTCTACTTTACAGAGGCCGAAGAGAGGAAAACCATGCAAGTCCAGCTCGTCACCACCAGAGGGAGACATCGCTCCTGTTTACAGTGATACGGAGGAAGGTGCAAATGATTAGGTTTGATGTAAACAAAAACAAATTATGCCAAGAGTGATACAGCCAAGCCTAAATTTAATTTGTCTTACCGTTAAGTAAATTTTACATAAAACCTCTCTAACAAGTAAAGCAAAAAAATATATTTTTATTCCAGTTTCCTATGGCCTTAGATCAAGGTGTTTGTAGGACTGAATAGAATAAGTTAGCCTTAATAAAAAGTGCTAAAACTGGGCCTGGTTTGGGGGAAATACTTTGCACCATTAGAGAGAAGCTTGACTGCTTGTATCAGTTATTCTTTTCATCTCTGTGCACTATTTACAGCTGTCCTATAAGAGAAAATCGCCTCAGGTTTGCTGTGTTTCGATTTGATTAAAAGTTATGTACCGCATTTAATCCAAGAATAAGGTCAAAATATCAGGTAATAAACCAGGACCCTTTGAATAATTATTAGGTGAGTAGCTGTATTTTGATTGAAAGAGTAAATTCTCGAAAAGACATGGAATTTTTACAATTTGCACATAACTATTGCTACTTTTAGAGTATGATAGGTACTCATTAAGCCAAAAATATATATTTGTATATTTTACAAATGAGTTTATATATATTTGGGCGTATGACAACTATTAATGGCATACCAAAAAATGTTACACCCTAGCTGTAGAGTATGTGCCATAAGTTGTCAATTTTAGTTAGAATTTTTTTAAATGATCAAATCAAGATGATTTATGTAGGAAAAATTAAATAAATCTTAGTTATTCTGTTTAATTTATAAGTAAAACATCAGTAATTATGGTTTGATTGATGAAAAGCATCTACTAAAGACCTTTTGCCACTTAAAGGTTACTGTCAATGGAAAAGTTAACTTTTAAAGTTATTGCAACAAAGAAGACTGAATATAGACAGAGGACATGATTGGCTGCTACCTCAGGTGAGACGGCCTGCAGGTACAGTATGGAAAGAGGAAGATAAGATCCAGCAGGTTCTCTGATGTCCTCTCACTCCTGCTGGTACCCGCATCCTCATCCTGACAGGATCAAGCAAGCCTCAACCACAGCTATGTCCTCACCCATTTACCTGTTAGACCCCCAACCACAAAAAAACCCAGCCTTCCACTATCCTGCTTGAGCCCTGCATCATCCCTCATCCACTTCAGTTACACTCCCTGTCACCTTTTATACCCCGCTTTAATCCACTCATCATATCTCTTCCTTTTTTATACTTTAAAACATTATTTGATGTTTGCCCATATCAGCAACAAAGAGAAAAGTTTTGTCTTTAAAATAAACCTAATTTTTCTTTGCAAATTACCTCCATACTCTTATGTTCTGTATCATATCTTAAATTTCTTTGTTATTCACATTTACTATGCATGAGTGGATTAGCCAGATGATTGCAATGGAATATGTTAATGATCTCTGTCTAATCATTAGATGAATTGCATTGACTTCGGCAATCGTCAGTATCAACTTTACTTTGTGTATGTTGGACTCGATATGTTTGCCTTTTTTTCTTACAAACATTGATTTCCTAGTTGTAACAGGTATTTTCTCATCAAGGTTTTCATCTTCTGATTAAATTCTCAACTTTACTGTTTCCCACATAGCAGCAAAAGCAAAGCCATAAATCTTTTATCAAGGTTGATTCCCTTCAGTGGAGTGAGACAGACAAGGTCTGTGGGTCCATGTTTCAGTTGAAAATAACCCTGTTTGTTTGTTCTGTGAAAAAAAAGTTCTTTGTATTCACAAAAACACTTGCTTTCCCGTAAACATGCTTGAATCTTCTTTATGCTGCTCACACAGAACTAAATCCCAACTTTTTTCTCCCAGTCTTTTTTTTATCTGTTTCTCTTGCACACACAGTAGCACTGATACCATCTAACAACACACAGTCACAGGCCAGATAGCGTCCACTACCTGCTTCAACACAGCTGCTGCTACATAAGCAGGGAGGAAACCATGGCTGGAGTTATTAGAAAAACAATGAGTCTGAATGCAGAGAAAAAGCAAGGTAGAAAAATACAGGAAGTCCTGACAGAAGTGCAGAGACCGTGAGAGACAAAGCCACAAAGTGAAGGGTGCAGTGGGATGGATGGAGGTAGACACGTGCAAATGTAAAGAAAGGCAAACTAATGAATAAATTTATAAGGATGCCAAACAAAACATAATGTGTTACCTTTTCCCAAACAACTGTTATGGGTTTCTGAGGTGCACAGAGCTTTAAAAACAGATTTTGGAAGGAAGGCATCTTTTCAGTATCAAAATGTATGAGTCACTCCGTCCTTTTCTCTTTCTCTCTGTCTCCCTAATCTTGCTGCTATATTTAGTGCTGGCATTATGCCCTTCAACAGAGAGGTTGGCAGCAGCACTTCGAGCATCTCCTATTCATCCATTCTCCATACACCCCGCACCCACCCCTCTCTCTCTTTCCTTTGCTTTCCAAATTATTGCAAACACACAGTTCATGCTGTCAATCACAAATAAATCTCTCATACGTTATTATTAATCAACAACTTTATATTTGACCTTATCTGTGGTCAATTTCTCTTTAAAAACAATTAATAACCCACAGCTGGTGCTGAGCAGTCCTGTTGCAGACACATACCGTGTGTACATACACTCCTTCCAAAGCTCTCACACAACAACAACAAACATAAACTGATCCATGTTCTGTTGGATATTGTTGCCACAGTAGCACAAGTAAACTGACTCAATTACACAGCAATCAAGCACCATAAAATGAAAGTGCATGTAAGCTCAGATGCTTCATGTGTGCCTGAGTAAATTAATAGTAATTTTCCACACAGTAGTGAGGTTGAACACCTATGTTTTTCTGACTCAGCAGAGCAGATGAGAGGAGGAGAGGTAACAATATTATGTTTCACAACACAACGTCACATTGCATACGCACATTTTATCAGTGTCTAACTCCCAGGGTGGCAATGTAATGAAAAATGGCTGTTTATCTTTCATTACCATCAAATGAGAGATTAAAACAAAAGAAACAGAGAGGATGGAGGAGAGGGCCACCTGATGTGCAGGAAGAAAACCAGAGGTTTATATGAAAAATAAGACATTTCCTTTAATAACATCTGTAACATCACAGTTGTATTCTGGTATAACTTTGAATATATTTGACAATGCAGAGTACACTTAAATGTGGACATTAAATCAATTAACTGGTGTTTATAGACTAAAACAACATAAAATTGCATTTTTTTCTACAAAGACATCATAAAAGGGCACAAATGGTGTAGCAGCAAAAAAGAGTGTAGTTTTTATCTACATAGGTTACTGTAGTACAATGTATTTGCCAGGAAGAGATTCATTTATAAGGGACAATAAATGAAGTTAAAAATACATTACTAAAGTATACACTACATCTTACACTGGTTGGATAATACATATTATAAGATGTTATATAGTTCAGTATTGGGTATTTATTGGCTACAGAGACACTGGAGGCTGGAAGGGTCACCTTGACAGTACGATATAGACTGTGCAGATACGAAGCACACAGATTTTTGATGCTCACATAGGATCAGGACATTTGGATAAGATATAACCATGTCTACACTGTATATCAGGACAGATAACATACATCTCAGTAGAATTAGCTGTTCAGGTTTTTCACTGATCAGAATAGATCCTTTAGAATAAGAAAATTTGGTCATGAGATGTAAAAGTTGGAACCCACCAATGCTCCAAGTCTTCTCAGTGGAATGTGCATCACACGTCTGCATGAATAGAGTCCAAGTCGGCTCTGTCCTCAGTACACATTCTATTGGGTTTTTTTCCGCAATGGATTAATCTACAATATGTGCTCTCCAATCTGTTACAGAAGTGCAATCTGTACTGAGGTTCAGGCTTCCGAGACCTTTAGGCTTCTCAAAATATATGTTTCCCTGGCCACAAAATGACATTGTTCCCTATTGTTATCAAACACAAACTGGAAAACATATTTGTTCATGCAAATGATCAATGCATGAACAGGTGAGTTTTTAAAAAAAAGTCCTTAATAGAACAGTTTAAAAAGTACACTTTTGTGCCTTCTTGCTAAGTGTTAGATGAGAGGATTGATACCACACCCGCATCTGTCATCTAACTATGCAGTTCAGCTGCATTGGGTGGGCGACTAGGCTGGAAACAGGACTAAACAATAAGCCTGGCTTTATCCAAAAGTAACATAATCTCCTTACCAAGACCTTTTAACCCTTTCCCCCCTGGAGGTTCATGCACCTATTATTCAACTTGATATTTAAATGGAAAATAAACAGCCTTATTTTGCTTTACCTCAGTCCTGTTGGTTTGTGCTGCCTATGATAACCTCCTCTACGCTTGTTTTTGTTAAATACCCTACTCTATCCACACACACCCTTTTGTCATTTCCTCATTTAATATTTATAACTTTGTTTTTTTCAGTAATTGTCATTATGTTGTCGTTATGTGTGTAAGTTTGCCACACCAATAACCACCTTGCTCTACTGTGTATTGTTTTATTTCAGGATCTTTGCAGAGCCTTTGATTTTATTTAATAAAAATCAAAGTTAATATATTTTACATCCTGCTGCTTCTGGCCTTTGATGCTACATTTTTGTCCTCCATTATTATCACACTAGTCATGAAAAAGAGGCAGCCTGGTGCTAATAGGACAAAAGTGTATGCAGTCATTGTTGGGTTCCTTTTCTGTTGCACCAAACTAGGTAGAGTTGCTTTTGGGATAGATTCCAGCCTTTAGTGACTCATTGTTATGAGCCTGTTATTTACGCTCATCAAGCAGCAGTAAAAATCTCACTCTGGCGGAAACAAGGAGGTATTTAAAAAACTGTCCCAATAGTCTCTTATCCACAGCAGCCAGGGTTAATCACTTTGGCCTCACAAATCAATTCTAAAGCTGTTGCTGACCATTATTTGGGGATTTTTTAGGTGGAAATTTAGAAGAAACAGCCTAACAATCTCAAGGGGTTAAAGGGCATTTTGGAAATCTGTCTAAAAGCCAGCAAGTGAGGTGTTCTTATGTCGATTGTGGCACCTCTGACAGAACTACTTTAGCTGATCCTCCACTGACTCAGATCTTTAAGCAAAACTGTCCTATCCAGCTTCATATTTACCATACAATAGGTATAACAATGGCATCAATCCACTCACATAAGTCATAAGCGTAATTCCCAAAATCACCCTAAAAAAGCCAACACTGATCACAATTTGTCTGAGTCTATAATAGCTTTGGGAAACTCTCTCATTTTCCACATCATCACACAGTGTGTGGTCTGTACTCAGAGGACCAGTTCATCTCTCATATCAATAAAAGTTCTTCCCTTCAGAAAACTTCCTTTAAACCAACGATCATCAGTCTCAATACCAGAGACTGTGATTATAGTCAAATGTATTTTTGTCTGATCTAACACAAAGAAAGTAACAATAATGCTCTAATACTTCGTCATTAGTATGTTACGATAAAGAGGTAGTGATTGAAGCATTGATTGACAGCTATAAACACCAAACAATGAGCATGAAAAAAAAATAATCTCATCTCTGGAGAGTATAAATACAAAGCTTATCACAGCAGCCACTGAAACAAAGTTCTGTTGCTTCAAAGCTGACACATAAATATTCACAATCTGGACTGCACGCTGTTTCTGGGTGAATATTCTTCAACTGACAAGATCATATTGATCCCAGGGGAGAGTACAGACATAAATCATGGAGTTTTTCAAGCTATTGTTTCTCATTTTCTAACCCTAATCCTAACCCTAAGACGTCACGGGGAAAATGTTCTCAGTCAAATTTAGCACAGCAGACGGGCCTTGAATAGGAGTAAAAACTGGGTTTAAACTCCCTGACCTACCACTTCAGGTCCTCTGAGCTCTTGCTTTAGCTTGTCAAATTGACTGACAAGCTTCTCAAGACCTAAACCTTTTCGGAAGCAGTCGCAGTTTAAATCCCTGTTCCAAACCAGCAGCCAAGCCGTCATACAGCACCACGAAGCAAAACCGTGAGATTCAGTCAGAATATAAAAAGGTTATGTTCCAAAATAATAATATCTCCATCCTGGCTCTAATATGCAACAACAATAGCCATGTTTTCCTTTCACTGCACTGGGGACGGCTATTTGTTTGGTTTCTGTGGCCTGCACACAACACCACCCCACTGATTGTTTGAATTACACATTGTAATGTATAGAATCTCCTGTTTGTGGCTCGTGTAAGCCGTTTCTGTTTAAATTCAATACATTTGGTTATCGGTTTAGCAGGCCACCCAGCGTGACTCGTTATGCAGACGGATTAAAGATGAACACAAACACAACAAAGACACATTCTGCAATATATTCTGCAATAACTTCCCTATCAGCGCAACAGGATTATAATAAAATATAAAACAGTGGCATCTTATACAATACTTAATGCAGACTTTGCAGTAAATAGCAAATGAACAAGTGATGCATATTTGCCCAAACAAAAGCTTATGGCTACCTGCATTCATTTCGCACTGCATGTGTGTGTAAATATGAATGTGTATGTGTTGTATTAGAGTAAGTGGCTGCATATATAGTGTTGAATGTGTTACTGGTATTATAAGTGTGAATGTTTGTGTGTGAAGCGGTGGAGAGCCGCCAGGCCTCATTATTGTCATTCTCCTCACCGCCTAAAAGAGAGGCAAAAGGAGGCAAAGAGAGGCAAAGCGGCTCCTTTCAATCGAGGAGCTGAGGAAAGACAGACACAAAAGGCTCAAATTAAACAAATGCTGGAAAAGCGGCTTGGAGAGCCAGCCCGTGGTCATACACTTTGAATAAGAGTGAACGGGTGCAGGGATAACCCATCTGCGTCTTTCAGCCAGCAGACCACACAGATGCGCTCCATTGCAGTATTCAGCTCAGCTATAGGTCCAAAAACACTAGGGTGCCAGTTGGTGTGCATGTCCTATATCCTTCTGGTGTTTCAGAGTTCATGTGTCCACCAATAAACTGATGCTGTTGTTTCTCAGAGCCTCTGGCCTTGGCTCAAACCTGGAATTGGTATCCATGTGTGGTTTCCTTGAGAGCAAATAGCCACAACTGCCACTAAAGCATCAACATGTAGGACACCTGTACAGGGTCAGTCCCGTTCATCCAAGTTGTTTTTGTAGGTTATAGTTGTTCTTCATTCCACTGCTCTCTTGTGCAGTTAGGTTGCAGGAGACAGAAACTCAAATCACTGAAACCACAGCAAAGTGTGTTCATCTGCAGATGTTGTTCCAAATTCTCTTTCAGAGTTGCCATGTCATGACAATCTCATCCTCCACTCATGTGACGTCATAATATTGCACACACATATATGGAGTTTTGCTGGAGAAGCAACGCAGTGGAAAGATGTTTGCACACATGCATATCTGGAGCAAATTTAGGC
Source organism: Rhadinocentrus ornatus (assembly GCA_037177495.1). Taxonomy (NCBI): domain Eukaryota; kingdom Metazoa; phylum Chordata; class Actinopteri; order Atheriniformes; family Melanotaeniidae; genus Rhadinocentrus; species Rhadinocentrus ornatus. The sequence goes on along the minus strand of JBAMHW010000007.1, from coordinate 19,741,796 downwards.
AGTAATGATTTCACTGGTATAGGTTCTTGTGTGTGCTTCTACTAATATTTCCTTCAGTTTGGGATACTGGATGTTAAACCGTCTGTATTGTCCATGACACTGATGCTGAGAGTCTGCGATGAATCAAGAGAGAAAGTTGGTGGGGTGAAAAGAAAGTGGGTGGACACATCAAGTCCTTATGGCTTCACATCTGGAACAATGAGGAACAAGAGAGGAACGCTTTAGCATTAAATCATTTTTGACAGATACAGAACTGATTCTAATATGATTGGTGAGTTCTACAATTGTGCACACTTGTGCAGTCTGCTGATAAAATAAGCAAATACGTGTTATTTCAGACATTCTTGTCCAGATCAACTTACATTTTCTACATCAAATATGGCCACATTGAGACCCGAGGTTACATCAAGGGTAGTTTTGGGGAATTCAAAGATAAAAATAAAAAGTAAAAAGTAACTGCAATTGAGAATAGTTCAAAATCCCTGTTTAATGCTTAGTGCAGGGGTCAATCACAGGAAGGCAGGAAATGGTGCAATCACAGCAGACAGAGTTGGCAAAAGGGCAAAAACCATAGTCTGAAAATCCAAATGTCCTACTCTACAGCAATAAACCTCACGGCTAAATGTTAAAGCAACATATTTATCAATGGATTTGGGTTTGGATGTAACTATATGAAAAATGCTCTGCAGGTCAAGATGGTTCACTGACTACATTTTTCTAAAATTAGATTTGCTGAATATATTAAGTGAAAGCCCTGTATCTGAAATCATTGTTTTTGTGGGCTTTGTCTCTCCATCTTCCAATGTCTGTCTTTTGTAATATAGCTGCATACATATATAGAAAAATCCTTAAGTGCACATTCATGCAGTAAAATTTTTTCATTTGCTTTTGTGTGAACTGACTTGCAGCGGCGAGGATTAAGCACTTGTCCTTTTCTGCTGCAGCTTTCAGCTCTTACGATGCATCTGCACTGACATGACGTCGCATCCAGGGCCCACTTCCTCCCTCTGCAGGGGTTGCAAAGGGGAGTCGGATAGGGAGATGGAGGGAAAGTGGTGGGAGGAGATGTTGGGCGAAGAGGAGGAAGAGAGGACATGGCAGGAGGAAGAGAAGGAGCATTGGTTCTGGATGGAAAAGAAATGCAAAAACAGCATGGTTAGCTGGAAATTTTATATCCTCACTGATAATGAAAAGAGTAAATGCAGCAGCCACTGTATGTACTGCAAAACAATTCATTCAGCATAACAATGCCAACGTTCTGCACTTGATCTTTTAAAGCCATCTTAAAGGTTTTCCACTTAGTATTTTCTGGAGGTGAATCAGTTTAAACCGATAAAAATAGTTAAAAACAGCCCACTTTTCATTTTAAGACACTCAGATGTGTACTGCAGTTCATTAATCTTGCTGGAAAAGACAAGAGTTTAATTTTACACACAGTTTTCTGACATGACATCATACAGTTTGCCCTAAAATACTTAGATTATCTTCTGATTTATTTTTAACTTTGACATAAAACTGATTTCTTTGCATTAGTTTCAATTAGGCAAATAGTTTGGACCAGGATGGCATGAGGCTTGGATTATGTAACAGTTCCTATTTAGCACTAAAGACAAAGTACAGCTCTGCCTGATGGGAATGTTATTAGTTTTGCTGGTATTTGGCCACTAAGGAATTAAAAAAATTTGATCTGATGTTGGTCTTTAAATGGCAAATTGAACAAAGTGTTATATCTATCATAAGGCTTGCATGACTGTTGCAACAATTCATCACAAAATCATTCAGATTTTATTTGGAAAATAATAAATTTACAGTTAATCCAAAGGTTTATTAGCCATAAATCCCAAATTACATGACAATATGTCCCACAGCTATTAAGACATTTCAGTCTGGGCTAAGGCAATTCGCTGACTAAATGGCTAAAAATGAAATAAAAGATTTGTTTGAACATGTGTGCTGCCAGTCTGAGACAAACCCACACAATGCAGTGTGTGGGAGATGTGTGACTAATGTGGGATAATGTTTCTGAAGCTGCTGACAAACTAGCTCCTCTTTCTGTCCGTCTGTCTCTCTGTCTGTTACCATGGCTATTTTGCCTTTGAGGCCTTCAGTTCCAACTCTAGACGCCGTGCACTTTCGCTCTATGAGTGCGAGTCTGAGAAAGTTGCCTGCATCAGTTGGTCCATTAACTGGGGCTGGTTCAGCTTCAATTTTGCCGAGAGGCTGGCGGCTGTAATGAAGTTATTTAATGAGGCATAGAGGGGCCATCTTTGTTCCAGTCCCGGTGACCACGCCTGCCACTGGCATGGACAGAGGAGGTGCCATTTGGGAGCAAATTACACAGATTTCACCCCTGCCAGAGTCTGAATAAAGCCTTTACTGGGTGATGGATGGGTGCTAAGGGACATCACACTCAAACAGAGCCACCTCTGGCCCTTGGGGGCCGGAAATGACTGACAGCAAAGTGAAGGGGAAGAGGATAAAAAAGACTGGAGAGGAAAAGAGCGCTAATTCTTTCATCCTATTCTCTACTCAGAACGCCTTGAGTTTACGGTACAATTGAGTTTATTTTTGATAGTGTTGTGAGATTTCAAAACACAACATATCACATGGCTCATGACATCAAATATTGTTAAACTGTTGGTTAAATACTGATTTGACTGCTGTTACTTAAGAGTTTAGTAGTGGATTATGGCTTATGTGTGTGGGGAGTATGTGGGTGCATGGGACCTTGACTGTTGCTGTGGCTGTAAAACAAATTGTCCTTCAGTAATAGTGTAGACCAGATAACCCAGTTTTCTCTAATCCAAACATTCACATTGAGCCCACGAGTACCTGCAAAATACTGACTAACATAACAAACATCAATATAATGTTTCTGAGTTAGAAAAAAATTATGTGTGCAGTTAAGGATTAACATACGTAGCTTTGATGTGTCCAGTTTTCCTCTGTTTGGACTCTCCCCCCTGCTTCTTCTTCTGTCTTCTTGCTGGCTTCAGATAGCGCCTGAGAATAGTCAACAAAATAAAATGTTAACACACTTGGTCAGGAGTTCATGTCCACCATATTGTTATCAGTTCTTACATCAGTTCTATTACAAAAACGAATTATAAAATCAGTGTCCCAGCAACCACCGACTGTTCACTGTATCTTTGGATGACCTTCTTCGAAGTTACTTTAATGTCTTTCTTACACAATATGTTCAATACAATCTGTTACACATCATTTAAATTTTATATGAAATAAGTTGAAGGAAATTTATGGTAAATTTAACTGTTCTGGGCATCCATGAATGGGCTGCAGTGTTTTGTTGGTTATTTTCTATTTACAGGCTTAAATTATTATTATTAAAGGAGTCTGAAAGCATGTATAGGATTTTTTTCAGCGCAGCCAAGGCACCTGATTGAAATATTACCCATGAGAAGTATTTAGACTCGACATTGTTGTACTAAAAGATCCTAAATTTATTTTCAGCTTCTCACACTGTCAGAAACATGCACGGTTATGACAGGCTGTATTTCAAACCAAACTGGGATTATTTTAGTTCCCCTAACAAAGTGTTTTGGTGTCTAAGTCTTGCCAAACAGCAATTAAAAGCAAAAATAACACAATGGTCTCACGTGGGACTCAGAAAAGACTTGAAACACTTTACTCAGTAAGAAACTAATAGAAAAAAAGTTGCTTTTACAGGGGACTGGAAACCCGGGTCTTTATGACAAAAGGGTCGTGTGACTCGTCTCCTACGACCTTCCTGGTATTTACCAGTCTTTTCTGTGTGGGCTGAACATCGAGTGTTGCTTCAGAGAAGGAACCCCAAAGGGAACCATTCCATACAAATCTGTGTATCACAGTTTCTCTTACACTCAAATTATGCATGCTGCATTAAAAAAAAAAAAACAACAAAAAAAAGTAACACTTTCTGCATTTATAGTGATTATAATTCAGGTCTTTGGACACTTACACTCTAAACCTACACTCAATTCTACAAGGGCTGCAGTCCTGCAGGCTTTCTATGTATCCCTGCTCCAACACAACTTACTCAAATTAATGAGTCATTGTACAGAACTTCATAGGCTGTTAGATCCATTTAATTTGAGTCAAGTATGTTGGACCAGGGATACATTAAAACCTGCAAGACTATGGCCCCCATAGGACCAAATTGAGTTGCCCTGCTCTAAACATACTGTACGTGAAGAACCAGTAGCAACTAAAGGCCTTATTCTGGGTTTCCTTATGTCACCAGAACCTGGATAAAAATAGCACTTGAATACACTGCAAAGCCTGTGTCTATGTCCCATCTAAGATGTATGACCCATACCTGTGCAAGAGGACATAACTTTGCAGAAGGGAGCAGTACTTTATGTATTATTCAAAAAGGTATAGTGTACAGAGGATAAAAAAAAACATTAACAAAGTAATGTTTGTCCAACGTCAGGCAATTATTTGTGTATTTTTTAGTGTCAAATATAGTTTTAGCTTAGTTAAATGTGTTTTAATGTGTTTACACCATTTCAAAAAACCTGCATTCAGATTTTAACTACATCATCTGGATTGTATTGCATAGTAATGTTTTTACCAAGCATTTAAGCCTTTATGCACTGAAAGATAAGACTGTTGACATCACATTTAAGTGGACAACTCATTCAGGAATGAGTTGCTCCTAGCAACTAGGATGGGTTAAATGCAGAGAAAGAATTTGCCAGCTGGGATTAATAAAGTATAAATTATTATTATTTATTATTATTACTACGTACCATTAGCGTAATCTCTCAAATATAGACCATTAAATCAACTTGTTCAATTGGCAAGAAAAAGCAACAAGTTTTTTAAATGTTCCCAGAAGGCGCTCATTCATCCAGTTTAGGTTATTTAATATAGGTTATGTCAAATCAACTGGATTGGGTTTAGTTTCTTGAAGACATCTGATGGAGATAATGGGAGATTTCACTATCCCACACCCACTATCTTTACCAGAACTGAAGAAACTCTTCTGGATGAGAGTGAAAAATGTCTTCAAGAAACTAGACCCAGTCTAGTTGACTTGACTCAACCTACACTGGCAATCCTCCAAAGCACTGCCGCCACAAGTGGCAGGAAAGAAATATGACTACGATGAACTATATGTTTACAAGGATAACTTGGAGATGTTTTTAAGATGACAGTGGTATACATTGAAAAGCCAAGAGAGACAGACATCACTGATGCTCCTGGAATCTATAATAGGCGATTGCTAGTATTTAAGAGGCCAAATGCATAACAAGAGGTCTCTCACAATGATTGTAAATGTGTGTGGGAGTAGAAGGAGCTGTCCAGGTTAGAGCAACACCACAGACTTGTTGTACATGAAGCTATTATGAAGATTAAAAGAACAAACAATGTTTTTGTGTTTGCCTATTGCTTAATAGTGGCAATAAAATGACACACTAGGCAAAATTTCATAGACTACTTCTATGAGACTGAGACACACTGATGTTTTGGCTATTTGCCTGTACAATCCCTGTGCTTACATTATAAAAATGGCAGCTACTGTCATTCAAATCAGTGAAGAGGAGAAATTGTCTTCCAAGAACAGAAGGACAAGCTCCAGACTGAGCAGAAGCAATCATCAGAAAGCACTAAGTCAAGGCAGGATGCCAAATCTTGCTTTTCACTCCTCCAAGAATATTTATCTGAAGGTTTCTCTCAGATGTCATTTACCAGATTTTCCTAACCAATAATGAGCGTGTAAAGCCCTATAGTGTGAAACACTGAACCACTTCAAAGTAATTCAAACTGTGAAAAATCTGGTCCATTGGACCAACATCACAGGACTTTTTATTATTAATACTTATAGTCAATTTGAGAACCGGTTGAAGATTTTTAAAACACACTTAGCAGACAGTCATATTTCTTAAGCAGTGTATTACATGCTTATCAGCAAGTTTTCAAACTAAAACTCATCTCCTTCTATGCTTATCCCATTATCTAATATTAAATTCTATCCAGGCACAGGGACAGTGTTCACCAGCTTTAGCGTGACATTATTAACAGCTGCTGCTGTTGTTGTTATTGGAGCACCAATTTACTATTATGGATGCGTGACTGTGCTCCGTCAGTCTGTGAGAGAGCACATGGCAGGGGAGATAATATCATCACTATGGTGACAACAGGATGCGGGCCATCCCAAGGGAGGCTGGGAGAGTCACACAGATGCTAACTGACTGAGGCTTACGCACACAATCACATGCACTCACATGAAAACAACATATAAATCAACACAAATAGTTTGTGCACCTGCTAAAAACATTCTAAAAAATAACAAACAGTCATATAGATTAATGATCTTTAACTTAAGGTATAAACTGTCTACACACATGCACACGCATACATTGGAATTCTTTATTTGTGTCCCAATCCTAACAGGAAGCAGGGGGACATAAACATTAAAGATGCAATTATGTGATTGTCTGGCTGGACCTGCTAGTATGAGGCACACAAACAAACATCAGGATCCAGCAGAAATGTGTGAGCTGTCACTCTCAAAAACCTGAGCAGATGTGTCTCAACAAATTTTTCTTTACTTTAAGCATAAATATGTTAATCTACCGTCGGAAGGTTGTGATAAACAATAAAATATTCTGACGCTTTTATCCACCGACAACAAATCTTAAGCTCTCAAATCCCACTGACCTTGAGATAAGTAAACTATAACAGAGATGTTACATAAGTATCCCAGTGAGCCAGCTCTTACAAACCTATAATATGTAGCCAAAATGTCTCCTTTAGCAAAATCAAGTTTGCCTCATTATGTTTTCATATATTTTGTTAAGTGTGTTGTAGGGACTTCCAGAAAATGTCAAACTAAAGGTTCTTTGTAAAGTTATTCTGTAGCTGTGAAAAAAAACTCAGTAAAGGTCATTTCACACAAATGCCCTGGACATATAGATGACAAAATATATTGTCCAACTAAAGGTGAAACTGGTTTTTTTCTGATCTGTAGGTGGTGATAACAGACCAGCTTTACAACAGCATCCTAACACAGATGGAGGAAAACACACACTGCTTAAAAATTCTGTAGGAGTACATTTAAAGTCAATTTGGGATCATTTGATAACCTTAACTACGTTATTTTATGCCTCAACCTAACCAAAGAGCAGGTGAGAGTTAAACAGATAAAATGGACGTTTCCCAGTTTAAACTTCTTCAGCTCAGTCCACAAACACTAACAGACGCTAATGAGAAAATGCTAAATACCAACTTTGCTACACAGCACAAAACATGGCTTCCTTTAATAGACACAGTTTAACTCTCACTTCAGCAGCACATCACTATCTGTTCCAACATGATGATATCCACTTTCCGCATCTCATGCTTATAAAGAGGTAGAGAGAGTAGTGGTAAAAAAGATTGCTCCTTGCAATTTCATACATTTCTACTGTGCTTAAATAAAGAATGTATAAAGTTATATGTCAAATGTATATGGATAAGGTTAGAATTACTGTACATTATTAAATTTATATGCTACAAAAGCCATGATTAAACTGTTAGAAAAATCTAAACTCCTGGCTTACACATGTAGACATTCATACACTGAGATTTACATCACTTCATGTGAATGCTACACAACAGAAATCAACAAGGATACATTACCATCTCACAATATACAGGCAAAGATTTTTGACATTATTCTGTTTTGGAAAAGTGGGCCAATATTCCACACTTTCTGTTGAGATTTAAGCTACTCACCACTATCAACACTTTAACCTCCTTATGTAAACTTTGTATAGTTATTAATAAGGGCTTTTCCTCTCATGTCAGATGCTGCAGTGTGTGACAAAGGACACCTTCTGAAAGATGCACCCTACCTTGAAAAAACTGCAATTTTTGATGTCCAGGGACTGATGATGAACTGGAAATATACTAACCATGAATGCACACAATGCATTCTGGTAAGTAACAATAAATATAAACAGAAGTGCACAACAAAATCCCCAAAATATCTTGCGCAGCCTAAACCATGAACCATATTCTTTCAGTTTTTATAAAAGTCTTGCTTCGTTTGTTCTTTAAAGCATCAGTTAAATATGCCCAATCATTTTAATCTCTCTTTATTTATTCTAAGTACACTCATATTTCTTGGATTGACATGACAATAATGGTTTTCCACTGCAAATTTTAGTTATGGCTTTTCTTGAATCGTGACTACAAGAACAAGAAGCAGAGAAGTGTGACCTTTTTCAAACTCAAGTAAGACTTACAGCTACTTTGGTTTAATTAAGAAGTGCTGGTTTCTGAGAAAGGCCATCTAATTCTAGTTATTTTATGCAGAATTATAAGTGTATCATCACTATGGACATGAGATGGCAATAGACATGAATTTATAATGTCATTAGAAAATGGGGAATAGAAATGTTCGCTGACAGAAACCACAGCAAAAAGATTAAAATCCAGAAATAAAAAGAGAAGAAGATGTAGGCTTCACCTTGTAGTTTGTGTTGGCTGGAAATGTTCTTTTAACCTGTATGCAGATAAAATAAAAAGTAAGGGTGCAACAAAGTTAATGAGCAGCAGATACACCATGTGTCTTCATACACTCAGAGTTTGTTTTTATTACCTGCACTCGCACTGACTGTGCTCTATAAAGGGCAGCATAACGAGCTCATGCTTCATGAAGGACGTCCTCATCAGCTGCACACAGAGCAAAAAAAAAAAAGTCATCTCACATATATCATTTCCTAAAGCTCATAGGGATTTACACGTGTGTGTGTGTTCATACCTCCATGGTAAGTGTGTGCGTGAGTGAGGGCACGCACTCCAAGGCCTCATCAGCACAGCAGCCACCACATCGCTTCACAGACACGCAGGATGGGATGAAGAGATGGTGGATCTCCCCTGGTAACTCCCGCCAAACCTCCACCAGCGTTTCCCGAGGCTCACAGCCACTGCGTGAATACACCTCCAACCACCGTCTCACTGGTGGATGAAGATATAGAGAAGTTACAAAGTTATTTTTACTGTTTTGGCTCCATGACGACAACGTCTTTGTAGCAACGTTTGGACAATACCTTCTCGACCTTCCCTGGATTTGGGGGTGTCTGCAGGGCGCCAGTGAGCAAGCTGGAGAAAGAATGAAAATAATAAATGCACATTGAAAGCTTGTTTAACAATAAGTTTCCATGTCTTATTGTCCTCCTAGAGAGAATTCTGTGTTGTAACTTAGAGACATGATGAAGTCAGCAACAAAGGGTTAAACTTGAGCTTTAGGAGATTCTAATGGAAAAATATCAGAAATCAAAAGTTACTATGACTCAAATTATAAGTTCACAAATTACAACATTGTTTCTCCATTAAACAAATGAAACACATTCAGTTAATTTAATTAAATAAACAATAAGGTGCATGAAGAAACCCCAAACTTATTGCACTGCTGAGAAAGCTTCAGTGTATTTGTTTTTTTATAATTTACATATAAAGCAAAGGAATTTCATTTATATGCTGTTATTCATCCATAATTAGCACTTATTTCAGAGGTAAACCATTATATGGCTGTAGTAAAGCTTTCTTTAGTGTCTACGACCTCCTGTTTGACACTGTTGTAAAACCCTGCTGAAGCGGATCAACAGATCAAAGTATGCTACGTTAATGAACACCACAATATTTCACACCTGAGATCAAAACACGACAAGCCCAATAAAACCTGTTGGTAGATAACAGAAAGAAAACAAAACCTCTGAACTCTGAACTATTCAGATGAACTTGCAAGAGGGTTAGAGTAGGTGTGACAGCAACATGAAACATGAAAGATTCATTTTTGGGTCTTGCTATAACATTTTTCCTGCATAGATGTGGCCTGCATGCCTATTTCAAGATAACTGTCTGTGCACGTGATCCAATTTCAACCCAGTCTCAACATCCATGATGTTTTGCAGGAACCACTGGATATTTGAACCAGTTGCACCTGCTGTATTTGGCTTGAAGCCTCTAACCTGCTCTGTTTGAGACATTTTCAGTAGCCCTTCAGAGGGTTGCCGTGAGAGCGTCTGCCTCTGGAAGAAATTAATAAGATAAATATAACTTTTTGAAGAAAATGGTTGGTCTAAATATATTTTTGCTACTTTACATTATTCCATTTTAGATTTTTCCATTTTTACAGCTCATCCTCTATTGTTTTTTTGTATATTAGTCACGTGGCACAGCTTGTAAAATCCTATAAAGAAATTTTTCATCATCTACTTACTTTTTTTGTATTTTTATTTCTTTAAAGATTTAACCCAAAAAATAATACTTGTTGTTTGGCTTGCAACCACTTAAAGTAAATGTTAATGTATTTACATTATACATCACATTCACACACCGATGACAGAAGCTGCCATGCAAGGCGCTAACCACAACCCATCAGGAGCAAGGAGGAGGGTTTGGTGTCTTGCTCAGGGACACCTCGACATTAGCTTGATAGGCCGAGAATTGAACCGGCAACCCTCAGGCTACAAGACAACTATTCTACTCACTGAGCCACGCCGCCCTCTTAACAGAAAAGTGGTGTTATCTCAACTAAATATGTGGGAAATCTGTGCATATTTCAATTAGAATCATTTTATGACATTTTGAAGGCAGCTTCAATTTTGGCTTGGGAAAAGCTGCAAGACTAAAATGGTGCTTAATATGTTTATTACTAATAAACTCATATGGCTCCCTATTATAAGCTTTAAGTAGCTTCCTTGGGGTGACCCTTACACACCCTTTTCATTGTACATGTGTTCACTGTACATGCTGTATTTCTCTATAACTAAACTAAGCTAAACTAAAGAGCAAGTCTTTTACTCTTGATGGTGTTGGTATATTAAACCTTCAATACTTATGCATATCACTTTGGTGTCAGGAACCTGTTTTTAAAAAGCTTATTACATGTTTATTATTGTTCATTTTTATGAATTTGTTACATCAATTGTAACTTGTCTGGGGAAGACTACTCACTGTAGCTTTAGATAGAAAATTTTTCCAATTTTTTCTTTGTGAATGATGTCAGATAGATCTAATTTATTGTTTCTATCTTCTTTTTCCCACATAATACCCCAAATATTTTCAGATGGTGGCACATCTGGACTGCTAGCGGGCCAGTTTAGCGCCTGGACTCCTAATACAGAGCTACGATGTTGCACCACATGGAGAACGCAATTTGTAATAGTCTTGCTAATATAAGCAAAGCTTTTCCTGATGATTACAGATTAGCAAGTTAACCACAGATTAGCAAGTTAACCATGTCACATGCACCAGTTCTGCCAGTCCTTTTATAATAAATGATGTAGCACAGTATTGTGTTTATTTCCACATTAAAATTAAATAGTTGAAATATTTGCCCCCAAATTTTTTATTGATTGGCGAATTCCTGCATGTTTTCAATTCCAAAATTAGTTTTTAATGCCTTTAATGTACCTATTCTGTTGCCAATTAAACTGATTCAACCTGACTTCATGACCAACGGGTCCACACTGCAGTTTTCCAATTAAGACTAAACAATTTTACAAAGATTCCACTTTTCACATAACAAGAGTGTATACATTTCCACAAAACCTAATACAGAAAAATATAGCACTTTGATGAGCTACAAATCAGTGCACTGTATTTTTATTTGAATTTCCGAGACAGAACTTTTTTGGGAAATTAGGGTGTATTTTTTTTTTAATGTTTTATTGTTTCTTTTTACATTAAGAAAGGGTCTGAATGCTTTCTCCACCAATAAAAAGCACACAGGAAGAGAAAACAGATTTATAGTTCCATGTTTGAGTCAATGTGTGCATGAAGACCAAGGCCACTTGTAAGGGAATGTAGACTTTGTCCAGTTGCCCCGTTTTTAACTGCTCCACCCCCTTCCACACACACACAGATACACACACAAAAACAGGTTTGGCGCTCACTGATTCAACAACTTTGAGTTCAGCTGGGGCTGAAGCCATTTTGTGACCGGTATGAGCTAAACCAAGTGTCTCTTCTCTGTATCAGTCAATGAGACAAGTCTAAGATTAACTCCTTTTGGCAGTCATATCTGGCACACACACAAACAGACACACGCTCCTAAGTGCCAGCCCAGAGCCATCTGCACTGGCAGCACTATCTGTCAACAGTCTAACCCATCTAACTACCAGCCACTCCCTGAGCACACTGTGCAGATGGGCCATGTGTGTGTGTGTGTGTGTGTGTGTGTGTGTGTGTGTGTATGAAAAAGATCTGTCCCTAGAGCTGAACATCAGCTCTATCACACTGAACCTCATCACCACAAGAGAAGAAGGACGACCTTTTTTTCAAATAAGCTGTCAAAGAATCAGACAGCATGAAAGCAGTCTTGGGTGTGAAGGTGAAGAGGCTTTCTGGTGCACACTGTTGTGTGCTGTGTAGTGTCTAGGATGATGAATGACTAAAAAATACAGAATACAGAAGCTCAGTCTGGGCTGGATCCCACACTGCCTCAGAGCACTACCTGTCCCAGATAGAAGCCTCCAGACATAAATAAAAAAAAAAAAAAAAACAGTGCGCAGGTCTGTCTTTGAATGTGTGTAAAACTGAGCACGTAAACCACATCAAGGACCACGTCGGTACAATCGATGAGCATTTCATATGAATAATTACCCTCTGCGTAAATCAATCAAAGCAACCCCTCTCTGAACTCTGAAATAACGGAATGTTCTCCATGTGCTACTTTCAGATAACCAAGCTTTAAATTTAACTAACTAATAGTTAATTGCACATGTATAAATATTTAATTTATTTTTATTGTTTCCTGCAAGCTATTAATGAGCTGTCATTAACAATTTGGGGATTGCTGGACTGAATACACTTAGTATGCCCTTTAATGGTGCCACGGATAACACACAATGTGTCTGTAAATAAAAAAGTATGTTTTTATATTTTGCAACAGATGAAACACATTAATAAGGTAGTTTTAGTGGTACTGGCAGGGTGATTCGTTACTTTTAGACTAAGCCAGGGGAGATCTGGCTGTTTACTGTGTTCTCAGCCTTTATGCAACACAAAAAAGTGGCATCTTTTCACCCAACTAATGAATGCAGAGATGAAGCACTGATCCAACAATACCAAACTACTCTTTCAATGTTAATGTCAATACATGGTTTACTGCTCCAGATTTCCCAAGTCTTCCCATCCTAGGTAGTCTAAAAGTACTTTTTTTTCTAAATAAATATCTAACAATAGAGACAAAGTAAGAGGATTATAAACAACCTGGCAACTCATTAACTGTCCTTATGGATGGCTCAAACCTGATCCAGCAAGCATTATTGTGCACAAATGTTTAGAAAAACCTTTAGTCTTATATATAGTAAATAGTGACTAAAAGAAAGTATAGTTAACTGTAATATGTAGTAGCTAAAACTGCAGTCTTACATCCAAGAGGATTATTATGGCGTAATTCCGTCACAGGACCTGAGGTGACAGGTGTCATTGACCTCGGAGATAGTTGCTACAAAGCTGTACAAAAAAAATTCGATTGTTTTTATTGCTAAAACAGTGGCAGTAAGGTTGAAATGAATCCCTTCAGTTCCAGTGGAGGTCTGACCATTTCACACATGCTCTCTACTGAGGTCAAATGGTCCATACATACCTTGGCATGGGACGTCGGTATTCTGGTGAGCAGCAGGAATTGAAACATTCCAAGAATAACTTGAAGCATAATCCCCATTGTGCAGGAGTCCAAGGGACACGCAAAAATTGTTTTTATGGACCGATCCAAAAAGAGAAGATGGCTTGTCCTTCTTCCGTGTCCTCCGGTTCCTTGTCTATCCGGTTGAAGACACAAATATCCCGCTCTCATTCACCAGTCTCCCCTCTGTAAAAGGGCTCCCAGGGTGGCATCATCAGTGTTGGAATATTAACTTTATAGTACAGCATTTCAGGCTAAATGAAGATATAAACATTACCAAAAGTCAGTTCAAACCTAAACTCATTTACCTAAGAGTAGATTGTCTAAAATACTGCCCATAGTTAAGCTGAACAAATAAAAACAGACCAAATATGTCTTTCTTCTGATATTTGATGTATAACCTTGGCACCACAGCTACAATGTCTGACCTTTTTTCCTTGAAACTTGTATGAACTTTAAAGCAATGCCTTTTCTTATTGTTAATGCTATTATTATGTGGGGCAGTCAGTGTCAGTCTTGATCCATAGAAGCCGGCAATGGGGGCTCCGGCCGGCGTGGCGTGACGGAGAGATCATACAGATTCCCGCTGAAACGTGGTGTGATCATAAAATCCAGCTTGTATAAAAATAAAAAAAGAAAAAGAAGAAAAAGAAAGAGAAAAAAACATCACACCATCCAAGCACAGGACGTTTATCCGTTAAAGACCCGCAGCTCTGACCGGTTTGCAGATTGAAAGTGTCGCATATTCCTCTCCCCTGTCTCGTTCACGGTTTCACCACACGGTCGCTCCAAATGAAAATGTGACGTTTCCCCTCCAGGAGCATCTTCCCGTTTTTTTACCCTCTTTATAAATAAACCTAAAATCTGGTCCTCCGCTGACATGGTAGTGCAGCTGCAGCGGAGTCAACACAGCAGCAGGCAAGTCCGCTCTCAGACACAGAGGTCTGGTAAGGCAGTCTTCTTTTGTTATTGTGATCGGTTTCCTTGTTTCCTTTGCCCTTGAGACGCATGCAACGTAACCGTTGCGCTGCCAACTTTTTCCAAAGGGGACAGGCGCACTGGATACAGGTGCAGCGTCTCTATTGGTCCCAAAGTGGGGGGATCAGGGAGCCTCCAGGGACCCCCTATGCAAGTGAGGAGCGTAGCTGTGCTGTCTTCCGATGACACGGAGGTCATGCCTCTGGAGTATTCTTTTAAATTTGATAGGTTTCAGTTACCCCGCAACACATGTTGAGAATTTTATTGTCACATTTGAATATTAATACAGATTTTTTTAAGTAACTGGAAAACTCTGAGCATTGCTACAATTATTTCTGAATAAAAATTTCCAATTTTATCTGATTGTCTTTTAAGGTCTAAGTTTAATAGCAACCTTTTTCCTTTTTTTTTTTTTGCAGTTTGCATGGCAAAACAACATCTTCTTGTTCATTTTGGATTGTCAACGGTTTGCTGGAAACGGTCTTATTTAATTAATTTCCCTCACAATTTGTAAACATAGCTGCTTGTCCAGTGAAGCTGCTGACTCGGAGTCTTGCCTTTCGTTATTTCATGTGTGGCCATGTATGTGTGTGTTGAGGCACGCCAACACCACAATCTCAGTCATTATGGTGTGTTTGGGTTATGACAGGGCACTCACACGCCACATGAGGGTGAGGGTGTCTCTGAGCGATGCGGGGACAGAGTATCTTATCTCTTGCTGACGTCTCAGGGCAGGGGCTTTTGGTGACAAGAGCACTGTCGGGGAAAACGGTCATATCTCCTCTTAAGATTTCACAGCTCATACTTCTTTTATAGAAAAAACTTTGCCTCCATTTTACAGCCATAAGTAATTAGGTGTTGTGAGCCTTCAGGTGTCTGCAAACAAACATAATACTGTGTCAACGTTGCTGCAAAGTCAGATTTTAGCTGTATTCACTATGAATGTTTGATTTGAGGCTTAAAGTTTCCTTTACAAATTGTGACTACTGATGCAATAGAACAGAACAGTTCTGACTTCTGAAGAAAAGTAGATAAATAATTATCTAATAACAAGAATACTGACTCTGCAGTGTGGTTGCTTATTAAAAAGCTACTGTGCAACGCTGGACGTTTAAGTCTCATGTTATCTCTGCCAAGCAGAGGAAATGAATTTCACTTCGGGGGGAAATCAGTAAAATGGTAATCGGCTAAAAACGACACTTTTAAAAATGAGCATCTTTTAGTTTGAGACAAATTAAACAAGAAGCACTGACTGATGAGGAAAAACTCTGTTTTTTAATATTCTTTACTCTGACACTCCTTCAAGGAAAACATTAGGCATTGATGACAATCTCTGAAATCTAAAATCCGAGAGACAGACTGGTAAACATTTGCTCTGGATGCTCAAATAACCATCAAAAATACACTTTTTGTCTTGTTTTGGTATACTTAATTTAAATAATTGGTAAATGGTCCATATTTATATAGCACTTTTTATCCAAAGCACTTTACAGTATACATCACATTCACCCACTGGTGGCGGAAGCTGCCATGCAAGGCGCTCACCACAACCCATCAGGAGCAATTAGGGGTTCGGTGTCTTGCCCAAGGACTCCTCAACATGAACTCAACTTGGCTGAGAATCGAACCGGCAACCCTCGGGTTACAAGACGACCGCTCTACCTTGCCGAGCCATACCACCATATATTTACACAATTTCTTGTCATTACAATAGATCGACCATGAATAATGTAGTCAGTGGCACTTTTTTCAAGTCATAGAAATTTTGAATGACTAATACTGTTTAAAATAAACAGAAAATTTGTTTTTGGATGCAGTGCAGACAACTTCTGCAGACTCCGAAAATAACAGATTTGTGCAAACGGGCTAATTCACCAGGAACATGTTTTACTGCAGCTTCACAACTCACCTTCTCCAAAGACAGTCTGACGCTCATTAAATTTGATGGAGTATCCTAACAGACACTGATCTTCTGTTAAAAGATACTCTCTCTTTGTAATCAGCTGTCATCTTCTTTTAACTCACTGCAATCTGCCAGGTCCGGATGCTGCACAACTTTAACACAGAACTGTGTTATATTGCGATTTTAGAGTCCTTATTGTGTCTTCTTTGTATAAACAGTGAGGAGGTATGTTAATAAACTGCATGACAGGATGAAACTTCCAATTCCCACCCATGATGATCTACAGTGTCAGGATTACATCCCAGGAAAAACACGGGTGCAGAAAGTCAGAAAAACCTAGTAGTCTTAAAACTAACGACACATCTTCCATCTGTGGGCAACTTCGTCATCGCTGAGCAAAGCTGGATATCTACTTGTCCTCTCCCCCCTTGTGTTGTTTAAATTTCTCTAGAAACTCCACATGCTTCTGTCGCAGGATTTCAGACTGTTTCTTAAAACCATTGACCCTGCAAAACCACACAAGAGGTGCGGTCAGACTCAGCTTTGAGCATTAGAAAACGCCAACAATTCACTGTTTACAACATTAAAAGGAACAGCAAATGCAAATCAACTTGTAGGAATTGTTACACTCACCTGGCTTTCTCTTTGGCTTCATTGTAGATCTCTGTGATGACCCTATCCTTCTCATCCATGAAGTTACTGTGAACTTGTTCCAGTTTCCTGGAAGAGTCGGAGAAAAACTTTAGTTAACACGTCAATAAATTTATTTTGACCTGAAACCTCAGTGGTTTGCTGGCACTCTGTATTTAGAAGTTTGTTAAACTGTTCAAACAGCTTCTTAGATCACAAAGATGTGCACCTCAACCAACAGAAGTGGCACCAAGTCAAAGTGTGAAAACAAATCTAAAGCAATGAGTTGTCAGGCTGTGCCAAAACACATGACTCAGGGGGCCACTTTGTCCACTGAATAGTTCATTCATCCGGATGTGAATGAGCAGCAAAAAAATACTCACAATAAGGGTATTCATTAAATACTGGAATGTTTTGGTAGCAGAGTAAAAATAATCTATTTTCAGGATTAGTTTGCCACCTCAATCTTTACAGAACACTGTGAGATTTTTACTTGAAGAAGATCATGTGGGCTCCAATGCTGAGCATCATAGTAATGACACAGTAAGCCACCAGCCGATAGTTCCTCTTTCTCCTCTCCTGCTTCCCCTTGGTTGTCATCTCTGGAGTCTGATAGTGACGAAACTGCTCCCAGTAACGCATGTTGTCCTGAGCACTGGTGCTGATGGAAAGAGCAGCAGATTTGATCATGACTGGTGGCATGGAAGACAGTGGCGGGACAGCTGATACAATTACACTGAATACAGAAGGTAATGAGGTCTGAGTAATAAGGGTAATTTCTGTTAATGACATTATGAAAATACAGTTAACTATTACTACTGCCACCATGGCAGATGATTTTGTGGTTTGTATAAAGATTAATAGATTTGTATACCAAGCTAATCAACATCAAGTGCAACATCCCATTCCTCAACTTTAGGAAAAAAGAGATCAATTCCTCTTTTAGTGTTACTGTAAGGCTTTGAGGTTTGGTTGTTATGGCGGAAGAGCATGTCCAGAGATTGTTACTTCTTGCCACACTGTGTAAACATACTGCACAGCATGAAAACAGCTGTGGTTTTTCATACAGTGACAGTATTACAGATGAAAGTCAACACAAGCTAGCAGTCGTTACCTTTCATACGTGGCGTGACTAGAGGTAGATCTGAAGGCCTGGCCTCCACTGTATGGTTCTTGGATTTTGAAGTCATACTCTTTCCTGCTCAAATCTTTGCTCAGCACTCGGTAGGCTTTATTTAGCTCCACAAACTGGTTGTGCAGTGCTGGGTTTGATGGGTCACTGTCAGGGTGCAGCTGCATGATTAGAGGATGAAATCTACTGACTCAAGACATATTCTAGTGCCGGCATGTGATTATCTGTACAAGTTTCTTCTATTGGCACACATAAATATTCAGACACACAAGGTTTAAACTCAAACCAACCCTTAAAGAGATCTCAAGCCGTTAAATTATGCCACAACATCAGTACTCATTACCATCCTTAATTAGACTGGAAGCCACAACACGAAAACAATAAAATGCTTGTGAAAGGCTGCCCTCTTGTGGCTAAATGTTTTGACTTAAAGGCAGAGCATTTTAGTTAAGGATATACCTTCTTAGATTTGTCAAAAAAGGCATTTTTTATTTCATCAAAGCTGGCATCTGACTTGACTCCCAGTAGGTCGTAGTAGTTCACAGCTTTTCTGTGGTGATAAAGCAAAATCAAAACATAACTCAAAACGAATCAGGTATTAAGACCTGTGCAAATACAGCGTAGACAATCATCAAGATGTTTTCAGCTATGACAAAACCATACAAGAAGACATGCGCATATATGAAACATTTACCTGTGTGCATAGTTCTGGGACAGCATCCGCTGTCCACTCCTGTAGCACCAAAAACAACTGTAACACAGACGCAGCTGAGCCTCCAGCTGCATGATTTACGATTTCTGAGATTAACCTGCATATAAAGGACAGATGTTAACATCAGCAGTGACAACATTGCAGAGTTCAGGCAAATTTGCAAGCTTTGCAACATGTTATTATTACAACCCCAGTTCAAATTAAGTTGGGATGCTGTGTAAAACATAAATAAAACAGAATGCAATGATTTGTAAATATCATAAACCCATATTTTGTGGGTGCACTTTTAGGTTGAGGAAAGTTGTCCCTTCTTGTCTGATGCAGGATTTTAGCTGCAAGACTGTCCTGGACCTTCGTTGCCAGATTTTGCTACAAATATTTTCTATTGGTGAAAGGTCTGGACTGTAGGCAGGTCAGGTCAGCACCCAGACTCTTCTCCTGTGAGGCCATGTTGTGGCAATGGATGCAGGATGTATTTTAACATTGCCTTGCTGAAATCTCCAAGGCCTTCATTTGAAGATGGCTGGATGGAAGCAAATATTACAACAAAAAAAAAAAACGCTTTGTATTTTTCAGCTCACAGATGTATAAGCTGCCCACCTATTAGGCACTAATAGTACTGTATACAATCAAAGATGCAGGTTTTTGGAAGTGTCTGCTGATAACACCCTCGTTGGTCCCGCTCTTCTTTTGTCCGCTAGACACTGTTTCTATGAATTTCAAATTTTGATTTATTTGACCTCAGACTATTTTAAAGGAGCTTTGGCCCAGAGAAGACAGCTGTGTTTCTGGATTGTGTTTACAGTATATATGGCTTCTTTATTCCACTTCAGCCAGCTCACTCATCACAAGAAAACATTAGCGCAACACCAAGTTCATGCAGTCTTGGGGTTTCTTTCTTTTTACTTCGGTATTCAAACCTAAAACTGTTTCCACAAGGAGCTGCCCAGGATGATCACGAGAGAGAGTGAGCTATCAAAGAATGCTGCATGGCAAACTCTCCTCCTTGATTCACTGGATGGCCTGTTGGCTTTCCCCAAACAGACCAGAGTTAGCCTCTTTGATCTGTGTGATGTGAATGTGCATTCAAAAGGATTTTATAACCAGTGATAATACTGACCTGTTGGCCAATTAACTTCATCAATGGACAAATGCTCCTTCAGTTGTTTATGATTTGTGCCAATTACTTTCCCAGTCTTTTGTTGCCCCTGTTCAAACTTATTTGAGCTGTGTTGCTGCCATTAAATTCCAAATGAGTAAACAGTTTCTATGAAATAGTAAAAAGCCTCAGTTTCAGCATCTGACATGTTAATGTCAGTAATAAAATGTGTGTTTTGTTTTTTTAAGATTAGTAGATCATTACATTTTTTTTATTTATATTTTACAAAGCATCACAACTTCTTTGGAATTGGGATTGTAGTATACAAATATTACAAATATAATTCTTGTATGAAGGTAAAATCTGTTTGTTTTCTAAACTTTAAATCTGTATCAAGTCAATCTAGAGAACAAAGCTAACATCACAGGCATTATGCTTACACTACCAAAAACACTGGCAACACGTTTATGCAAGTTCACTTTGTTTAATAAATAAAAAGTTAACGATTTATTTTTCAAATGATTTTGCCTATTTAAAAGCCACAGCACAAAAATAAATAAAGGTAGCTCATTAAAAAATGGATGACTGACGGGCATCTATTTAATATGATAAGTTCCATGGTTTTTAGTTACTGTTGGCTGATAAAAATGTCAATTATATTCCTTTCTTGGTGAGCATTTATATACAGTACGACCTGTTGCATCAGTCAATTAAAATTCCTGACTCTATTTAATTATGTTGCAACGTTACAAAAAGCCTTCAATAATAGTGCCAAATTAACATTTAATTTAGTCATTTATTGCAAAATACTTGCATATCCAGGTGTGTCCGTCCTTACCTTTCATTGTTTCCATTGAAAATGTCAGCAGCTGTCCCCTCGTCTATTAACACGTGACTAAGGACCACAACACAGTACACGTGACTGAAATTCCAAGCTAACCAAAACAGCCATTTGGTTTTGGACATTTCTATATCATCCGCTAAAACAGAACATGTTATCTATAATTCAATGACACCACGTACTTGTGTTTTAGATGTGGACTGCCTCGTTTAAACCAAATGGTTAAAGTTACATCGATGTGGGTTACTTTACATGGTGTACCAGAAGCTATAATCCTGCTGTTTTGTAAATGTTATTGCATGAAACATAATACATATAAAGTAGAAGTGGACAGAATTCACGAGTTTCCATGCCGAACACTGCGTCCTGTTACCTAAACAGACAAGCTAATGCTAGCCGGTTGATAGAATAGTGTTCCGATTCAGGGTCTAATGCAACTTGTAGTTTCATAAAAAGAAACAACCAACTCAGTTCGTCATACTATGCTAAGTATATAAAGCAAACATGAAGCCATACCTTAAATTAGGAACATATATAAAAGCAGAACTTGATAGAAAAAAAGTGAATTCAGTTTCGTAACAGTACAGTTGTACAACGGGTTAAGTTAGCGTCAGCTATACCGGAAACAGCTATCGTTTTCAAAATAAAACTTTATTTACATATATATATATATATATATATATATCCTCGTGTGAAGACTGCTGTCTTCACATGAGGAAAAGGGGTCGTGTTTCGGAATATGAAAATACACTGTAGATTATGTAGATTATGTAAAAATTAAAAATTATATCTTTACACAGAATTCTGATGCATTATCTTCGGTCTTTGTCAGACACGTGACCTCACTAGCCGACACGCAGGATCTGTTCACATTTCCACCCAGAACAGCACAACACAGATGTCACTACAAATGTAAGCTAACCTGGCTGTTAAGTGAAGTTATGACTGGTAGTTAGGGTTACTTTACTTGTTTTGTCTGATTTTCTTTACTTATTTAAACTCTAAGCATAAATGATTCATGTGCATTACATGCAACCAATATGTAGATTTACCCTCAATGCACTGCGATTATCCCGAGCGTTACGTCACCTGACAAAGACATCCAGTCAGCATAATAATATTTTTAAAAGCAATTACGCCTATTCAAATATTTTTTTAGCCAAAGCAAATTATTTAAAAGTGAGCCTACATCTTATTCGGGTGCACTTTCTATACTCTAAAATACAATAAGACAAAACGATAAACTACTATTTCTTACACACAGGGGGAATTTTGTTTTGTAACATATTGTCTATGTGACCAGAAGTTGTGGAAGATTCTGGGTGACTTCATAAAAACAACACACCTATGCAAGCTTTTATTATTGTTATTTTTATTATTATTTTGAAATTATTATTTACAATTAAAGAATTAAATCAGCCGTTTAAAGTATTATAAAGTTTTTACGCAGTTTGTCAAATCATAGCCGTCCGCATTCTCGGCCACTGGATGGAGATAATGAGCAAATATTTGCAATTAGAATTATATTGAGCTAAGAAAGAGGAAGAAACAGCTTTGTAGCGTTTTCACACGTCTTTCCACTTCGAAAAGGTGAGCCAAGCAAGCATCGACCGTATTAACGTTTGTTCTGCTGGTTACATTAGTGAAAACGAAACAAAGTAGTGGAAGCATCAGGGCTTTGCAGATGCGTGATTCCTACATTGGAACTGCTCAGCCTCATTGAAAGTCTCTTGAGCTATCGCTTACCTATTATTTGTGTTTCCCCGGTATAACTGACCAGAAATGTCTCAAAGAAAGATAGACTTATTACCGTCAGTGGGTTCTAGTGGGCATGCGTTATTCCCCATTGTATTTTTTTGCTTTCGTTTGTTTTTTTTTTACACGCAAAATGAAAATGGGCTTTTTATGTTTAACTTTTTCAACATTTCTGGAAAATTTTTAAAGAAAAATCAGTAGTAAGACAAATGAAGCGTGAAAATTGTGTATCAGGAAGTTTTGCTTCTCGTACAGTGACGTCACAAATAGTAATGCAACTAGAAAGTTGAATCTTTATACATTTTGCTCATACAGTACAGCTGCTGCTTTTTGATTGGTAGTGACTTTATTTGTATTCTATTTAAACAGTCATATCAAAGTTACACTTCAAAGTGCTTTATAAGCTGCACAGCCAACAGTTCGTTTATTACTGTATTGCCAATGAAAAACACTTTAATTTCATGTGGTGTTAACCTTTTAAAGGACCACATTAGGACCAGGTGACTTGGAAGAGAAGACTCAAATGGTATCTGCAGTGAGGCATAATGGACCCTGAGGTGTCTGTGCTGCTACAATGTGCACAGTGGAGGGGGCTGCTGGAGTCTCAAGTACAAGTGGAGCTTTCTGAAAGGTATTCAGATCTCCTTCAATGTTTTAAACAATACATGCATTAAGTTTGGACAGTACAGAATATCTTATTACAATATGGCTTTGGTAGTAAACTAAATGTTATTCTGACCTCAAAAGTGTTTAATTCTTCCCCAGGTTTAACAGGCAGACAGATCCAGCTCTAGAGCATCACATTGATGAGATTTGGAATGAGCGGCTGTCCAAGGAGCCATGGCTTTTCAATGGAGCCAAATTTCGACTGCATTCATTCTCCTTAGTTTCTCCAATACACCCATCCTCCTCTAATTCCTCCTATGTCCCCAACTTTGACTTTTCAGAGGACCAGAACAGGCAAAGAGGGGAATATGAAACATCTTGGAATGGTTTGGACATTAAGGATGGGTGTGTAAATCAGGCAGAAAATGAGTGCATCAGTCAGCAGATAGACAATGTATTGTCACAGTCTTCATCCTCTTGTGACGACAGAGAATTTAGGAGTATTGCTCCCGAATGTTCCACACACTCTGAGCCACTCCTCACTCTGGGTCTGGGCCTCACATGCTACAAGGACTACTTGGGAACAAACTGGTCGTGTAGAGTGACAGAGCTCTGTCAGCGTGGAGTGGCGGAGTTCAGTGATCCTTTGGCATTGCTGGCTCAGCCTCTGGGTGTGGGTGCTGTGCTGTGCACAGATGACGGTCAGGTGGTGTTTATCAGGAGGAGTCAGAAGGTGGCAGAAGCTGGAGGTCTCTTGGACATTCCTGGAGGCCACCCTGAGCCCAAGGTGACGTAAATAAAGTTAAGAGTCACTGAAACACTGTGTGTTATTAACAATTTTGCACCTCTCCACAGGTAGTGTGTGAGCATCTGGGTGAGGTAGTGAATGAAGAACAGATCAGTCTGGTCATGATGCAGCAGAGGCCGGGCGCTGTTGTCTCAGAGCTGTTCTCCTCAGTGTGTGCAGAGATTAGAGATGAGGTAGGTTTCTGTATAAATAACATGTTTATCCATTTATTTTCAATCAAATTTACAATGTAGCATTAAGGTGTCTTCCCGGTCATTAAAATGTTAGCAAATGCTTCAACAAAAATATACCATCACTCATCACACCTTTACCACACCACCTAGCACTGCATTTCAGGAATTGCAGCATCTTTCAAGAGATATTTCTCAGGTTCAGGGAGACTCAGATAGAGAGACAGTATGAGAAAACGAACTGAAAAAATCCCCTTGTGTCAATTTAGTTTTATAGCTGCCATTTGAACTCACTTCCTGTTTGGCAGCTTAGAAATCGGAAAGCATTTAAAATTATTTAATATCTTTGAAACTGGTTCTGACAAATGTCAGGAGCCAGGCCATTCTGCATACTGTCTTTGATCTACAGCTATGTAATAATGACTGACTACTATAGTTTAATAAATTCCAGTGAAAATCAACCATTATATAATTCCATCAATGTTCAATTAATTTAACATGGAAACACTTGAAGCAACATTTCTGTTTGTTTATACACATAAAAATAATTTTTATATAAATTTGACCTCTCTCTTCTCAGGTGAATATTCCTCTGAGTAGCTTGGGAACACCAATTCTGATGGGGGTTGCCCTGAATCACACCAGTGCTGGCAGACCGAGTGCAGAATTCTTTGTCAGGTGCCATTTGTTTTGTTTTACCCTCAAAACAAACTGAAGCATTGTTGAACTTGGGTTCTATTACTGACTGATGCTCAGAAAAATTAGCCAATGAAAGCACTAAGACTTTAATATCACCATTGACTGAATACAGGTGTTGGACTGTAAGTTGTGTTTAATAATTTAAGATTAAATTGGGGTGGTGAGCATGTTTGCTTAGAGGTTTAAAACCAGGAACATGATGACCAGTCAGGTTGAAGAAAGGTTGTATAACAAAGGAACAACAAATGTTGCTTCTAAAGATAGAGAGTAATTTAGGAACGGGAAAAATGTAAAATATGGGCTACTAATTTTATTAAACGTCCAGACATGACATTGCCATAATTGGTTAAAAGGAATAAATTCAGAACAATGAACAGATGTTTGCCCTCATATCTGAAATTATGATTGTAATCTTGAGGAAGTCTGTCTTAAATGGGTCTAAATTTAACTAAATCCGTATCCTCAGCTGCTCACTGACTTCTGATGAAGTAAGAAAGTTGTACTGGAAAGGAGGAGCAGAAGCCAACGAGTCCACGGATGTCGTCTTCCTAAGCAGAACGGTCAGTAGTGTGTGCCAGTGTTTTAATGTCTGCACAGCTACACCAGTATGAACTTTCTTGTTTTGGTAATATGAGGAAAATAAAGTATAAAACAGTATGTAGATACGTGAGTTTAAAATGATAGGATTAAAAGGTGAAAGAAATCACACAATGGATATATCTCAAGCATCTAAAAAGCATAATTTCTGTAATGTGATGCAGGAGGTGCTGCAGCTGAACAGAAGCAGCCCTTTGTGGTCAGAGCTGTGTCCTTCAGCTAAAGGAGCCACGTTGCTTTATCAGACAGTAAAACCAGATGGAGAGTCAACATCCAGCTGACCACACAATGACAAAATCAGATCTACACAAATGTTACCAACTCTAAGCACTTACTGATGTTTTAAAAACTCTATATATGTTATTATTTGTTCAATGTACAGAAATAATACATTTAAATTTATTAAAATAATTAGAATGCTGCAGTGTTTGAATCATTAGTAATTATTTTTCCCAGATGGTTAAACCCAGCAGCACACGAAATTTGCATATGATATGGGGAAAAAAATCTAATTAGGTTATCTGAGATCTGAACTCTATGAATATTTATAGACTCCACACAGTAGAAACAGCCTTTATTCTCTTTATCAGGACATTTCTATCCTCAATGTTTACTGTCTCAGCATTTAAGTCATTTATGGAAAATTAGTCCTTGATAAGGTTTGAAGATGTAACTTTACAGCTGTCACATGATTAATTTAAACATGGAGCCTACCTCGTCTTCTTATGGTGTCGAACCCTCTCCGAAGCGAGTGGATTCATAAAACCATGGACACTGAAGGTTTAAAACCTGGATCATGCGCTGTGTAACCAGTAAATTAATCACGCTCTTTGCGATTTGCTAATTGCAAGGTCTGCAACGTCCATTTTCAGTTTAAAAACAACTCATCATTCAAACCTACCCTGTATTGTTATAATAATAATAATTTTTAAAAAAAACTAATGATGTAGTTGGCATTCATTCTCAGTTGAGTGGCTTTGAAGCAGCAGCCCATCTTCTCACTCCACATTTCTTCACCAGTAACCTTGATACCCGCTGTAGCCATAGTTTCTGTTGTAGTAGGAGCTCTGGTCCTGATAGGACACCGGCCACTGAAAATGAGAAAAGAGAAAAAGTGGTTTATGACATTAACTTCAGAGGGTTGTCCCAGCTACTGATAAGCATAGCTGTGCTAGGGTTTGAGAGCAACAACATGCTAAATCTAACTAAAGTTCTCAAAATATCTATCTGAACCACAAACCAAATTATTATTAATTAATCATATAAACTGATCCATTCGTATGTATCGAGAGCCATAATGCCCCCTCCCCTTATGCTTTATCACTGATATATAATATCTAATCAACACATCAGTTTTAAAGTAGGTTATGCATAGTTTTTCTATTACACTAGGCTGATATTTTAAAAAACAACCTGGTGATGCAGAAAGAAAATAGGACAAAGAGTATTTTCTAGTTTGCTTGATCTTATGAAAATATAAGTACTGAAGGAAATGGACAGCATTTTGTTTTGGGGAAATGATTAGGCATAGTAAATCCACAGTGACAGTTGAGTTAGGTAGATATCACAATGTTTTTGGTGAAAATATGACTCAGGCAATTAAGCTACATGGCTAACAACTAGTCTTTTAAGTCATGGTCTCTGTAAGTTTGGGCTAACCCAGATACATTTTATCAGTCTGTCAATATGCGTCAAGATAACTGCACCAATAATCTCAAACAGATTAAAATAGCTATTTGTTTTGAATAAAATGTTTAGTTAGATTTTCAGATTTCAGACAAACTGACATCACACCTTCCTTTAAACCTTTTATAAATTAACTTTTTCATACCCAAAAGTCACTAAAAGCAGTTTTCTAGAATATGCATGTGCGGGGATGCTATATTTGTAAATAAGCCACTGCAGACAGACACCTAAAGAAAAAAAATTATGCAGCTATATTTCTTATATTTTTCATACTCTATAGATATTTTTATTGGGCAAAAAATAAAATACAAATAAAAAAGGATTGAGAAAAGACATCACTGTACATGTAAAATATTGTATGTTAAAAAAGATGGCACTGTTTTTTTGTTTTTTTATAAATTCATGCATGAAAAGGTTAAAGTTTTAGAATATCTTCCTGCTGAACTCTGGTTGTTCTTTAGATGACTGCAATAAAGTTTTAACACCCTTTTTTCAATGCTTATGGATGAAATATAAAAGGTTTATAGTGAAACATTCAAGCATTCAATATAGGAAAGTCAAAACTTGGAGCAGCGACTGAAGGAAGAGAAAATATATTAGAGCTTTGTTCAGTATTTTTTGTAGCACTCACATATCTTGGCTGCTGATTCCATGTTTGTGTGTCCAGTCTTGTGTCACTCCAGCCTACAAAGACCAAAACCTCATCAACAAACACTTAAAACTACAAAATATTTAAAAAATATTATTTATTATTTCTCATGCTGACCTTGAAGCCCAGTCCATTGCATCTTATGTAAGGGTGGAGGGCCGTGAGGGTGGGGTCTTTTCTTGCACAGTCGAGGTTTCTTCGCCGGTTTAGGTACAGGGGGCAGCAGTCTGCGAGCACTGTCTTTGTACTCTTTCAAGAGTATTTGTGCCTCTTCCTGTGGCAGCTCAACATACTGCAACTCCTCCAACAGGTCAGCCTGCGGCTCTGGAAGACTGCAGCTCACTGAAGAGCACACACAAAACCAAAGTTATAGCTTCACATTCACTGTAAAAAGTAGGCAACATTACAACACTTGGTTGAAGATCCCAACACGTCAGCCTACAACAGCTCTTATCTCACTAATTACAACAGAATATTTGTCCATCTATTTGTCCATTTAGGGTGCTTAGCCAGGTCAAAGTCAAGAAAGTCTGCAGACTAACCAGAGATGCCCAGTTGCTGCAGAAGAAAACAAGCTCTTCAGCATGCACTAAGGCCATGTCTGAGTTTTCTCCTAATAGCAGTACATGCCAAAAACACCTCAAATGGGAGAAAAAGGGTAGCACTGGGAAGTCTAATAACTACATGTAGAGCTAGCAACAAACCAAGCTCTCACTATTACTGCACAGGGACTGAGTGGTCCTTAGTAACAGGTCTACTGCCCAAACGACACAACTCTATTTTGAATGCATGTTTAGAATTCAAATAGAATATCAGAACTGGATAATCATACTTTTATACAGCCTCCAATTTTTTTGAAAGGGTATAGAAATACAATGGTATAGTTATGACCTCCAAAATCCTGATTATTATTTCTATATTTTACAAAATAATTTCCACCAGAATTAAATGATTGTTTTTGCATTAAAACTATTAAAATGATGGTTAAAAAAAAAATTGAATGTATCATGTGATCATTCAGTTAGATCGTCCATCCATTCATCCATTATCTGCCGCTTATCCGGAGTCGGGTCCCGGGGACAGCTGCCTAAGCAGGGAAACCCAGACTTCCCTCTCCCCGGCCACATTCACCAGCTCATCCGGAGGGATCC
>JBAMHW010000007.1:19683565-19697219 GCA_037177495.1 Rhadinocentrus ornatus | reverse complement strand
ATATAAATATACACATATACACATCAATCACATCAATACGTGTGTGTGTGTGTATGTGTGTGTGACTGACACTCACCTTTATGGTACTTACCTGCTGTGTTTTTGTCGTGACCAATTTGTTACCGAGCTCCGTCTCTGTTGCCCAACTCCTCCCTCTTCATATCGCCCTCCCTCTCTCCAGTTTTTTTTTCTTTTTTCCCCAAAATCTGTTATCGCTTTGACCGCAGTCTGTTTTGCTGAGGACCAAATGTAGTTTCAGCGAATATTTCGGCTGCCGCCCGCCCAGTTAGTCCCTGCCTCTGCTTGTCCATCCGCGGCTTCAGCACGTTATTTACCTCGCTGCGATTTTTTCTTTATTATTTTTTCTAGTCAGCGCATTGTTTGCTCATTTCCTTCTCACTTCAAGGCAGTGCTGGCTGTCCCTCAAATTCAGAGGACATATTTGCGGAAAATAACGACCAAACAAAACATTTCAGTCGACGGTAATGTGAAAGAGGACATTTAATCCGTGTTGGGGCTGAGAACAGGTGAGCTAAGCATGTCTGACTTTGCAGCATTGTTAATACAGCCTGACGCATTTAAACAGGTTGGAATCACATGTAATTCAAGTGGCATTTATTTAATACGCTTCTACTCCCGCCTGTTGCGTGGACGCGCAAAACAGGCTTTGTTGTTAAATATGGGCGTAATTGCACTATTATTGACAAAACAGTAATAACATAGTAATTTAACGTTCCTTGTGGATGTCTGACAGCTTACCTGCTCTCCTCTGTCTAGATACAGATGATGCTGTAAATAGCGGTCATATTTTTGTTTAGCTTACATATTTAAGATTTTATTCGGCATCTTTACAATGCTAGAGTTGTTTTGTTTTCTTGCTAGAGAGTTGCTAGATTTTTCTGAATCACTTTCTTCAAAAAGATTTTGGCCTTTATTCTATTACAGCCAAGTGAAGTACAGCAGGTTGCTCTTTGGTTATCTGGCTGTATGTCTGCACATTTGCTGACAGGCTCCAAGCATGCAGTCGGTGCATTAGATCTTAATATCATGTCCTTGTTTGTCCCATGGGGTCAGACAATCAAGCCACCATGTCAAACTGCTGTTGTGACTTGCCTACGTATACTGTGCAATCCTAACTCCTCTCACAATTCAGCCAGTCAAGACAAGTTCACACTCCCTCCGGGCTGTGGACTCTGTACCAGTCTGACAAAATTTTCTTTACTCAATATAAACACAGATAAACTGACAGACACGCACACAAGGAGATAAAGCCACATTTCCCACGTTACCTGTTTTCATTTCCTTTTTCACACAGACTGCCCAACATCTTGTACAAACAAGACACCAACAGCAGCAATAACAAAAGAATTGTAACTCTTAACATACTGTATAGGATTTGCTGTCATATATATATATATATGTGTGTGTGTGTGTGTGTTTGTGTTTAAGTTTTTTGTCTACACAGTTAACTTTCATTATCTCACAACAGGGATGTGAAAACTTCCAGCTCAGTCAAGACATTTTTTTTTTTTGCACATTTTTTTATTTAAAGTTTTATTTTTTTGCTGCGAACAAGCGTTATCCTTAATTTTTTTAGACTTTGTTGTGCTGTTTGATGAAATCATTTTGTTGTATGGCTGCTAGAATGGTAGCTGTGGTGCTTTAATGAGCTGAACAGATTACGGATACTTAACCTAATTACTTTGCTCCCTCCTTCCAGCCTATTGGCTTTCACTCAGTGTGATTTATGGATTGTTCACCTTAGGCTTTTAAATCAATCACCTGGTCATTATTGTTGGCCTGTTTTGCATCATCCTTGCTCTTCAAAGAGTTGTGTGGCTAGTAAACTGAAACAGAATATTTAGTTGTAGGTAAAGAGTTGTGTTTTCACAGCTTTAGTATTTGTTACACAACTACCTGCTCCTCTAAAAATAAAAGAAGGAATTTACCAAGGTTTTGGGCATGGGGTAACTCCCAATTAAATAAAAATCTCCCACAGGAAAGTCTCAGATTCTCATGTGAAACCAAAACTGACACAAAATAAGAAAAATCCATGCTTGCCATGTATATCAGTGGTTCTCAGACTTTTTGAGCCACGACCCCCAAGATAACACGCTGGTGTTCATGACCTCCCATCCCCATGCAACAACTTAGTGATGAATTGTGTGAGGTATTAAATGGGTCAATCTGCAGCCATCCTCTAAATGTAAGGCTGAAAAACTGTCAGAATATTCATAAATAATAGGATCTTGTGACCCCCATGGGGGTCTTGACCCCCAGTTTGAGAACTACTGCCCTATATGTTACAAAGTGAACTCAGTAAACTAGCTTAAATCTCAACATTAGATGACTTCCTTCCAGTTACTGAACTTTATCTGACTCTTTATTCTTTACAGCAATTTTACACAGTAATCTCATTTAGTTTTTGCAGTTTTGCACAAAACTCAACTTTCATCAATATTGTAACAAATTTTCAGGTGCAGACACAAAGTAATTTAGTAGCTTTTTAGCCCAGCATCTCGTTGTATATCCATCTACAGCTTTAACTTCCTTCTGTATAATTTCAAATAACAGTGGTGGATACACAGAAGTTCCTCAATGGAAAATTTACTCTTCTCTAGTTTTATCATGATTTTTAGGTCAACATGTTGTATTAACACTTAACATAAATAAACATCTTATTTTAAGAGACAGGACACCTAAAAATACCCGTCTGTACAATGATTACACAAAAGATAAGAATGAAGTTCTTATTTTTTCCTTGCCTTTCACCTTATTCACAGATTACTTAATTCAAGCTTTATTGCTGTACTGCTACCTTTAGAGTGAGGTGACAATGTGTAGGTCTGTCTGTTGATGTGGGACTCGGCCATACCTGTAATGCAGACGTCAGAGCCTAGCTGAAGGTTACGCTGTCGGAAGCCCTTTGGTGCACTGTGTTTGATGAGGGGCGCAGTGCGCTTTATTCAGCCGCAGCTGCCCTCATCCGTCCTCCTTGTGCTTCCCCAGCTGTGCCTCACCTGCATGTTGACCTCCACCTACTGGCTGTTTAAGCCCTTGCTTCTCTGCAGATACCTGGAGGACAGGCAGCAGCACAGTGAGTGTTCTTACTAGGGTACTTCGTATATAATAATGCATTTGAGCTGCATTGTAAAGATTTGACAGGCTCTGTGGGTATTTCCATTTATTAGCTTAGGATATGTGTAAGTTGTTTTGCTGATTGATAGACTCTCAAAATTGGGAAGCTCAAGCTACGTTTTGGAATGAATTTTTAAAAAGAAAGTAATTCGCTTTGGTTACTGGTGGTAAAGGAATGTGCAGGTCGGTCCCATGGTGAACATTGTGTACAGTACAGTAGGTTCAATCAAAGCCTTCATTATAGTAGAGGACCAAATGTTAGTCTACTGTGGTCCAGACTTAGTGGATCACCATAACATTTACTGATGTGTTTTCCTCCACCCATAAAATGAACGTCACAATTTAGTTTTTTTACTAAAGTTCTTGACGATTATTGAAAAGATAGCCTTTAACTGTGGTGCACACATCCCCTTTCAAATTATTTGTAATCACTTTGGTTATCAGTATTAGATAAACAGTAAATGGACTGTACTTCTATATCACTTTTATAGTCATCTTGACTACTCAAAGCTCTTCACACTACATGTCACATGCACCCATTCATGCACACACTCATACAGTACTTCTACTTTTAAATACTAAGTGCTTTTTGCTCTAACAGACACATTAATTCCCTGATAGACACATCGGGAGGCTAATTGCAAAGGACTAATTTAAAAACTAAAACAAAAAACAAACCAGGAAAATAAAAACAAGTTATTACAAACTGCTAATTAGCTAATGCTAACACTAACGCAACATGTTAAACATGACTTAATATGAGCTTCTCATTATTTTCATTTATGTTTCCATTTAGCTCAATTGTGCAGGTTGAGACTCGTTTATCTTAGCATGAGAGTGTGCTCAAAGACTTCTGTTCTTTACTAAGTTCTTGCATTTCTACATTTGGTAATGTAGTGGGAACACCCAGTAATGAATTGCTAAGATTGCTTCCAGACCTATGAAATATCAAGTCTTCTAGTTTTATTATAGCTCTCACACACTGTTCTCTCTGCTAATGAACTTGTTGTAGCAAACAAAACCCCCAAGTGGGCATGTCACATTTAACCTACTTACACATTATTCCACGGCATGGTTTCTCTATTTTTATCTGTCCCCATTGTCTTCTAGTATCCATAAAGGCTCTTTTAGAGGCCAAAGGCAAATCTAATAAGGAAATGCCTGGTTAAACAGTTGAAATATTTGGGAGTGTAAAACTCCAGGAAATGCCGCTATAAGACCAGGCAGTCATAGCAGTCTTTATCAGCAAGTGAAAGGTCATTTCTGTTTATAGTCAGTACTGGTTGCAGCATAAACTAGGATAGCTTTGAAGGAGAGCCAGTATTGCTGTATATCTTTCCAAGAGTCGTTATAATGGCAGCTGTGCACCATTTGGTGTCTGGTGTGGCAAGGATGAGGAAAGAGAGACCAAGGAGCGTTGCTGAGGAGCATTTTGATGATGTGAGTTGCATATTGCATCGTCAGGGTGTGCGTAAGCAAAGGCTCTTGACACTGACGTGGATCAGAATGCAGGGAAGGAAAAGCTGCAGGAGCAGTGCTTGTCTAGTCCCCCTTGAGAAAAGTTTGGATTGATCTGTAGGCAAGCCAAGAGGAGGGAGTATAGACAAGCATAATAGTTAAGCAAGCAAAGCAATTGTTGTACCTGCTCATCCCTTTTTTACTGGCATGTTTCATTTGACCGTTCTGTCTTTGTTCTTGTTTTTGAAGGTGGGTGAATCAGTTTGATTCCCACCTCATTTATCCCTCCTTCTCTGCTGCAGTGTTCTCCTGCTGGACTGTGTATCTGCATGTCGTCATACAGACACATGCACACACACAGATACACACACTCATTCCCTCACAGCCCCCCCACCCCCCTGTTGCTTTCTCCGTCTGTGTCTGCCACCGTCAGACATAGGGACTGATAATATCTGCTCCAACGCCCTCTCCTCCTATTTTGTTGCACTGCTCTGTTGTTTATTCATTTTATGCATCTTTGTGCCGTCTAAGGTTTTACACAATACTCTTTTTTTCTTTTTAATATTCTGTAACTGAATTGCAGTTTCTTGTCTCTGTGTGTGTGTGTGTGCCACCTCAATGATTATTATTTGTATTCATTTAGTGTCTGGACACGTCACTGCTCCCTGAGTGTGAGCTGAGCAGCAGGCTGCACGCATCATCCTTGCATCATACTGCAGTATGCTTGCAGAAGACACAACTTGCTTCTCGGTGTCTGTGAGAATGCAAAATGCTGTTTGAAGCCAGCTCAGAGCCGTTGCACAGTTTTAATGTTAACATGTGGCTCAGCCATGACTGTATTTTTTACCAGTGGAAAAAAAAAGCAAAAGGAACAAGGGCAGGATCTGTGAGAGGAGGAACTGCTTTTTACCATGTCCTATCATTGGTCTGTGTTGTGCCGTGCATTCCTGTAAACCTCTGTCTCATTGGCTGTTGCTTTCATTGAGCACAGCAGCTGCAGTTGTGAAGAACTGCCCCTTCTCTTTTTGTCCCTGTCTCTCATTTTCTTACCTCTTCCTTCTAAATTAATAACTGTCTGGGAATCATCTGTGTAGACCACATGTACCAGCCCGTGCCACTTCAAGGACACTTTTCACCGTATATTGTATATTGCAGCATAAATCATTTCAAGTTGGTCAATTACTTTCTGCTCTCGGAATTGAAGTGACGTATCTGTCCTGCCTGCAGTCCCCCTTCATCCTCTCCCTCTCTCTCGTCTGTATCACTTAATCAAGACATAGCTTGCCCTTTCCTGTTCATTGCTGGCTGCCTCCCTCCTTCCTGTATTATAATGCTCTCCTATTTGTTTGCCCTCGCTTTCTTGTCTTTGACTCTTTTTCATCCACCCTCCTGCCGAATGATCACCATCACCCTCAGTTACAAGGAGCTCTGCACAAGGTTTTAGCCTTACAGTAACGGTTTCCAGTCAACGGGCTGCTTTTTTCTCACCACATTTCTGTTTTCACGATCCACAGCAAGGCAACAAGCAAGGACATGCCGCAGAGAGGTCATTGAGGAGGATGACAACAGAGGAATAGAGAACAGTGAAGAAGGGATGGAAAAGAGACTGAAGTAAGAGGAGGAAGTCGAACTCCAAAGTGCCTACTGCAAGGTTTCGACCATCGAGGCTGCTGCCGTATAGCAGGACTGGACTCTGGGCTGGAGTGTGTGTTTGGCCTTGAATGGAGGCTATATTTTCTCCTAAAAGCCACAGAGTCATCCATCCCACGTTGTTGAGCTGCAGTCCCGACATACCCTGAGCTGAGCTGCAGCCTTGTCTCATCATAACAAGGACATCACGGTGTAAGGTTCTGCTTTTTTTTTTGTCTCTGCCCAAATAGAACTACAGTAGAACTACAGTGACTGCCCCATCCTTGACCATGTTGACGTGAATGTAACACAGACTTAAAAGGGGTGTTAGCTTATACATGTAAATGCATAGACATATCAAAACAGACCATAGTGATCCCCTCAGAGTATTTTCATTTTGTTTCTTTTTTCTTCTGAGAGAGCTGGCCTCTGCTCACATTTAACTTGCGCTATCTCACCCAGTGAAACTTCAGCTACCACTTTTCCCAGGGAGAACTAACAAACATCCCCCAAAATACACCAATCAAGAGGAACGGCTGACTATTTGCACTGAGGAAAAAATAATTTTGCTTCTATTTTTTCTGTGTTTTGCTGAGAATTTTTTTTTTTTTTGAATCAGCATTAGTCACCCTTACTCTCATCAGACTTTTTCCCATCCGTTTGGCCCCAACACTGCTCAGTGTTTGTGAGCGTCTCAGATGGCTGTCAGCATGACCATGGGACGAGACACCAAATGGCTGACCTTGGAAGTGTGTCGGGAGTTTCAGAGAGGCACCTGCTCGCGATCTGATGCCGAGTGTAAGTTTGCACATCCCTCCCGGAGCTGCCATGTGGAGAATGGTCGAGTCATCGCCTGCTTTGATTCACTTAAGGTAACAATCACAGCAGAAATT
Source organism: Rhadinocentrus ornatus (assembly GCA_037177495.1). Classification (NCBI taxonomy): domain Eukaryota; kingdom Metazoa; phylum Chordata; class Actinopteri; order Atheriniformes; family Melanotaeniidae; genus Rhadinocentrus; species Rhadinocentrus ornatus. The sequence goes on along the minus strand of JBAMHW010000007.1, from coordinate 19,690,101 downwards.
ACACACATCGGTTTCTGCTGTAATACAGCTTGATTGTTTTCACATTTTCATTGTGGCTCATGCCAGGTTAATTTTTGCCTTTAGGTGCTGTGTTATTATATAGTTAAGGTCGTGCCTGCTTGTAAACACTGCAATATAAATATATTCAAGGTTTTATATAGTGCTTAATTAAGTTGATGAAATTCCCTTTGAGGAAAAAAAAGCATGCTGTCTCACAAAGTAAAAATGCATAGTGTGCTATATGAAGTCCCAGAGAATGTGGTAATTCTCTGGACTAAACCTTACAAGCCTTACAGTTGGTCAGTCGATCAGTGTTTTCAATATTGTCAGATATATTTTTTTCTATTTTTTTTATGCTCTTTTTGGGACAGAGATGTATTGGGCTGTGAGTAATTGTAATTATTGTATTGTTATCATCTAGCTTGTTTTTTTTTTTTTTTTATAAAAGAACAAAAGTTATACATATCTTCCAATGTTTTAAAATTTTTTCAGAATATAAACTGAAAGTTAAGTTTGACATGTGACTATGCAGTCTAAACATTGAGCTCCAACCCTAGAGTTAGCGATATAACCACAAGTCAGATAATGTTACTTTACAGTGTTACACTGAATATTCCAGGCCACAGAACGTGTCAGACTTGAATGAGAAAGTTTTTTTTTCCTCTGAAGAGGACTTTTGCCATCTAATAATGGAAAAAATATACTTACTTTTCCTCAGTTAATGGCTGCTGTGAAGTCCTTTTGCCTCAAGACTTTTGTATATTCAAACTGAACTGGGAACACTTGAATTGTGAAATGAACGTGTTCAAACCGGGCTTGCTGTTACACAACAAACATCAGCTGCAAGCTCAACAGCCAAACCTCCTTGTTGCTGTCTTAAACTATAGTTTAATATTGCTGCATTAATTTGGAAGTGGATTAAAGCTTTGTTTTTTTCTGTCACCTTGGTATAAGTAATGATGTTTCTGAACCATATTTAAAAACTGGCAAACTGAGATGTGATTCTTTTCTAAATAACAGAGTGCTGCATATGTCCTGGATCTCAGGATATTTATTGTTCAATTCCTCATAAAGCTGCTCTGCTGATCGTTTATTCCTCCACCACTCCTGATGTGAGCTAGTTGGTCTCACAGCCTCAACATCACTTAGCTGCTTTCCTGGCACCCTCTCTTTTCCACCACCAAACCACCACACTAGTACTGCACACACAATGAAAAAACAGTCTGGAAAGTGATTTTTAAAAGGAATTTCAGCTATCAATAGCTTATACTGAAATCAAAATAGACTGGTGCTGTGATGAAGTGTGTCTGTACATGTGTTTGTACGAGCTTTTGCTCCAAAGCTTTGCTGCAATGAGAAAGTGAGACTCGGACAAGGGGCTTTCTGTCTGAGTGCAGATGTTATCTCCTTGTTTATTGAGTTAGAATTTATTATTCAGCCATTTTTCTGTGTTATTTCCTACTGAGTAGGTGGAAGATGATGTGGGGAGACAGAGGGATGAGGCCTAGCAACAGCACAGGAGTGCATACCCATTGGATAGTTTGATCTTCCTGAGTGACAAGGCTGTTTTTAGCACAGAGCAACAGCCTTTATTCATACTGGTTGCATCGAGGAAAGCAAGAGGGAAGCTGCTTTTTACCAGTGGCAACGGGGAAACCATTAAAAGCCACATTTGGTTGCTTGAAGCCCCAGGGTCCTGCTGTTAGTTTAAAAGAGAACTGAGGTTAGGATCAGTTGAAGGTCAAAGCAGTTTTCTTCATCAGGGGGATGTAGCAGGACTTCAGTGCCAGCATTGTACATAAACAATTCTTTTGACCACCAATGTCCTCATTGTTATTGGATATTACACCTAGCTGACATTGTTTTTAGTCAACAGGACTAGAAGCACAGAGAAGCATCACCCACTCCCCAGAGCTGCTGTACAGCATCACCACTTCCTCCTGCTCTCTGCCCACCCCTCCCTCCTTTGTTAATTTTATGGATTTATCTGCTAATGGATTTCCTCCTCACCGTCCCTCCCATATCTGGCATCTCCAGGCTTGTCCATGCTGATCGCTGTCATTCCCAGTTGCTCCTCCATTAGCTCTGTCTGCTCAGTTTGAGTGTGTTGCAGGGGAGTTGGGGGAGCCCACCACCTTGTTAACTGAATTGCTGCTGTCATCTCCAATGATGAGTGTGGACATAATATGTGCCCATCATCTTACTATTCAACATACAGTGGCAATGTCACCTTTGAATGACATCATTTTGACTACAGATAAATCCACTTTAAGGTAAAAGAACTAAATATAACTAAAACAAATGTATTTTTTATTCTAACAACTCAACACAAAAAGACACTCAATTTGCAAACATGGGTGGCACGTTATAGATTCCGATCCAATATTTAGGACTTTTTTCTAATCAAATTGTACGTAAGATACCTCCTTGATGCTTTCTCCTATGTTCCTTGTTAATTATCTACATGGACAATGTCAACAGCGTAACTTTATTTAAAGTATGAACCTTTAATCATCCACATTCATGAAGTTAATGTACCTTTGAAGGGACTATGTCCTATTTTCCCATTTCCACTGTCCTCGCCGGTCCTTGTGACTTGGAATTCGTTTGTAAAATAAATCTGTTGGAAATTAGGTTGTTAAACATTCACCTATGTGAATTACTTTTTATACATACACTGGGTACTGTAGCCCTAAAGGGGTTGAATGAGGGTTTTGATGTTATGCCTTTTTCTATGATCCATCAATGTGATGTCCTTTTTTCATTTTACGGTTGATCTATTATCGTTCTTGCGATAGTATTGGGGTGGGGGGTGGTGACATTTTAAGCGTTGTCTTTGGTAATACAGACTAGTGTCTTTCCACCAGGTCCCAGTAGCTATTGTTTGTCTCAGACCAGCAGCAACTATGTTCTGCCAGGTGTGATCTGGGAAAAATGAGACTGGAGACATTTAATTTTTACGTTGAAATCCACGTCATATACGGTTCTATGGTGCCGCTTGACCACAGGTCCGTAGCGGTGGCAAAGCATTGGACTGTAGCCATGTACTTCACAACACCCTCATGACACTTACCATACAGGGCAGGGAGAGACACGCCATTAAAATAGTGACAAGATGGCAATGATACCGTATGTCCAAAGTGTTGATGAGTTTCTTAGATCTTGGTTTGTTCTTTGGCGAGAAAAAAAGTTATGTTTGTTTATAACGTTTGTTTTCTCTCTGTCTTTGGGAGCTGGTGGATTATTTAGTCACGAGTTAGAGCGCAGCGCAGCAATGCCAGGGGCGCTCGATTTGCAACTGAAAACAGCACAAGAATAAACTGCAAAGGAGCAAATTAATCGGACCATTTAATTTTTATGATCGTTGAAAACCCAAATCGTAATTGTGATTAAAATTTGATTAATCGCATAGCCCTACTAAAAACAGATTATCATATACAAGAATGAGTTTTAATTCTGAATTAAAATATCATGTTTGTCAGATGGTAATGTGGGATTTAATGCAACTCTGCAGATCTGTGCAGGGATATATTTATTAATGTCCCAGTTCTGCCTTATTGTATGATCACGGACCTTGTCTGTCTTGCGTATTGTGTTGCTATGACTACCAAACGGAGGTTCTTGACCTCTCCAGCACTGTTTTTCATTGTCCTCATTTTGGTTTTTTAAATGCATCTATGGTCTGTCTTTTGAAGCAAAGATGCAGTATTTTTCTTATTTTATTTATTTATCTTTAAAGACGCATGATACATAAACTAGACTCATTAATGGATGCTTTAATTTTCCCTCTGAGTGGGAGCAGGAGTCCTTGGCTCGTGGGACTTACTCATTACAAACACATCTCTAAACACACAGCCTGCTGACGCAAAGCTTGCTCACATCTCCAGTGCAGGTGAGGGTGTTTGTGCTTGCCTTTGTACCATCCCGACCATTTTTCAGCCAACTGCCTACTCTTCTGTTCGCTTTTAGCGTACTGTATGGAGGTTGTGTGAATGGATGCTGGCAAAAGGGACACTGCTGCATGTCCTCTCTCTTGCCATACATAGTTCTCCTGCTGCTAAACACGTGTTAATGTCTTATCAGCACATCATCTGTCACCGTCACTCTGCCACATGACCTCAGTTTTTCGGCAGACTTTCTAATTTTCGCTTTAGTGCTCTGTCAGTTATGTGGAATGCTGAGGATCAGCTAATGCTAACTATTTGGTCTGGGTGTGGTTTGATGACGGGTATGTGTCTGTCACCCAGCGGGGGTAGTTTAGCAGGTTAAGAGTTCATCTGCAGGAGCAGACAGCTGCTGTCAGCCCAGGAGTTTAATGAAGACTGCAGTTTGTTGCAGTGTTCCAGCACTGGGGGCAAGATGAACAGATTTTGAACAAGTGGCTGAATTATTGACTTATAGTTTGTCAGAAGACCAAAACTGAGAAGTACAAAAGAACTCAATTCAATCAAAATCAAGGCTTGTAAAGACTGGTTTATTAGTTGGTTACCTCTACCTTCTCAACAACAAGACCTGCTGCTCTTGTTTTAAAATTAATCAAGGCTTGATAAAGTATTTTTTTAATGTTTAGTATTTGAAAAGAATTTTGGCCAAGGGGCTGGTTATAATTGTAAGATAGGAACACTTTTTTTTTTTTTTTTTTTTTTTTTTAAATTCTAAAGAACATCAAGTCTTCCCTGTAATGCATTGGGTATGTAAATATTCAGTCTACTAAACATAAAAGCTACCACAGTTTACATGTGCACCACTGTGCAAATTGTAAAATCTTCAGGGATATAGTTACAAGCTCTTTGTCAGAAATATATATACACACACACAATTTCTTTCCATTTCTTTAGTCTCATCTATGAAACATACTAAAATAACAGTTTAACAAACTATTTTTGAACAGCAAGGTGTAAACTATTAATCTGCAAATTTGGCTTGGCTTGTGGTGTTCTTAAAAAAAAAAAAATTAGGACAATGGACATGTGGGAGGACAAAAGAAGAAGTGGCAGACCTTTAAAACTATCTACAACAGACAGTGTGTAAAATGATTTAATTTAGAAATAGGAAAGAAAAATCATCAGAAGCCATGAAACAATCTAGTCCTTTAGTTAATAAATTGCCCCCTATGGAAAGGTGGTTGTCAAGGAGCAATTAAAGGAAGAGAAATAAGAAGAAATAGCTCAAATATGTAAAATTAGTGTGGGCACAGACGAGGAACCCACATAAACATCAAAATGTTGTAGTGCCAGCAGCAGCGACAGGGTCTCTTTCTCAACGGTAGAGTAGTGCAACTGGTGCCGGCCGAAAAGAAACCTACGGGGTGATCAATCCCGCTCTCATCAGCCTGTAGGAGGGCGGCGCCGGCTCCTACAGCACTGGCATCGATTTCTAGTTTGAATGGTTTGTGGAAGTTGGGGGCAGCTAACACTGCCGCATGTTGAAGGAGGGCCCTAGCGCTGTCGAAGGCATGTTGACATTCACTGGCCCATACGTAGTCACGTTTTGGACTTATTAAAATCGGTTAATGGGGCGACAACTGTAGCAAAGTTTCTACAAAAATTTCTATAATAACTGGTCATTCCTAAAAATCTGCGTAACGCTTTCCTACCATCCGGAATAGGAAACTGATGGATCGCCTCTACCTTGGCCTCAAGGGGCCGCACTATTCCTTGTCCCACTGTCGGCCCAGATAAGAAACAGTTGCTCCACCAAACTCACATTTTGCAAGGTTCAAAGTCAGCGTCGCATTAGCCAAAAACGTCAGTCAAGGCAGACATGTGTTCTTCCCACGTGTCGGTAAAAATGACTAAGTCATCCAAATAAGCACGACAGAACGGAAGATCTGCAAACAAAGTGTTGACTAACCGTTGGAAGGTAGCGGGTGCATTACACATCCCAAACGCCATTACTTTGTATTGTAGGAACCGGTCGGAGGTCACAAATGCAGAAATCTCTGAAGCTCGATCTGCTAGAGGGACTTGCCAGTATCCCTTTAACAGATCTATTGGTTTTTCTACATTCCAATCTATTTCTGGAATCGCAACCGGGCATCAACGTCGCATTAGCACACCATCCGCCAAGTAAAACCCACTGCGAGTTGTCGGTAGCTGCTTAGCACTTACCACTTCTTCAAAATATTTGCTTTTTGTGGGAGCTCTCCTCTGCGCCTCACACAAGCTGGAACGGGAAATTGGTTGAGGAGGGCTAGCAGGGGGCGGTGGAGCCTCCCGAACTTTTACGTTGGGGACTTCCCCTCTCCCCTCTGTTTCTCCTTTCTGCTTCCCATCTTCTAAAAGAGATACCATGAAACTGTCAGACAAATCGTAATTATCTTCAGACTCATTACGAGATTTACTTTTGCGTGCCTGAGCACGCGTTACCACACATGCTGATTTGCTGTCTTCTGGTTTATCCAGCACCTCTAAAGCAGGAGACACACGACCTCCAGCAATGTCATTTCCTAGAAGAATTGATACGTTAGGAATAGGCAACTCAGGACTGACAGCCATTGGAAACACCCCTCTCACAAGATCGGTTGATAGATGTAC
>JBAMHW010000007.1:19652533-19675007 GCA_037177495.1 Rhadinocentrus ornatus | reverse complement strand
CTATCTATCTATCTATCTATCTATCTATCTATCTATCTATCTATCTATCTATCTATCTATCTATCTATCTATCTGGTAGGCAGTGTGTGTGTGTGTATGTGTGTGTATCATTCAGTATTACCTGTTCAACTTCTTAATCTCGGTAAAATTTTATAAATTTGCATCATCATTAAATTTCCTGCTCATCCTGTCTCTTTTCTTTTTCTCTCTTTCAGTAGACCCCTCAGAGCTTCTGACTTCTGATCCTGTGGAGCTCCAGTGTGTTCCAGTGGAAACCCATTTCTGTCCCATCTCCAAACTGCTGGTGGCAGCTCCGGTAGCACTAAATTCAGTAAGCCTTTCCTGAAACCCCAGTTAAAGTTCTTAGAACCTGCAGCACTGCAGCAAACATGTGCCTCGCCTACAGTGTATACTGACTGACTGGCAATGTGGAACTTGTTTAACAAGTAAGAAAGTAAGAAAGCTGCGATGGTTCATGCAAAACAAGCATGGACGTTTTACTGTTGCTTCACAGCAGCCATCCTGATGCATACTGACTTGATGAGCAATAGAGCTCCCTTGTTCTGACAGCCATACATGCCCACACCTTAAACATGCAGCAGAGATGCATGCTGACACACATTCTTGATAAAATATCCTTTATGGGTTGCAGCCATTACATAAGGCAGCCCAACTCATTTGACTGTTGGAAAGTCAAAAAAGTTCATGTGAATTCAGACAGTTAAAGCAGCAAACAGACCTGTTGCTGGTCTGCAACCATGACATGTCAAAGTGTAAGAGTGTTTCATAACATGTCATTTATGGTTTAAAGATGACTGCTATTGTAACATCGTGTTGTACCATGTACTGCATACCATTTAGTTTGTTCCCATGGTCTCATTTTGTCTCATGAAATATCAATAAGGACTAGTTGTTCATTTGTTTGTGCCTTTGATTTTTCTGCTCAGCTGCAGAGGAGACTTGTTTTCCCAAAATAATTGGAGCAAGAGTAAACTTAAATAGATGCTGACATTTGCAATGAAAGGCAATATCAATTACAAATTGGCAGTGTTAGTCTACGGCATCTAATTGCATAGCAGCAAATGAGGCATTACTCATCATTTTATGAATTTCAGCAATCTGAAAAACTACATTTTAAGTGATATGAAATTAATCTATACTCACTTACTGATGCTGAGTTGAGGAATTTTTATTTTACTTTGATTTTTTCTTTAAAGAAAACATGATTGATGAAACTAACTGCCTTAAAGAAGATGGAGTTATTGCTTTCCACATAAAGACATCTTCTCTCACTTGTAATACAACAGAATTCTCAAATAACACGTAGTGAAGCTGCAGAAAGACCTTTTAGTCCTGATGTCTAATCAGTAGTACATTTTGTGTGTGGGTGGGTGTGTGTGTTGGATAATTGTGAAAGAACCAAAAAGAAATTATTTGCTCATCCTATCTCCTCCATAATTTGATTGTTAAAAAGACAGGCGTAGCCCTGTTTGCCGATTTTGTCTTCATCGTACCTTGATAAAAAAAAAAAAAAAAGAATAGAAATATATATATTCCTAGGTAAAAACTATGATAACAAACTTTAAAAAAATGGCGTCACTGTTATACCTGATGTCAGTCATTGCACAAGATGGGAGTTGATTTGTTTCCAAATGCTGTGCCTAAAGTCTGTTGTATATGCAAGGAGCTCCCCATTTATTGCAATACCCAAGTAATTATCCAAATAACATATAACCCTTAAAGGCAGAAATCCATTTTAAAAAGGCAGTTTATAATGACCTCCTGTCATTTTGGCTTTTGGAATAAATAAGTGGTAAATAAATGACAATTTTTTTTCATGCCTCTTCAGGGAGAAATCTTAGAACTTGAAAATGTCCTGTCTGACTTCGAAATGCATCATCTTTTGTACTTCTGCATCCATTTTGTTAAAAGTCGTCAGACTCTAAATTTTGAACCCACCGTTGTGGTAATGACAGTCTAGTTCTGGTAAAGGGAAGAATCGCTCGTGGGAAGGAAAAAAAAAATGAGTAAAAAAACTAGCTGGACTTTTGCTTAATAGTTGACTTCAAGGAAATGCTTTTGTTTGTGTGAACAGTTATCAGATTTGGAAACTGGGCTAAAATCACTTTTATCCAAATTCAGATGTGCCTCTTTTAGGTCTCCTCGAATCACCACTGTCAATACACTGTAAGAAATGACCAGTGTTTAATCATATGTGTTTTATTTAGTACATTATTATAGTAGGAAGTCACATCTAGTTTGTTGTGGGACAGCTGTGCTGTCTTGTTGTTAATGTAAGAAATTTAAAAAGAAAAAAAAGAAAAGTCAGTAAGTTGTGTCAACATATGTGTGTGGAAAAAGAAAATGATTCATAGAATTGATTATTTGTAAATGCTGCAGATATTACAGAATTTCCTACAAAACATTATTCATTTTAAATAATGTTAATGTGTTGTGAATGTATCTAATGCAAAAATTATACACATGCCCCTCTGAAAGACAGGCATGCTGAAATATTATGATATATATATATTTCAGAGACTATTTCAGAGGTACCATGCTGTTATGTGTTAAGACTTATAAAAGTATGTGTATTGTTATATAGATTTATATTAATGTTGATGGATGATATGAGTACTTTCAGAAATACTTTTCACTTTTTAGAAAAGTTAGATCACAACTGTACTCCATCCAGGTACATCGCAGCACTATTTCTTTTCAATAATATCCTGTCATTCAATAAGCTGCACCTGAAACAGGGTTTTGTGTTTGTAGTTTATAGTTTATATCCACAAGCTTGGTTTTTAAGACATGTACTATTTTTTCTGACAGCAAACTTTGTTTTACAAGTGCTTAGACTTGCAAAGATTGCAAGCTGACAGGTTTACCTTGTGATGATTTGAGATGTGTTGCGATAGAAATATGCTGGCAGCAAAGGAGAGGGGATGTGTCCTGCAGCTTCTTATCAATCATTCTCTTTGGAATTGCTACACACACAGGTTTTAACTAAAGTTGATATAAAGTATTAGAAGCTAGTTGTCTGTTTTTGCTTTGTTTTGTTTTTGTTTTGTGGATTCAAAATTACACTGTCCTTTTGAATTAACTCATTTTATTTGTTTGTTATCAGTTGAAACAATTCATTTAGGTTGTTTCTTTTTTCAGTATACTTTTTAAATCAGGCAGTAAACCACACGGTAAAGTCTCGGAGCGAATTAGTGCAGCTTGTAAAACTGATCTTACAAGCCTGAGTCTTATTACACAGATTTGCCAAATACATTTGGCAGGAAGAAGAGAAAAAAAGTAAGTTTACAGAGCCAAGCTCTAAGACCACCCAACAGACCTGTAATCCTTCACTGTTTCCCACCGATCAATGCTGCCAGCTGCATTTAACAGGGACAAGTTAGAACCCTGGGATTAACCATGGTTTGGTGAGGTGAATGTTTTTTTCCCCCTCCATACTAGCTGGGTATCCTAACTAGAGCAGTGTCTTCTTTCTTTCCACCTAAAAATGACTAATATTCCTCTTGGATTTGTTTGCTAAATATGAAACTTGAACCACCAGTTTATTAACTTAAACTGTAAACAATGAATACGAACTTAGAACTATTTAAGCAATGTGACAAGTAAGACGTAACAGTAAACAGATTTTTTCTTTGTTCAGTTAGTACACTGTCATGTTAAAACAACAGGTTTTAGCCATTGTGTGACCGCTGCAACTGTTTCTTAGTGAAACAACAGTTCCATTCTGTAATCTTCTTGCGGGGGTTGCTAGGTAACCGGTAGACTTGATCCATGCATATGACAGTTAAGATTTACAATAGCCCAAAGGTGGAGGCTAGCTTTAGGTTTTATTTATCTGTTTATATGCAAATAGTGTATTTACAGGTAATATATATTTGTAGGGTAATGAATATGCAATAGAAAATGTGAGTCAAATAATACAGTAAGCCCAGTTAATTTTCTATGAAGGACTATACTGGCATCCTTTAGCCAGTAAGCTAATCTTTTCGTCTTCTGGTTCAAGATTCATATTTACTGTATAGACATGAGATTATATAAATTAGATTAATGTTATAATTTAAAGTGAAAGAGAAAGAAATACAGCTTCTGTTTAGATTATCTTATATTTTTAATCTGCATGAAGGATCATACTACATATCCCTTACTGAATATGCCTGTCTTTTTTAATTGATCATCTTTGTTTTCTCTAGGACGTCCAGACAAATCAGTTTGTTTAAATCTGTGAAAGACTAGCTTTGCCTCGCTGAAAAAAGAAAAGGAAAAAATCCTCGCCTTCACTTACTCTTGTCCCGCTGGAAAAATGGAATACTTAACAAAGTACTGGGCCTCTTGGGGGCATTTTAATTAAGAAAATATATATATATTTACATGCATCTATCAAGGGTTAAACAAAGCGTGGTAGTTTGGAGAATTGTGATATGACAAGAAAATTCGTTTTCACGCCTTTTACCCTCTGACTCTTGTACTTGATTTCCTAATCAGGAACATGGGGAAAAAAAATAAAGAAACACACCCCCAATTACTGTGGTCAGACTCTTTAGCATGTGAACACTTTATTCAGTCCTGAGAATACAAATAAACAAAGAGCCCTATTTCTTGATCACTGTATAAAGATGTGATAGTGATAAAAATGTCATGTAATAATTGTAATTGAATCTTTTTTATCTTACATATAAAACATGGCATGGAAATAATAATAAAAAATATTTATTTATAAATAGTTAATAGTTTGTTTAGACCAACAAAAAACAATATAATTTAAAAATCATTTGTACACAATGATGAGGTCATTGTTAATAGTAATAGTTGTTGCGGTGGCAACAAAAAGACAACATGGCTACCTTTCTATCATCCTAGTATCTTTTTTCATAAATTGAATTAACACACAACACTAACATATTCTAAAAGGGAATGACTAATTAGTTTGTCTTCTTATTGCAACATGATTAAATATTTTTTTATATGTAAAACTTAAAGGCTTGTAATATCCAAAGGTCTTTACGGGAGGTCGGCTGTTTGTTTTTTATTTTTTTGTCTTTATTTGACCATAAATATTTTGAATTTTTTTATTTCTTTATATATGTGTTTTTGACAAATAAGAAAGGATTTTCAAAGCAAACACCTACTTGTCAGGGAGGTAAAGAGGTTTTTGGACTAACTGAAAGATCCCTTTTTCTATAAAGTCAAACTAGTCCTCTCTGTTGGCCTCCTGTAAACAAGACAGTCTGGCTCTGCAGAGCTTTCTTTGGTGAGTTCTGTTTCAGTTTTGGCCTGAGAAGGTGGTCCAGAAGTCTCTTTCAGCCCAGCTGTGCTGGGTGATGTCGATCCTGACTGAGGTGTATACGAATGTGTAATGTTCACCTTGTTTGCACTTATGTAAATAAATATGTTAAATTACTCAAAATTTATTTTAATTAAATACTGTAAAAAGAAATGATAAAAAAAATCTAATCAGTGTGTTGATAGCATATGTTGTTTTATTATAGTATGAAGAGGTTGCTTTGCGGTATTTGTCTTTTTTATTTGTGTTTGTTAACGCTCCGTTCTTTGCCAAACATGATATTTGCATCGCTGTACACTATGAGATGCTTTATTTAGAAAACGGGTTTTCTTTTCTCCTTTTTTTTGTGTTTGTTTGATTTCAGTTTTTGGTCATTTTTGTTTTGATATCAAGTCACACTGACATCAAACAGGAGGGGTGAATTAGAATAATCAGTCTGCAATTAATTTTGGAAAAAAACTGTACTAACCTTATCCATAAATGCTTGTAGTAAATAGACAACATGCAGATACTTTCCTCTTCCCTATAAAGCACCAATATAAAGCACAGGCTGAAAGCAGCCAAGAAACAAACAAACAAACAAAAAAGAAAAGCAGACATAAGTAGGCTAGAACATGGATGTCATTTGTGTTCGCAGGGTTTCTTTCATGTTGTAACATGCATTATTTTCTTCATTTTTTAAAAATTATCCTAAACTACAATAAATCGGAATTCTTGTTAGATTTTTTTGGGTAAAAACTACAACTACCCGGGTTTTCCAATATCACTCTTGAAGCAACATCTTTACAAAACTCTGTTCCTGCAGAACTGGACGTTATGCTCTTGAGTTGCTCGAAAGCCAGCAGTTTTGTGTCCGTGGTACTTGTTTAAGTGGTGGATTGACTGAGTCATCCTGGTTCACAGCACTCTTGACTGTTGAGTATGGACTTTTAAGTGTCTAAACAAAGCGATGGGTTTTTGATCGACGTGTACCCAAACTCCCCAAAGCCTTTTTACTATGACTCAGCAGCTGTCTTGTGCAGAAGCCTCAACATACTGTGGCTCCTTTGTTACCTGCAAGTAAATAATTTATAATCAGTGTATGTTCAATGTTAGTCTCAGCTTTAATTGTGCCTTCATTTAGCTAAATAGATTTTTTTGTTCAACCCTTCCATTGACCAAAAAATAAATAAAATGTACTAAAAGTGTGGAAAATCTCTAATTATCCCTAATTTAAGCATTTGTCTGTGAGTCATTATATTATTTTCTAAACTGGGTACAACAATCATAGACTGAATGGTGGCCTGTGGAACATGAAAAGGGCCTAAGACTATTCAGTACCAAGCCATAACAAAAACTTTCTCTGATGCTCTTGGACCGATTGACTGCTGTTTCTTAGTCACCTATTGTTTTTACTCTGTTTTCTGCTTTGTGATGCTTGTGTGTGCTGCTGTGCTAACGCCAATTTATTTAGCAATGTATAGCTATTAAGAGTAAGTTACTGTGCCTATGATGAGTTCTGCTATTTCTGTTTTACCTTAAATAAAACACATTACTGTGATTCTCTTGTAGTGAGTTTTGTTCAGTAGCTTTTATGGTAATGTGCTTTTACATGTGTACTGATATTTTTATAAATGAAGGTTACGGAAGATGTCAAGGATGCTATGTGCACATACTGTATATTAAACATTGTATAAGAACAATGTATTATAGGTAAAGGGGGTCAAAGTGTGTTATGACATTAAACAATATTATTTATTCCATGCCTTTTTGCATTTTCATCAGATTCTAAGCATATCACACAACCAATTTAGTAGGGATAAGTTCATATGTACAGTGTAAAATAACCTGAATAAACCTTAGAAACATATCAAGGTGTAGTTTTTTTGTGTGATCCATTTAGTTTTCTAACTGTAGAAGCTGATCTACAGACTTTGTATGGAACATGTCCTCTATGCACTCTCAACATTGCTACTATAATAATGGGTATTTCAAATCTAGCTGAACAGAAAAGGTAGTCTCTTCATGCAGTTTGATACCGCAGAACAGGAACCTGTTAAATTAATTTAACATAGAAAACAATTACTGAATTATCACAGAATCCCTGACTGGACTCACAATGTCTGACACCTGGCAAGTTTGAAGTTTTTTTAGTTTTAAATTAAAAAAAATATCCTACGTAAAATATTTGGTTAATATTTCCACTTACACTGCTAATAAAATTTCACACTTGAAGAAGAAGCGGGGGAAAAAAGAGTAATCTTGATGTTTATGGGTCATGCATTTATCGGTAACCACACCTTTAAGTAAATTCATAGTTTAAAGCAGTACTTGTTAGTACATATGTAAATAATTGTTAACCACTTTTAAGTCAAAATTCTGAGCCACTGTCTCAAATTTCTGAATAGATTAAGATTTTAACATCTGATCAATTAGAATGACTCAGAAATACAAGTAATTCTTTAAAATGCTATCTCTGAATTGTAGGATTTCTTTTTTTACAAAAGAAAAGAAAAAAGAACATTCCAAAGCAGTGTAATTTATATGGAGTCGAAATTCTGCAGCAACTACTCTTGCCAATGCGAGACTTCTCTGACACCGGAAGTGTCGTTGTCGTTAACGGAAGCAGGCTGCTGTCTTCAGGAAATCAGTGGAAAAAGATTTTCTTTCTGCAATACAGCCTGGACTGTACAGAATCAACCATAGACTGAGGCGGCAACAGCAAAAAGTGTGACCAATGGACCGTTGGATTCCAGTACTGAATCTGCAACGATAGCACGCTCGGCTGCCAAGCCGCCGGGCCAGGCCGGGACCAGAACCAGGCCCTTACCCAAACTAACGGGCATAAGCAGCGCTGCGACACCGGTGGGTTAGTGTTTGTATGAGGGTAGTATCATGTTGTCTGTAAAAGAGAGCGAATGTGTATTACCGCGACTAGCTGTCTGGAGCTAGACGACTGGTTTTTCGACGACTCCCCAAGGCCACTTGTGGTGCTTCAGATAGGGTGTGAAGGCTTGAAGCTCTAGTATGGTACAGCTGGAATTTAGCCAAACGCAAGCTAGCTTTAACGTGAGCTAACAGTGGAGTTAACGGACATAAACTTTTACTTGCTAACAATTTAGACAGGGTCACAAAACAATTATGAGTGTGAGATCTGGGTTTATGTAAATAAGTAGATGTTTTGTTTATTTGTTGAACTTTTCTAGTTTGCTTGTTAGCTCTTTTTAAGGCCTGATTAATGTTTATAAAAGGTTTATAGTGGTGTAGCTGCGTCGTTAGCTGCTAAGCTAGCCAGCCTCTGCCGCTCCAATGAAAGAATACAAAGTTGTCGTGCTGGGCAGCGGTGGCGTCGGAAAGTCTGCGCTCACCGTGCAGTTTGTCACTGGCACCTTCATCGAGAAGTACGACCCGACCATTGAGGACTTTTATCGTAAGGAGATCGAGGTGGACTCGTCACCCTCAGTGCTGGAGATCCTGGACACTGCGGGGACGGAGCAGTTCGCCTCCATGCGAGATCTTTATATTAAGAACGGCCAGGGCTTCATCCTGGTCTACAGCCTGGTCAACCAGCAGTCTTTCCAGGTAGCTGAGCTGCACCACACACACACACGGAAACATCGGTAACAAGTGCTTTCAAAAGGCAGTTGAACTGCATCAATGAAGAAAAGTAGAATTTTGTTTATTGTTTTGTAGTTTGTGTTTTGTACCTTAAGGCCACTATGATTGTGTTACTACAGTAGGTCAGAATCACTATGAAAACAGGTCCAATAATATAAGAGCATACCTTTAGTATTTCTATAGCTTTGAGTGTTGACAAACTTTGTTTAATTTACCTCTCACCATATAAAAATGTAATAACTAAAAAAAAATAGCTGTGTATCCCCATTCACCTGATAGGCAATGCTGCTTTCACGGCAACAAAAATATGTCAGTCTTCCAATAACTATTTTATTAATGTTGTGCAGCTAAAAGTATGTAGTTTGCTGTGTCTAGCAATAAAGACTTCTATATCAACAATATACTGACAAATCACACATCTTTAGTTCATGTTTTTATATATCTTCCACCTATTGTGTATAAATAGAACTAATTTGTTCTCTACAGAGAACCTGACACGACTTATAATCTCATACTCCTTTGTTTGTTGGTTTTTCAGGACATTAGACCAATGCGAGACCAAATAGTGCGAGTGAAGCGCTTTGAGAAGGTGCCGTTGATCCTGGTTGGCAACAAAGTCGATCTAGAGTCGGAGCGTGAGGTCGCTGGGTCAGACGGAAGGGCTCTGGCTCAAGAGTGGGGCTGCCCGTTTATAGAAACTTCTGCCAAAAGTAAGACCATGGTGGACGAGCTGTTTGCAGAGATCGTCCGACAGATGAATTATTCCACGCTGCCAGAGAAGCAGGAGCAGTGCTGCACGGCCTGTGTAGTACAGTGAGGAAGAGGTAAGGACATGCTTAAGGGAAGTCGTAGCATGGCACAGTTGGCTGCTCTGTTATTCCACTGGACATAATAAAATGTCCCTGTAGTGTTTGTGTAAAAGTGTTTCACAGGCTGAGGAGAGAAGTGACATGTGTATAAGTGTGTGGCGTTTTGTTGCAGTGTGAGGGAATAGGGAGGTTTGGCTGTAAGTGTGAAAGATGAGTGGGTGGCGCTTCAGATCGTTAGTCAAGCTTGTTATCATAGGATCACATAAGTACACGGAATGTAGAGCACAACTGCCTGAGCAGCTCAGGGTTCAGAGAAAAAATGAGGAGCATAGAGTAATGAAGCGGAGAAAGTTGTTTGAGCTGAGCTGCAGAAAAAAGAAAATGTCACAGCCTGAGAGCAAAATTAGTCATTAAAACAGGAGGTTTGCTTTAATCAGTTCTGGATGCTTTTAAACTTCTTGCATTATCTAATATCCTTGTAATATTATTTATTTTTCCTACACTTTTTTTTTGTTTGTTTGTTTTTAAACAGAGACATTATTTGTTTGGATCACCACAAATAATTTGAAGAACCTGGGGACAACCTGACTTTCGACCCATCTGTCAAAAACTTACCACTTAGGTAATGTTTCTGCTTATGGTGGTTTTTGACTGTCACAGATCATCTGACAGGAAAAGCATTGGTCCTATTTTTGATAAAGTAACTGTTGGAAGATGCTTTTGCTGCAACCTCAACGGCCTTTGCGATGACCCAGGATACAGTCAGACAGACTGACTTGGAAGAGCAGCCCTCTGTGAATTTCTCTCTTATTATTATTGTTATTATTATTAATTTTTCTCCTTTATAGATGGAAGTATTCCTGAAATACTAAGCAGGAGTGTTTTGTGAATTTGCAGCTTTTTATTTTTATTTTTTATTATTTTATGTTTTTAGAGCTGCTTTAATCACAGTTATATCCTATACTATTACTTGTATTATGGCTCAAATTTGGTATTTGATTAAAGTATTTCATAATATAACATTTTGACTTTTAAGCATGCATACTTCAACTAGTGTGCTGTCCAGCTGTTCTGAGGAAAAAAATTACAGATGTATGTTGAAAGTTGTTTTTTATTTTTTTAGGGTTTTACCACTCCAAGAGGGTGTGTAACTGGATTGAACCAATAATGTTTGCATAAAAGGATAACTAATTGGTTCTATTAACTCAGTAATATGAAGCAGCTGAAGTTCTTTGAAAGCATGTGTGCTCCAAAGTGAAAATGTTTAAACAACTAAATCAACTTGAGGCAACATGGATGAGCCTTTTTTGTAATTTATTTTTTAGCTTGAATTTGTGTCATAGTCTCTTAAAGGCATGGCTCATGTGGACAAAGGTCTTCCTTTTTCTTTTAATTAGTTTTGTTAAGGAGTCTGTAGATTTTGGAATGACCAAAGTAAACTAACACTCCATATTTGTGTTTGAAGAGGTAATGTGTGTTGCTTTAAATTCAGGAGATGCTGATTTCTTGTTATCAAATAACTCCTGCTGCAATGTGGTTTGATAAAACTTCTGGCACAATTAATCAGATTTAACTTTGTATTTTTCTTTTTATAACAGTAATCTATTTATTAAAATCGATGACATGGGTAGCCAATTTTAAAACTTTTAATTTTGTACTAGCTTCCGCTTTTTGTGAATTTTCAGGATGTTTTTTTTTTGTTTTTTTTTTTTTTGTTTTTTTAAAGCTGAGAATTTAACAGAGCCTTAAAATTTCTGTTGCACCCTGCTGTCACTTGTCTTTTTCCCCCCTGAAAGATAAATGGCTGTCATAATTTCAGAATAAACATGTTGGACTGTCTGCTTTTTGTGACGGGACAAATATAAAGTATTATCTTTGACTGATATACAAGCTTCATCTGGTCATTTCTAATTTCACCGTCAGTATTTTGTAACAAAAGTTGAATCTTTATATTTTTCATCACATTTTTTCTACTGGCTGTTTATGTCCCCGGTCGGTCCTCGTAGCTCTGTATTGGCCCTACAGAGATCAGCGTGGGCACTGAACCTAAGTTCAAAAAAGCCCTTGCCATTTGCAAGAATACGTAATAAAGTTAAGAAGATTCAACAATTCAAATTTCACTTGTTAATTGTGAGACTGATTGTTTCTCTAGTGTTTCTTGACACAATGAAGGAAGGGGTTATGGACTGATGAAGACTCAAGGTGGCAAACTTGCACTGTAGAAGCCTTCTGTTAGCTTCAGCCAAACTTAGGATAACTTAAAGAGATCGTATCTAACTTTTTACATGATGTAGCAAAGTATTGATTCATACAGTTTGAATATAAATGAAAAATCTGGTTTGACGAGTTTTGCCAATCAGCTGTTTATGCAGAGTGATAGAGAAAACCAAAACATCATTGTCTAAAACTGTCATAAACAGGCCACAATTTCCACTTTGAGGCTCTGGGTGTGTGTGTGTTTTTTCATCTGTCAATCTGACAGTTAAATGCATTGTTGTATTTCAGTGAACAAGAGCACTGAACCACAGATTATAACAATACATTAAGCAGAAAGTGAACTTACAAACAGGAGAAGAGCGCTGGGATAAATTCCTGCATTTACATAATGACTAACAGTTGACTGGCGTGGAGGCAAACAAATATATTCACGAAAGAAAACATAGCAAGCTGAAACATCTGGAAAAAGAGTCAAGTGTATGGTTGATACCTGGATTTCCCCTGGACCTGATGCCTCTTTATCTTCATGTGAGACTCTTGTGTCTTAATCAAAATATCAGCGACAAGCACTTTGCCGAGTTATGGTATCAAGTACAAACCTGAGCCCCGGTTCCTCTGCCAGGCAGCTGAATACCTCCATGCCTCAGTTACAGGAAGTCTTTGCATCACATACTACTCTATGCAATCTGTTGCAGTAGTCAGGGTTGGCATACGCTGAAAGGCCGGCAGTTCTGAAAAAGCTGGGTTCAAAACATGGGCAGGTAGTCAGTAGTAGTTTTTTCCTCTTTCGTGGCTGCCAGGTTTGGTGTTCCACGTGCCAAAACAAATGACTATGTACAGGATGTGAAAAATCTGTAGTGACATGGGGGCCTGGAAAAATTTTACTGCACTCTGTATGACATAGCTATATAGAACAGTTGATTCTCCATGCTAGACTGAATATAAATAGTCTTTGACTTGATATAAGCTGTTGGTTTTTTTCTGCTTTTCTGACATTTTTAGCCTTTGTTCACCATTCATCTGGCATTATAGCGTTATGCACATTCATCTGAAAGAGCTCATAAAAAAACTATTATAGGCTGCAGCAGATAGACACAGCACCTTAACCAAACATTATAATCATTTCTTGACCTTTAGAAAATAGATTAAATATTGGAGGTCTTTATACTTGATTCAAACACAGCATACACCCTAAGGTTCTCGACTTGTCTGAGCTTTTCTCCAGCAGTTTTGCAGGTAATCATATCCACACATTAATTAAGCGGGCATTTGAATACTTTTGCTTGTGGGAAGTTCAGCTGTCTTTATCTGCTGAGCTTTACTGGAGTTTGGCCATTAAGACTGACCAGTAGTTTGGAGTTATGGTTCATTCAAGATTTTTACAACAATGATAATGGTAGGAAAGGCATGGTTAACCAATAACACTGATGGTACTTCAGTTTTATTAGATATTTCAGTAAGCCAGTGATTCCCAACCTTTTTTCCTCGTGGACCCCCTTCATGCATATACTAAAATGCCGTGGACCCCCCTGCTCTACCCGGGGCTGAAACCATGCTGGTTTTAGGCTTTGAAAAGTGAGATTCTCACCATAAATAATGTATTCTGGTTGAGTCATGTCCTTTGATAAAGTCAAAGTTAAATAAATAACATTTAGATTTATTTATTTTTCTTAAAATAGGGACAATGTGTGGAAATTAATCACAATGGCTCTAATGTTCAAATCCTCGGGATCCCCTGTGCTCTTCGGGGGACCACTGCACTAAGCCATGACTGTATGACATGGAGTCAACATGAACATCTCACATTGCACTTGACACATTGCACATTTTTTAAAAAGCTATTTGTTAACAAATTTTTTTCATATACTAAATTAATTTTGACATAGGCTGAGAAAAAAGATCTTCTAGTACTTAAAAAATATGCAGATTTTTCCTTAAGCCCATGGTAAGCCCAAGTATTTATTGATGCATTATAGAGTATAGACAAATTAAATGAAAAACTTGATCCCTGCATTGAGCGTATCAGGGGTTTGTTGCAGGCATGGCTTGGCTTCACCTTTCCCAAGTTTATTGTTAAGTAGTAATTCACTCCTGTAACAAATGTGTTCAGTGTTTGTTACAGACTTGCTCTTAACCTGTGATGAAGCATTGCTATCTTGATGGCAGTGACATTTTCAAGGACGACAGTGACTACGTGCACTAAGCTCAAGGGGTCACTGAATAGCTAGATGAGGATAAAATATTTTTATGAATTATGTTGTGGCTACAGTCTCAAGAAAATACTGCAAATGTCAACATATCAAACACCCCTAGTAGTGAGTACTTAAAATTATTCTGTTGCTGTCAAATATTGTTGTGTAGACGTTCAGCAGTAAAAGTATCTGAATGCTGTAAACTGGTATTTTTCTACACTACAGCTTCAACACATTAGCGGCTGATGTAAATACCTCCAGACCTCTAGGTGGCGCCATGACGCGCTTCACATCCAGACTGCGACGTCATTCGGGCTGAAGCGGAAGCAGCTACCAGTTCTGTGTCTGCAGGATGAAGATGATGAACCGGTGCGAGAAAAGCGTTTAAACTAAATAATACTGTGATAGACAGATTACTTTTGCTGAACAGCAGCATGAAGACGGTATTTGTAACTGTCGGTACCACGAGCTTTGATGAATTGATTGAAATCGTCACGTCCTCTGAAGCCGCACAGGTGAGGAAATGATGAAAAGGTGACAAACTTGAAAGAAGAAAAACACTTAAAGTTGATAAATGGTTTCACGTAAGTACATAATGATAAAAAAACAAATGAGAAGACTTCACTGACAGAGACTAGTGTTAAATTGACAAACCTTAAATTGAACAAGTTTGACAAGTTTTCAATAAGTGCAACAAGATTCAATATTGTACTGAAAATAACAAGTGGATTTTACATTCAAGTATTATAAACAAGGGCAAAGAGGAACATTGTAGATTTGTCTTAAAATATATACCCTGAACCTGTCAACTATTGCAAAACATTTAAATTTAATGCTCTATGCTCATTCTGTAAACATAATTCAATCCCTCACTTGAAAGAAGGGTATATATATATATATATATATATATATATATAATTAGCTTAGAATAATAAAGTGTGTTGGTCAAGTCACAATAATTCTCCTTTTTCAAATGACCTGTTATTGGTTGCAATATTTAAAATAAATCGCACTGTTTTAGTGTCTGAAATGAGAAGCTACCATACTTGGGACCGTCTTATCTGAATAAACAAACCATAAAAATATACTGCTTCACAATGGACTGATATGAAAATCAAGATTTTTGGTCTTAATAGAAGGGTTTTGAGAAATGTTTTAGTGATGAGAATTACTTTAATTAGTAAAGATTAACCGTATATTTTTCTGCTTTTTAAAATTTTTTATCCCTTAAGATAAAATTCTGCTGTCAGTTTGAAATGTTTGATTTGGTTTTTGTTAAACAGGAATTAATATCAACAATACAGTACTTAAAAAGAAGGAATGCTAGCTCAACACACCACAGAAGATTAGGACATTACATAATGTAATTCTTTTTGACATCTAGATGTAGAAGAAGAGGGTGGTGTATCATTTTAAAAGTTTACTATCAAAGGATTTGTTTCAAGATGATCAAACTTTCAATCAAACTTAATAAAGCGCTTTTCATACCAAACGCAACACAAAATGCTTTATATGATTAAAAACAATCGTGCATATATCAGTTCATGCATATTAAAAATGAAACAAGCCTTTACTTACATCAAAGTAGAATTATATAACAATAAACACTCATTAAAATCTTTCACACAGCCACACGCACACACATGCATACATGCACACCAAGCAGCCCCTCCCCCTAATCTGTACAAACATGACTGTAATTTCTGTCTCATAGATACTAAAAGTGATTAAAAAAAAATTATCACACACTATTAAGCATAGACAAGCCAGTAGAGTCCTAGATAGTAAAATTAACTTGCCACATTAATCTAAGATGAGCTTGGTTCAGAATTAACTGGAAGAAGCATGTATGAGAAAAGAAAAGGTGTGAAAATAAACAACCACAGTTTGATTGCTTAACAAAGATAAGACTGTAAATGGAATTAACTCAACTTTCTGCTCACCTGCAATCAAGTGTTGCAAAAGTGACAGGACAGCGCTGCATCATACAGAGACATTAAAAGAACCAGAAAATACTGCAAAATCCCCCCATGAACTTTTCAAGATAAAAACACTAATGTCCTTCAATAGTGGCGTCTGTTCCCCAACTACAACACAGCTGAGCTATAGACATAAAAGGACTGAAAAACCTGCACGAGCAAGCAGCAACTGAAGTCATCTTCACTACAGTCCTTGCAAAGTATGTTGAGGGAGGAAACCAGTGGCTTCCAGTCACCCGGTGGGCAAAGCATGCACATTTTCAAGGTTATTTATAGTTATTGTAACTCCTTATATCACTTCTCAGTTACTTAAAATGACACAATTTGACACAATAAACATTGATGATTTTGTAAACACTTCGGTTAAAAAAAAAAAAAAAAAAGCAGCAGTAAGTAATATGAAACCCAACCTGTGGTGTCATGTTTGAAAGCTTGTTTACAGGAAGCGAATCAGAGTTGATGCAGGCTTTGTCATTTTTATGTGATTAGTGGGAAACATGCACGTTAGAAAGGCATATATTAAGTGCTGCTTGACTGATTTAAAGTTTAAATCCATAAAAACTCAAAAGGATTTAATTTCCTGTTGCAGGAGTTAAAAGCTCATGGATATGAGCGTTTGGTTCTTCAGGTTGGAAGAGGATCTTTTCTACCAGATGATGACAGCTGCCCACAACTCAGACTGGAGGTTTTTAGATTTAAAGACTCGATTGCTGAAGACATGAAGAAGGCTGACCTCGTCATAAGTCATGCAGGTGAGGAAACCTCGCTCTCCTCAACAGGATGTAATCCAGTGTTGACACTGCCTGGAGTGCAGTGAGATACATTTATACACCTTCTTCTTATTTTCTCACAGTCTTTACATGTAGAACTTGTTCAAATTAGGAGCCAAAACAGGTATTTTGTGTATTAATGATCAAAAGAAGACATTAATGTTTGGGTCAGATTTCATCCATCATGAACATTAATATCATGGTAATATTGGCTTTTTGAGGATTTCCTTAAACTTGTGGTTTTCTTTAACTGAATGACGTCAACTCTCCAGGTCATGCTGACCACATGCTTATGCAGTCCACATTGTGCCGTCTATCAGTTTCACTTTCATCTAGCCAGTCCCAGAATGCAATGCTGCTATGGTACAGATGGTACATTGTAGATGGATAGATTGGGAAATTAGCTTCTGCATTTTACCCATCTCTAAATTCACTAGAGAGCAGTGGGCTGTTATGTTTTGGCTTTCAGGAAGCAATTCAGGATTAAGGACTTTGTTCAAGGGCCCATAGTGGTTCACCTTTGTTGCGAGTCTGAGGATTTGCAGTATAGTATATAAAAAAAATTTTGTTCTGTGTTTAGACAGAAGTGAGTTGTACCATGTTACAGTATCAAAAGCGAGAATAGAATTTGGCTTGAATGTGTCCCCCTTCTCCTCCATACAACTCTCTCATCTGATCATAAAACGTTCCATGAGAAGGCTATTTATTTTTACATGTTTCCAACTGCAAACTTCAACTTGTCAGGGATTATAAAACTCCTTTGACAATGACCAATAACACTGGTGTCTCACAGTTCTCGATAAAGCTTTTCTTAAATGGTTCCTGATTTGTTCTGAGTTACTTTGCTCTTGGCTAAGGGCAAAGTCGTAGCAGTGGTAGTAGCAAACTTTAATGACTTGGACTTACATATTGTTGTTTGAACTGATAATCTTGAAATCTGTAGCTGTTGAGATGTCTCCATGAGACGTTTCTATAAATCTATGCTTCCGAGCTCCTGAGATTTTCCCACTACACTTGTGTATTGGACAATCAAAGCAGTGCTGCCAAACATGGTATTTTTATATTGGCTAGTGCTTTTTATGTAGTTAAATCCAACATTTCTTTAACATTTATGGTCATAGTGAATATGTAATGCATAAAAGGTTGGAGAAGTATTATTGGGTGCAAAGCAAAAACAGGTGTGGGAGTATGGTAGGCTACAGAAAGCTGATGATTATTGCAGGAGACAAATGCAACAAAAGGTCAACAAAGAGAATTATTAACAGGAGAAAAAAAGACGTGTTCACAGAGCAACTTTGGATGAAAGCTCAGTAATTGCTTTACATACTGAATAAAGGTTCCTTTTAACTAATGGAACCACTTAAAACTGCAACTGAAATCTATTTTCAATATCAATTAATTTTTTTAAATTGATTGGCTGGTTTGTAAAACCTTAAGAAAAAAAAAAAAAAGCAGACCTGTGGGTAAACTTGTGGGTACATTTATCATGAGGCCTTTTGAAAGTCAAGTATTGTTTAGATTATAGTGGGCAGAATTTTTATTTTTTGCTGTTAAATTTCCTACATAGTTGTCACCATGAATTATAGGATTTTATTATTTTCCTTTACAGGAGCAGGAAGTTGTCTTGAGGCTCTTGGTGCCGGCAAACCCCTGCTGATCGTAGTCAATGACAAGCTGATGGACAACCACCAGCTGGAGCTGGCCAGACAGCTGCACATGGACAACCACCTGTTGTACTGCACATGCAGGTATCTTCTTCACAGATTTGTTCAAGTTGACTCATGTGAAATTAACTAACAAAAATAATGTAACTGAGTGTTTTTTGTCTCCCTAAACGTTTCAGCACCCTGACAGAAAAGCTGAGAAACATGGACCTCTCTGTTCTGCAGCCATTCCAACCTGGACAGCCAAAGAACTTCGCAAACTTTTTAGACAAGGCACTTGGAGTTAAATAAAACTGTGAACAACAACACAGTTAATAATCTGTGAAACTCAAGTGTGATGAGTATTAGATAATTGGGTTGTTGAATAATGTCATTGTATATCACAACTTACATTGTTTTATATTTTTATATGCATTAATAATACGTAGCCAATTTAAAATGCCTATGAATGTTGTTAATTTAAATGGTATTTTAGATATAGCTTTCTAAAAGGGGCTATACAATTAAAAAAAAAAACTTTAACCTGAGGGGTTTGGGTCTGATAGTAATTTAAGTTCATAAATAGTCAATCTTCAAAGTACATTGAGATTAATCAGAACAGAAAGCATATTTTCATAACATTTTATTTGCATTTCTTGGTGTTTATGTGGCAACCATGATTTGTTTACAGTCTGCTGTGAATTTTAGTTTGTGTGCAAATGTCTTTGCCTTGAGGACTTTCTTCTCCCAGGGACACTTTAGGACTGAGGCTAAACTCTTCCTGTAGATCTGGTATTTTTCATTGCTCTAATAAATTACCACCTGGTGATAACAGGTACTGAAATGTGTCTGTTATAAAGTTAAATGTGACTAACCTACACTGACAGCTTTCTCGATACAAATGAAAATCATGTTATTTTTAAACATTAAAAATGATACTAAACATTTATTTATGCAATAAGGTTTCTGGTTCAAGTCTCAGCCAAGGCCTTCCTGTGTGATGTTTGCATGTTCTTCCCGTGTGTCTGTGGGATCTCAATGGATTTCCTGGTTTCCTTCTACATCCAAATTTAGACGAGGAAGGGTTCCTGGATTCTAAATTGACCCTCAGGAATGTGTGTAGGCATGAGTGGTGGTTTTTATTACTGCATTGGCCCTGTGATATCTTATTTGTTTGGGGTGTACACCACCTCTCATCTGAATGCCGCTGGAATAGGCTCCAGCTTTCCTTGTGACCCTAAATGGGATACAGCAGGTACAGAAAATGGATGGATTGGCTAACCTTGTTCTTAGCACTCTCTTGCACTCATTTATTTTAAGCGAGGCACTTGTAGCAGATGCCAAGCAGGTGAGGTTGGGTGGCTAGGGTGCAGTATGGCTTTTGTAAATTATTCATACCCCTGGCAAATTTAGACTGTTATGTTTATTTAACCAAGGAGTTTTCTGACTGGAAATGACACAGGTATCACCTAAAAGATTATAAGACAATGTACAAGGGGTATTATTGTGGGGCAAAACAATTCCATGTTTTTAAAAAAAGAAAAGAAAGCTTGGAGTGCTGCTTGGGTGTGCAGAATATTATTCCACTGGTGCTCTTCAGTTCAGGGATTCAAGTTATACTATAAAGAGATAACTGAGGTGCTCAAGAAGATGCAGAATAAAAAGCCTTTATTAAATCATGGCTAATCTAAAAAATGTACATGCCTACGTGTTTTAGCCAACTTCGTCAGGGCAAGTGACAAAAGTGATTTTTGCCCACACTATTGCAGAAACTTGCATTTATTACTAACCAGTTATTTATTTTTATCAGATAATATAAAATATGATTCTTGGCTTCAGGAGGAAAAAAAGTATTCATCCTGGGAGAAGAGGTGGTGGTAGTGGAGGAATAAAGGACCTTGGAGTTCAGCTAGACAACAGGCTGGACTGGAAATGCATCACAGAGGCATCTACAAGAAGAGACAGAGCAGACTCTGCTTCGTAAGGAAGCTAAGATCATTCATTGCCAAGATGTTACATGTCTTTAATAAGTCTTGTGGAAAGTGAAATCAGCTTTGCAGCTTTCTGCTGAGGCAGCAGCTTCAAAACCAGAGACTGAACAAACCGAATAAGAAAGCTGGTTATGTGCTGTGAATAACTCTGGAGCTGACTGTCCATGAAAGAATGCCGCAGAAGCTGCTGAAAATAATGGTTGATTCTTCACATCCTCTACACAACCCAGTGAAGAAACAACCTTGTACTCAGTGTGAGGTTTCGACATGTCCAAAGCAAGACCGAAAGGTACCTGAGATAGCCATCACCCTCCGGAACAAGTCATTATATTCTAATTATTATTGGGATTTTTTGTTTAAAAAAAAAAACATTGCAATTTCTCTCTGGGATTAATAACATTTTTTTCATTTCATTTTCATAAAGCTACAATTAGATCAAATGTGTCTGACACACCAGCATTAAGTTCTAATATGTCAACTAAGAAATCTGCTGTAAATGTCATACAGGAACAATGAGCCGAAAGACTGGTATATTTCTCTGTAAGGGAATTCCCTTCTCGTTGTTTCTAGAAGAATTTCAGTGGAAACAGGATTTCTTCAGTTCCCCTCCTCAAACAAATGTCTCGCAGCTGACTAACATAAACTGCCAGCTTCTGAGAATCACAACAAATGAAACATTAGTTTTAAATTCTGTGGTTGCACCACACAGCTGTTACACCTTTTCAGCTACAGACAAGTAACTTGATGCTTTTAACTCTGAAAACAGGAAAATAGGATAAGGGGTAAAGTGGCCTAAAATGCAAAGCAGAGCGCTGAAAACACTTGACTGAAATGTGAGCCTTTGTTCAGTCTCAGTTGTTTAATGAAATGCAATCAACTGACTGAGATCCAACCAAAGTCACTGAAGACAAATAAGTAATTAGGCTAAATACTTTCCTTGTTCTAGCTTTCACTGCCAGTTTCCCATATAAACAATAAACTGGGTTCAGTGGTTTGAATCTTTTTCAAATCAATATCTCATTAAAATTCACTACGCAAAAAAGTAAAGGCAACACTAAAATAACATCCTAGATCTGAATAAATGAACTATGCTTATTAAACACTGTGTTCTTTACATAGTTGTGTGTGCTGAAAACAAAATCACACAAAAATGATCGATGGAAATCAAATTTATTAACCCATGGAGGTCTGGATCTGGAGTCACACTCAAAATTAAAGTGGAAAAACACACTACAGGCTGATTCAACTTTGATGTAATGTCCTTAAAACAAGTCAGAATGAGGCTCAGTAGTGTGTGTGGCCTTCACGTGTCTGTATGACCTCCCTACAACACCTGGGCATGCTCCTGAAGAGGTGGCAAATGGTCTCCTGAGGGATCTCCTCCCAGACCTGGACTAAAGCATTCGCCAACTCCTGGACAATCTGTGGTGCAACATGGTGTTGGTGGATGGAGACGTGATGTCCCAGATGTGCGCAATAGGATTCAGGTCTGGGGAACGGGCGGGCCAGTCCATAGCATCAATGCTAAGGCATCAATGCCTTCGTCTTGCAAGAACTGCTGACACACTTCAGCCACATGAGGTCTAGCATTGTCTTGCATTACAAGGAACCCAGGGCTAACCGCACCAGCATATGGTGTCACAAGGGGTCTGAGGATCTCGTCTCGGTACCTAAGGGCAGTCAGGCTACCTCTGGCGAGCACATGGAGAGCTGTGCGGCCCCCCAAAGAAATGCCATCCCACACCATTACTGACCCACTGCCAAACCAGTCATGCTGAAGGATGTTGCAGGCAGCAGAACTTTCTCCACGGTGTCTCCAGACTCTGTCACGTCTGTCACATGTGTTCAGTGTGAACCTGCTTTCATCTGTGAAGAGCACAGGGCGCCAGTGAATTTACCAATCTTGGTGTTCTCTGGCAAATGCCAAACGTCCTGCACGGTGTTGGGCTGTAAGCACAACCCCCACCTGTGGAC
>JBAMHW010000007.1:19626855-19652433 GCA_037177495.1 Rhadinocentrus ornatus | reverse complement strand
AGACACAGCAAACCTTCTTGCCACAGCTCGCATTGATGTGCCATCCTGGATGAGCTGCACTACCTGAGCCACTTGTTTGGGTTGTAGACTCTGTCTCATGCTACCACTAGAGTGAAAGCACCACCAGCATTCAAAAGTGACCAAAACCTCAACCAGAAAGCAGGAACTGAGAAGTGGTCTGTAGTCAGCACCTGCAGAACCACTCCTTTATTGGGGGTGTCTTGCTAATTGCCTATTTCCACCTGTTGTCTATTCCATTTGCACTACAGCATGTGAATTTATTGTCAATCAGTGTTGCTTCCTAAGTGGACAGTTTGATTTCACAGAAGTGTTATTAACTTGGAGTTGTGTTGTTTAAGTGTTCCCTTTATTTTGAGCAATGCATTATTGGAAAAAAAAATCTTTACTACATATTTTAGGTATCACAGCAAACTCTCATTTATCCCTGATTCAATTAATCTATTTGTTTTGAACTGCTTTTGCTTGACATAATATGATTCACATGATGTTTGTACCCATGTCACGTTAATCTAATAGAAATGGACACACTACTCAAGTCTTTTCCTCTCTTTCAAAGCAAACTGTTTCTTAATAACACCAAATGACAGTGGACAAAAAGAAAAAAACCCCACTCAAAACCTTTTTGAGGAAAAAAGAAAGAAAATATGCCATAATAATGATAATTTAACTCTAAATTTAAGATTGTACAACCCATTTCCTTGTAGTCACTACTTGTATCAGATTATCAAAAAAGATTATTGTCAGCACAACTAATTTATGTAAAAGTTGTTAGTCCATAACTGAGAAAACAATCTGATTTGAACAAATTCAATATCACGACTTCGGGTAAAACCAAAACAACAACAAACAAAAGTCTAATTCAATAAAACAAGAGCAGATACACACAAATAGTAATGAATGGGTCAGGCCTGTTTCCTTTGCCATCAGATGACTGAATCGCTTCATGTATGAGAGCAAGTTGATTAAAGTTTTACGTCTTGGAAAGTCTTGCATGAATTGATCCATCAAAGTAGGAAAAATGATAAATTACCACCACAAATGGCTGTTGTGTAGCCAGCTGACACCTATCTAGAAGCTATTAAGAGCAACGTCAGTGTTTCAGCTGCGGTTTTTTGCCAGGTGTAATTGATAGTTGACAGTTGCCAAAACATATGCCCACTGGTTAAGACTGTTCTATTATGTATTTTCCAAATGTGAAACGGGACTCTTTCCTAGCCCAATAAGAACACAACTTAGAACTTAGAAGTACCGTACCCATCCTTGCAAGGAACCGTCCTTAATTGCCTATCAGTTGTGGGCAATAGTGGCTCAGACAGTAGAGTTGGTCATCCAATAACAATATTTGTGTAATTTTAGCGTTTCAAATCCTCTTCCAACCCAACTAATCCTCGGCAAGAAACTTACCCCACCTTGCCTTCAATCTTAACAATTCAACAGTATAAATGTTTAGTGGTATTTGGAGAGGTCATTGGCCAAGTTTCTGTCAGTCTGCAGCAGGGCAGCTGTGGCTACATGTGGAATGAAAAATAATGGTTGCAATATAAAGGACTTTGAGTACGCTGAATAGTGCTATGTAAACGTACTCCATTATTTTTAACCTTGAAAACCACCCTGTTTTTACACAGAGCCATCTGGATAGCACTTTGTAAAAATAATTTAGAAAATACCTGCTAGGTAAATGGACATAGCAACTCTATGACAAAAACAAGCAAACCTTAACTAACCTGAACTCAACAAGCAGAACACGTCAATTAACAGAAGCTGCCATTGTTTAATGTCATCATTCGCTTGTGTTTGCAGTTTAGCAAATCTGCAAGAGTTTATCTGCTTCATAGAGTATCAAATAAATCTTTTTACAATCTGACTCCTCAAGATGAAAAGAAAAAGATCCACTACTTGCTTTTAGAGAGCATGTAAGCCTACATTGTCTGCATTGGCGTCACTTGTCCAACCCTGAGACCACGTGTATTTTTTAAATGTAGTCATTGTATGATGGGAGGACTGACAAGAAAGCAAGGTGTTCACATTGAAATATGACTAATTTTAAGAATTGGTTTATATATTCCTCATTTTGAATATGGTAGATAGAATAGAGTGATTATGGGCCTCGAGGCATGAACGTAAGAAAGTCTTTCCCAAATTGCTGAATTCCATTTACTTCAGGAGCCAGAATAAAACATAAAAACTGACCCAATTGCAGATGGAAGTCAGAAAACCAGCAAGAATTATTCACTGAACAATATTACAATTATTGGCAATGCAAAAATAATGAAAATCCAATGTGCCTATTTTGTACATGCAAACACGGTAGCAATATGTTAGAGGCTGGTCAGAGCCATGGGTGCAGCAGATTTTATGGGTCACAAACTAACAGGAGCAATAATAAATGATTTATTACTGTTGTTATTGCTACTTTTGTGCACAGGGCAGCTATGCTAGATTTTTTGGGGTGATGAAGTGTCTCTAAGTTTTAGATTAAAAATTTAACTTCGATGGATGTCCCAATTTAGCTTTCCAACAGGTAACTCAGACATTTTGACTTCTAAGTTACCTCTCTGAGCTTCTTCACCCGTACTCGCCTTCTCAGTCCCTCAGGTCAGCTGACCAGCTGTTTTTGCAGGTACTGAGGTCCAGGAGGAAGATCCTTCTCCATTGTTGCTCTAGAACTGTGGAATAATCTGCCTTTGCACATTGGAGAGGCCCCTTCACTGTCCACTTTTAAAAATGGTCTTGAAACCCATTTTTATTCACTGGTTTTCCACCTCAGCGAGACTAAGTTTTTTATTAGATTGCGTAAGTTTGTATAGTATGGTGAAAGCACCACAATGTAACAGGACATAAAGAAACACTAAACTACCACAAACCATACAGACACAATTAGCTGCTGGTGGTTCAGGTGTTTTGCATAATTTTGTCACTGATGGCTAACTGATATTTTTTATTGTCATAATATTGATTATTGTTTTTTATTTTTTTAGCTATCTTTTCATCATGTGGCTGTTTTGTGGTTTTGTACCCCAGATTTAGTTGTGTTGCATCTCTTTGTGGTCATTCTTTACCTCATTTTGGGATATATTTTGGTAAGTTTTGTATTATTTTGGTTTTTTTATATCTTCATATTCACAATTAGAACATATTGTGAAACAGTCTGATCATTTTCCAGAAATTTATTGCCATTGTAAGTCTGTCATTTTGCATCTCTGTAGGATTGTTGTCTTATTTGCTAATGTCACTTTGCCTCTTTCACATCTCTCTATTTATTTATTTAATTATTATAATTATTAAAAAATATTATTATTATTATTATTTTAATAAACTACGTCTCATTTCGGTTCTTTTGTGTCTCTATTTTGTACGTTTCTGGGATGAGACTGGAGCTCCCTTAACTTATAAACCTGTTCAATTAGCTCTTTGTGGGTGGCACAGAAATGACTAACTTTAAATTAAAGCAGCAAATTTATAACTGTAATACTTTATCTTCAGAACAACACTACGGTCCAAGGAACTGCAATGAAGTTGGTAGTCCGACCCTATCTCAGCCTTGGCCTCTTTTTTTTATTTATTTATTTATTTTTGCAGATGTTAATTAGCATTTAGATATACCCCTCCGACAGCCGGCTCCGCCTCCCGCGCTTTGATTGGGCACACTGTTACTGGAGCTGTCAGCTTTGCTCTGGGAAGCTTTTCTTTCCTCAGTCAGTCCAGTCTGCAGCTTCAGACAGACGGACTGCTCTCAGTGGTGGGTCGGCTACCTTTGTTAGCAAGCTCAGAGAGCATCAAGACTCCAGACGCGTTCATGCAGTAGCTCACTTTCTTTTTCTTTTTTCTTTCTTTCTTTTTTTTGGAAAATGATCATCTGTACGAGTAAAATTGAATACCCCTTAAGATCGCAGTGCCAGCGAGTCCAAAAACAGGTAGGTTATAATTTCGACATTGCCCGGAGTTTAAAATAGTTGGCTAAATAAAGTTTTACCAACCTTAAGCTAGCAGCTAACCGAGTAGCAAAAACCGTTCATTCATTTGCCAAAGAACAAAAGAAAAGATAAGCAGAACTCCTAACATGCTTATAGACAATTTTGCTACCTTTATAAGTTTTAAATTCCGTTATATTTACTGTTAGCAGTTGGAGTAAAAAAGAAAAAAGGTACTTAGAATTATTACCTTTTTAGTCTTAACTTTTTAACACAGTGGGGCAGTAACAATAAGTAGAGCAGTTAGCTAGCGTTAGCAAATGAAAATTGCTTTATCAAACTTCTGACATAGCTAACTGAGATAACTGGTCACTGGGCAAGCGTCTTAGACTTTAATCACATCTGAAACAGAAAAGTAAAGCTTTAAAGGTGTAATCCAGGGTCATGAGCTGTTACATTCCCTCTCCATCCAGACGCAGATTGGGGTTTCCATCTCTAGCAGTTAAAATGTCACGTAAAGCTCGCAGCGTTTCGTCAGCCTCCAGCCGCTATTGTTTAACTAAAGAAAAAAACAAACTAATAAACAACCGGTTTAAGTTAAAACAGCTCTGGGTTAGAGTCATTTATGTCGACGCGACTGCACCAAAAGTGTAACGACTGCCCTGCCTTTGTTGTTCCATCGGGGATGATTTGGGTATCTAATTTCAATATGTGGTTAGATTTGACTTCCATCTTGCTAAAAATGAACAAGGACGTGTTTTCATGGCTGAGACATTGCAGTATGTGGAGGAAGCTGCAGGTGAAGATGACATCATACCAGGATTTGGGAGAAAAGAGTGTCAGTTTGCTGTGAAGTAATGCAGCAGCATTTATTTGCTCCTACTTGAGATGTAAAACCATACTAGTGGATAGACTGGGATTGTTGCGATTTTATTCCAGTTTGCTGCCTTCATATATGTTGGATTCTCATTATGCTGTTTTTTTTTCTTCTTTTTTTTTCTAAACTGGACTGCCAATCAAACTTGTTTTTCTCCTTAACTGTTGTCTTTTCAACTTGCAACAGAAAGAGGGCGCTACCCTGAATGCAGGCTGAAAAGACATGTTTGCTGCAGATTAGAGTCCAGAAATGGAACAAAACAAGCAGTAGTCTGAGCAGCAACTCTGGCTTTAAGTCTAGTATGTGCTATATTTCATCTGCTATTTGGACACAATTTTCTCAGAGTGGGAACAAACTGAGCATTTGTATTATTTAAAAGAAAGATAGCAGTTTATAACTACTTCAAGGTATTTGTTAAAATAAACCAATGTAAACTCAGGCTATATCTGTGGTTTAGATAACCCACACCCCTCTTGATTGTTGGTGAACGAGGCCAGCAATAAATGATCTTGCTATCAGTGAGAGGCTTTTGAACCTGCCTATTGTCCTTGCACTACCTGCCAATGTTGTTTACTGACAGATCATTCATCTGCTGTATGTGGGCTTGCAGTCACCTTTTTAAATCCTGCAAACTGTTTTGTCTTTGTTGTGCTGTATGTGCAGCTCTTATACCTTCCCTATTTTGCCTTCTGCAAGCCACTCAGGGGTGCAGCGGTTTGTTTTGCATTACTCTTTGAGTTCAGGTTGCAGAGCCAAAATCGTCGGGCTGCTTGTTTCCGGTGATGAAGGTGGGGTGAGGGGTAAGGGAGTTAATGCCTCCAGGACAGCAGTGCATGATAAGGACAGACCCCGTTCAGGCTCGGTCGGACTTCAGATTGAATGTCCTTCTCCTGTATCTGCACCAGCCCCCTCCTGCAGCCCACCACACATTTCCACACTATACAAATTAGACATTCATGCTGGCATAATTTTTCCACTTCTTTGTGTGTCGTCTTAGACCCCGGGCTCTGCTTCGTGTTGCTGTTTGTACAGTGCTACTGTGTTGTCTGCTAGCTATCAAAGCCTTTCTTTGTCTCCATGCACCTTTTCTCCCCTCAGTGACGTCACCCGTTTTTCATTTCATCCCTGCTTTATGCTACATTATGATCAATATACAAATGAACTGTCCAATGGCAAGGAAGGATTTATTTTTGTTTTTATTTTTTGTTCTTTTTAAACATTAAATGATCTGCACCTGTGCGTTTTTGCCTACAAAAGCCTTCTGTGACAAGTTCTTTTTAAAACATTTTGAAGCCTTCAGTTTTAACGCATCTTGTAATCTTAATGCAGTAGCCAGCGCTCTTAAATTAACAACGCTGTCTTGCATTTGTTGTAATCAGTTTTTTTTAATAGCAAAATATTGCTCTGTTTCCAAATGAGTTGTTGCTGGGTCCTTTTTAGGTTTATGTGCATACAGTATGCTAAAGCAAGATGTGCTTTTTTATTTCATCCAGTTGTCTAGAAATCTTCCTTGTTGCTTTATAATTCCACCCACACGTTTGTTACCTTTTTTTTTTTTCTTTTCATGTGGGTGGACAATGCTGAGTGCACTGCCTCGTCAAAAGTACAGCTGTGTGCAGCTTGTGTGGCTTGTTTTCAGGCAATAAAGATGAGCCTGCGTCTGTTTGAATACAGGTTTGGCAAAGGATATCTATCTGAGGCTTTTTTCACAGTGTACATTAATCATAAATATTGATTAGTTAAGGTGATAGTGGTTTTTATTTCATGACAGAACTTTAAAACCTAAAAGGCTTTTCTAAAGATAAAGTGATATAAGCTTGACATATCCTTTTTGTAATAGAGACTTTTGAGCTGTATTTTAACTGAAAAAAAAAATACAGACTAAATTAAAAAACTAAATAACTAAAAACTAAATTAATTTAGTTTTTGTATTGTCAGCAAAGTCTGTTTTAATGTGTGGGATGTGTTATTTCCTGTATCACCGATGCTCACACCAACTGTAGTTCCTGTTTCCCTTTGAAATTTCTGATGGCTTTGTCCAGACATGTTTGAGATGACACAAAATACCAATTTCCTGTTTGGCCCGTTGATGACAAATCACATTTCCTCACATAATGTTTTTCTATTTATTGAGGCTGAAAATGCGACTATTTCAGACTCACTGGGTTTTAGAGAGTTGACTTCTTTGTCTACACGTCTAAGCCTAATTTTATGTGTTTTTAACCGTAATCCATTTACACATGCAGCCTTTTTGCACTAGGAACTAACTCTTTTTATTACAAATGTTTTGTCATCGCATCAGGGGAATTTCAGTTGTTTGGTTTTCACGAACAATTGGCAGCTTTAAATTGTGCAGTCTGAGGTGTTTTTTAATAGGTTTACAGTATGAAGTGTTTTCTATATTTTCCCCTACAAAGTACCTTTTCAACTTAAATTTCTGCAGTTCACATATGAACCAAATTTCTTTAATAAGCAGATTTAAACAAGGGAAGCAAAGGGATTTTTTTGTCCTGTTATTTTTTATTATTAATTAATTCATAATTGGATTTACTGAATGATTGTTGATGTTGCAACATTAGATTTTTCTTTCAATGGCAGACTGAGTGGGCGGGTTATGCCTTCCTAAATGAAAAAGTCTTTGGGGAATTGTGCTTGAAGTGTGTTTTCTATTTGATGTAGGCCTCTGAAATGCTGGTTGGTGCAACACTGTTCCTTTCAGTGATCAAGCCAGTCTGTGCTTGATGGAACAGTAACCTAGATTCTGTGGCTCAGCATACTAATCAGTAGCTCCTGTGTTTGGAGAGATACTTGTGTGAATGTGTTCTTGTGGGTCTTTGATTGGCAGACACCTGTGCACTCTACATTCCCTCCTCCCAATTTCTTATGTGCGCTGACAGACTAAAGAAGGTCAGGGTCCGTGTCCAAGCATGTTTCATGCCCCCCTCCCCCCACCAATCAGTCCGTATATGCCATGGGGAGATTTAAATGAATGGGGTTTTAATGTACAGTGTTAACATGCCTTTTTAAGAGCCGAGCATTGACTCTATATAGGTCAAGAGGTGGAGCTTTTTGCGGGATCAGGCAGAAACCCTCATCCACTGCAGGGAGAAGTGAAATACCACATGGGTCTTCTAGCCAGATAAACATGGTACTGAATGCCAAAGAGCCCTATAGTGTAACAACATCTTCTAGTTGTAACTTGCCTCTTCTGTGATGTAAGTCGAAGTGTCTGACTGGACAGCAATAATCCTAGACAGCAGTTTGTGTTGTTAAAAGAAGTCTTTGCCAACATTCATACAGTTTAGACTGCAGCGAACAATTTGGCTTTGATATGTGCTTTGCACTTGGGTTTCACATAGAGGAGAACGAAGTCCATCTCCATGGCCGAGCTCCCAAACACCTTTTCCTAGAGGCCCTTGTGTGATGGCGAGAGAGCTAATAAATGGTTGTGCCAATGAGGCCAAGCCAGCTTCCCTCTCCACATGGGTCTGTTTCTCTTGGCCTCGGGCTCTTCAGCCCAGTTGCTCCCATATTTGTGTGTTTGGCCTTATCCATTTCTTTGCTGCTGTCGCACTTCCCTCTTCAAGGCCTCTTAAGCTCAACTTTCACATCAGTTCAGTCAGTTTTGCCTCTTCCCAATGTGTAAATCCACTATTCAAAGCACAATTTTATGTTTCTTTTTCCACTCTTGTTTCAACTGTGATTGTTTACTGTCTCCACTTTCATTTCAAGTAAACACCATTTAACTTAGTGTTTTGTCTCTATTTAATGAATATTTAGTAGATTCATGTGGAACGAATCACTGCGCAACCCCTACCCTGGCGTCTTTGTCTGCTGAGATGCTGCTGTATGCTTGTTTCATTTGGAGAAGAAGAAATAATGTAAGGAATGTGCTCAAATGCCATTGGCGCTGGTTTTACAGCATCACAGCTGCTCTTCTTCCAAGACAGTCCCTCTTGTGCAGATTTAAGGTGTGGAACATGACTCCAGTCCAAAACACAGTCACATGGTGTTGACTCTAAAGTCCAACCTTATCTTTGAGCCAAGAAGCCTTGGCTACAAATTGAATGCTCATAAATGTTCGTAAGGACAGTCAGCTTGGCCTTGATGGATTTTGTCCATTTTATTTGCTCCAAAAGAGCTTTTACATACGAGTAATCGGTATAATGGTGAAACCATGCAAAAAGAGTGCACACAATCATAGAAATCAAGTAATGTATCTTATTTCTTTATTGACATAATACATTTGTCTGTAAAATATAATAAAAAAATGTTGGCCTGATGCCTTCAGACATATGGATCGTCCAACCGGCAGTAAAGGGAAGAAAAACCCCAAAAAAGAAAAAGAAGATAGATACATAATTTACTGGGATTTGGGGGAACAAACAGCAGATCTTAACCAAACGGCGCTAACCTGTATTTCAGGGGTTTCTTGCCTGATGTACAACAAAAATTTACATGTTGTAAAACTGAAAATTTTTCTTTTAGCACAATGTTTTGCCTGCTGTAACTACTTTCTGATCATGCATGGCCCGGACTTAGATGACTAGTTAAGTAAAATACATGCAAAGAAATTAGTTATGCTAGATGTTTTTACTGCTTTTGATTTTTATTATTATTGTCTTTTTAATTGTTGATTAGCAAAGTTAAATGTTGTGGCTTTGAAAAATCTGCTTTAGTGGTTCCATAGTTATTTATCTAACAGGAAACGGACTGTCTTTTTTTAAATGGGTGTTATTCTGATATCAGGGATGTGATGTTTGGTGTGCCACAGGGTAGCTGCCTTGGACCGTTTTTATATAGTATATTTACAAATTATGTATTTTTTTTTACTTTGGGAACACCAAAACCGTAATGAATGCTGTTGACCTAACTTTATATTCATCTTCACCTACAATCTGCAAACTAAACAACATCCTTGATGCTAAGTTAAAATCCGTAGTAAAATGGGTGAAACAAAATCTGATTGTCTTAATTGGAGCAAAAACAAACTGCAAGGTTATTGAATCTCGTTATTTTATCAGTGATAAACTACAATTAAATCTGAAGATTGATAGTGTGCTTCTTCAGCAGGTACATGAGGCTAAACTTCTGGCCATAGTTAATGATGACAGACTATCATGGGATACACATACTAACAATGTTCTCCATTAAAAGAAGTGCTGAATTTGTAACATTTAATGTAACAAACCACCCAGGCATTGATCTTATCATACCTTGACTATTGGCCAACAGTCTGGTCCAGTTCTTCATCTGACTCGATAAATAAACTTCAGGTGGTTCAGAATGGAGCAGCATACACAGCACTAGTTTGTAGTTATATGGCAAATGTTACTGTAATGCATAGACATTTAAACACGTTATTTGTTTACGATGGATGACTTTATTTAAGGGAACTTTATTTTGTTAGTATTATATTAACATAACTAACTAAGATCCCTTCTAAATTATATCAGAATTTAGAGTTTAGCAAAGAAAAACATAATTAAATGACATGACTTGTGGTGGCTAATAATTTCATTTATTGTAAAAGTAATTTTAATTAAAGAACAGTTTTATTTAGAATGAATTAATGGAATATTCCAATAAATGTTTAATATACAAGCGCTAAAGTTATACTTAAACTGTAGTTTGTAATGCCACCATAATATTTCAAGATGGTATATTATGATAATTTGCTGTTAGTCTCTATAAGGATTTGTTTTGGCTCTGGTATTATTGTCAAATTATCATTGTCATATTATTGTAAGTACTATTTTTTTAGTGTACTGATGCTAGTGCTGTGCATACTGCTAAAATATTTTCAAGGCCCCTCTTGTTGTTATTATTATTATTATTTACTGATAGTGTGCTTGTATGCCTTTTATATTAAGGTAGCACCTACCGTCTTGCAGCCGCTAATGGGGATCCTAATAAAAGAGAATAAAAAGAATTGGTGGAAAGTCGTCAGTTTGCCCTGCAACAATAAGCAACTGATGTTAAGTTTCCCATCAGAGATCAACCTTTTCTTTCCACTTTTTAAATTTATTTATCAATTTTTTTCTGGGTTTTGCAGGTGATGATGAATAGAGAGAAGGAACGAGTGTCGCTTCTGTTCATGAAAGCTCTGGTCAGCAGGGGAAGTGTGGACGCCGTGTCCCAGCAGATGGCGTCTCACCGTCAGTATCTGGAGAGCTTCCTGCGCACACAGCACTACATCCTGCACATGGATGGACCCCTGCCACTGCCCTACCGCCATTATATTGCCATCATGGTCAGTGACCTGTTTGTTGTTTTGGGTGCACATTAAGGACCTCACGAGTATCCATGTGGTGTACTTCAGGCTAAACAAACAGCAAAAATGTATTTATTTGGCATGAAACGTGTTTGTTTGAGTTTGTCATTTTGTAAAATCTGCCTCCTTAACTTTCCCTTCCAGGCTGCAGCGCAACATCACTGCACCTACCTGGTGTACCATCACTCAGCCCAGTTTCTGAGGGTGGGCGGGGACTCTTTGTGGTTGCAGGGTTTGGAGGCGGCCCCCCCTCGCCTTCGCCTCCTTGATCACATCAACAAGGTGCTGGCGCACCAACCTTGGCTCACCGCTTGCTCTCACATTCAGGTACGAGAAAGAAGACCTCAGACTAATCACACAAAGCAAATCGTACATAGATCGTACAGTTAAACTTGGGAGAAAAATCATTTAAAATGTCATTTGTTTGTCGTTTGTGTTTGTTTTTTTTGTCTCTCATAAAATTATTATCATGTATTCATTGCGGTATTTATTTGTGTCTCTACTTTTTGCAGACCCTGCTAAAAGCAGGTGAGCAGTGCTGGTCGCTGGCTGAACTGGTACAGGCGGTAGTGATCCTGGCTCACTGCCACTCCCTCTGCAGCTTTGTGTTTGGATGCGAAACGGACTCCGACTTTGTCCCTTTCTCCAAATCTCCCAATGGTACCCCACCGACGCTTTGCCTCTTTGATGCCGCCAATGGCAACACTAATGTGCCCCAGTCGCTCGCAACTCCATCTGAACATATAACACGACGACGGGTAAACAAAAAACGCTAAAGGATTGCAGAAATGCATTCTGTCCTTTTTAAAGTCAACTTAAATGTTTGCAAAGTTTGCAAATGTTTGCTCAGCTACATTTAAAGTGTATTTTGCTTTATTTTTAATGATGCAGAATATAGATTTATGACACAATATTATTATCTTTAGCATGAATAGCTCATTTGTCTGTGACCTATTTGGAACATATTTCAGACCCTATTACTTATCCAAACTAAATAATTGTTTATGTATAATATATATATATTTTTTTTAAGCTCGGGACATAAAATTCATAAAGGCAGTTGATTAATTTTCCAACCACCAATTTGATGGTTCTTTGGCCCATTAGTGTTTCCTCGGATGAATGTGGACTAATTTACCATCACATTAATCTGGAATTCTATAATAAATGTATGTATGCATGATGCATGATGGCTAATTTAACTTCAGTTTTGCATCGACTTGTATTTTTCTCTCAGTCTTTGGACTCCACTTGTGACATGATGTGTCTAAAGGAGAGGATCCAGAAATCCCAGGAGGAGTGTGAGAAGAGAGAAGAGCGCTTTTTGCAGACACAAACACTCCAGCAAACAGGTGAACCCGCTGAAACAGAAACACACACACCAAAGACGATGTTTACACTCACCTCCGATGGTTATCTTGAGTGTGAATGTCACATGGTATGAAACTTGAGCAATAACCCCCTCGTGGGCCACACTTAGTGATACCCTCTTTTTGCCCCTCCTCTGCTGTCATAATCTCTTTTTTTAGACATGGAAGATGAGGAGGAGATAATATGCTTGGCAGATCCGTCGCGTTTCATCACAGACCCTGACTTTTGCTATCAGGAGTTTGCCCGCAGAGATGAGGACCACTGCCAAGTGTTGAGAGTTCAGGTGAGGATGTTGCTTCTGTACATGCGTCAGTAAACAACTGTGTATCATGATGTTTCACATGGTCAGTATCTAAATTGCAATTTAACTGTGGTGTCTGTTGTCTTTGTTGACGTTGACACATTAATTAAAAAATGCCGAGAAGTGCATAAAAAGAAAATAATTTAATACATTTCTTTGTTGAACTGGTGACCAGCAGCAGAGACATGTGATATTTATTGTGTGGTGTTTTTTCTGTGCAGGATTATTCATGGGAAGATCATGGCTTCTCCCTGGTCAACAGATTGTACTCTGACATAGGACATCTCTTGGATGACAGATTCAGGAGCGTTACCACCCTTCCTTCAATGCACAGTCCCGACCTGAAGAGGGCGATCTGGAATTACATCCATTGTGTGTTAGGAATACGGTGAGATAACCGCTTCATTAAGTGATCCTGCTGATAGTAGAATGTTGTACATGCACAAAACTGGTTTATCATGATAATTAGCTGATTAATATGTGTGCGGTTTTGATCACAGTTATGATGACTACGATTATGGAGAAGTGAACCAGTTGCTGGAGCGGGATTTAAAACTGTACATCAAGACCGTGGCTTGTTTTCCAGATGCCACAAAAAATACAGAGTGTCCGCTGAGTTGGACTCCTCTAAAAACTTCAGAAAGGGTAAGGGTGTTTTTCACAGATTGTTAAAGGTCGAATAAAAACTGAAATCTTTGTCCTTTTTCTGCAAGTTAAGCATGAGGTTACATCAGCTGTTTAACTTCTCAGTTAGACTGGATTGAAAAAGTTGGAAACAGCTGGTCTCCTTCTGTCCAAAATTTACAACCTGCTTGTAAACAAAAAAAAAAGAGCATTGTTGCTTCAGTATTTACATTTTTTTTGGGGGGGGGGGTCAGAATAATCTCAAGGTGTTTTTTCTTCACATTCTCAGTAACGAAGTGCAAGCATTTATTTTACATATTAAAAGTTTCTTTTCATCGTGGGGAAATTTGTAACAGAAAAATCAGACACGATTTTATCTTGTCAAGTTTTTTTATTTATTTATTTTACCCCACAATCTGAGCATGTGTCTTTCCTCTTCTCAGATACACATAAATTTACTAATCATGGAGGCCCGGCTA
The DNA here is from genome assembly GCA_037177495.1 of Rhadinocentrus ornatus. Classification (NCBI taxonomy): domain Eukaryota; kingdom Metazoa; phylum Chordata; class Actinopteri; order Atheriniformes; family Melanotaeniidae; genus Rhadinocentrus; species Rhadinocentrus ornatus. The sequence goes on along the minus strand of JBAMHW010000007.1, from coordinate 19,638,575 downwards.
CAGGCGGAGCTGCTTTACGCTCTGAGAGCCATCACACAGTACATGATTGCCTGAGCGCTTGGAGAGGCACAAAGTTAAAACTCTTTGCCGGTACAGAGAGAGCCAGAGACACAAAGATGAAGACATCTGAACTGCAGACAGTGACGTGGGACAAGAGCGGCACTTTTCTTTCTTTCTGTCTTTTTTCGTTCTTCTGTTTTTTTTTTTTTTTTTAAAGGACACAGAGCTCGATTGTTCGTAGCCGTGTCTCATGAATGTGCTTTTTCTCTTTCGATTTAATGTATTTATACCATATTGTGCCACTCCCCTCTTTATCCCTTCTGCTGCTTGTCTTTTTGTGAAGTCCTCTTAGATTCTGGCTCTCAAAGGTTATGTGCAATTATTAGAAGGTATTTTCATTTTACCCTGTTGTCGTGTGTTCCTGTTTAGTCTGTGGGAAACTGCATGTTTGCAGCAGTGTGTTTCTAGTGGCCAACACTCCTTTCGTAATAACTATGCTTTCCCCAAAAATAAGGAGAAAAAAAGACTTTTGTAGAAGTTGATTGAATGTAAATGGAAGACCAGGGCCTTTATTTACTTTTTTTATGGACAATCCTTGTCAGTGTTGGAGGAGGATAATTCAGTGGACTGAGAGACAACCATTTTAACTCTCCCTGACATTTTGTATTAATGCTGGTCAAGAACAAACAGCCGTGACACTGCTGGAAGTTATTACATAACTATAGTTTCTTTTAATAAGCACTTTTTAAACTTTATATATTTATAATGCAATGTAGCTCATAAGTAGACATTAAGACAGAGTTTGTGGGTCCGATGCCTTTCTTCTCCACCATGTAAATTTTAAACTATTTGCCTTCAAAGTTTTAGACTTTGCTTTTGTCCTTCACCCCAGATTTCTGAGTAATATTCGATTGGAGATAATCCAGCCAACCCTTGTTTTTCTTTACATTCAGCTCAGGGCTGAGACAGAAGAATTTTGAATATAATGTTTGCAAAACAAAACATTTGTACCTGAATCTGTGGTTCCCAAACTGGGGGGGTAGGCCCCCTGGGGGGGGGGCAAGATTATGCTGGGTAGGGCGCAACTAGGCTAAATAAAACTTTTTGCTCAGCTAGCAAAATATGGACAAATTTTACCAGTGGTGGGATTGAGTGGGGGCTTGACATTATTTTTGTTGATGAAAAGGGGGGCCTTGCAGAAAAAGTTCAAACAAATGAAGAGGTCAGAGAACTGTTTATGATAGTGATGCTTAAGCTGAGCCATTCACAGGGTTTATTCCCTTTTTACTTAAATAATTGTAAAGTCATCAAATTGGAATAAATAATTAAAATTTCATAAATTAACAGGATGAGGATTTAGAGATGCCCAATAGTAGATCTACACTGTTTCCAAGTTCTTTTTTGCATGGACTGTATCGTTTTTAAATTTTCTTTAAGTAAAACTCGATGTTATAATTAGCAAAGCAGTACGATGTGCAAACTGTATCTTTCTTTTTTCCGTCTTTTTTTCTTTTTACAGTTTTGGCCAATTTCTAAGTACTTTGTGTATTTCTGGGTGTGACTGTAGGACCTCCTTGTTGTGCTACAGCCTGGATAGACGTAGAGGTTTTGCTGACTGTAGAATTAGAATTAGCGACTGTAGGATGTTCAAAAGAAACAAGTGCATATCGACAAATGCTAAAGAGCTGTTAACACAGGTGCCTTCAGGCTGAAAAGGAGCGCTGCTCAATTTTGGAGAGATGTTACTGCTGCGGCTGAATGTGGGTTGTTGTATGTTGGGAACATATTTTTGTTTTCCTGGTTGTCTGCAACATTTCTGATGAATGTTGCAACTGTGAATGCCCATGTTTCCTGTTGGACATCTTCTACAAGCCCCAGCAACTTGGTGAGAGCCTTCGACACAGATGGATGTTAAAATGGACAATAATTCCAAAAATTACAATAAAAAGAGCAAAGTGCAAAGGCAAAAAATGTTTTTTTGAAAATGTGAAGAAATGTTTTCTATAAAGATGCTCTGTGAAAATAACTACGGTCTACTGTTTTCTTTCACACAGTATTTCTAAAGAAGTCATGTTTAAGTTATACTTTCAACCTTCTTTTGAACCATTTAATTTGATAACATGAAATTCTGCTCAAACTTGATTCAGTCCCAAAACCTTCAACTCATAAAAACTTTCCTGGAAAATGTGCAATGGAAATGATGAACAGCAGACTCACCTGCACTTAAGATTTTCTTGGACCTGGGAACTGTCAAATTTTTGTGTACAGCCTTATTGGTCATACCTTGCCAACACACTTCCCAATATCCAACCCCAGTTCCATAAAAGCTGGGACTTAAGTTTTAATAAAAACAGGACTCATGTTTCTAATAAAACGACATGTTGAAACAGACATTTTACCATATCATGGGAAATATTGGCTAATTTTTTTATTTGATGGCAGACATGCAATAAGGATGTAAAAGAAATTGGTACAGATTAAAAACTGGAGAAGAATTTCACAACTAATTAACTGGCAACAGGTCAGTAACATGATATATATATGTATATATATATATATGTGTGTGTATAAAAGCATTTCAGAGAGGCAGAGCCTCTCAGAGGAAAAGATGATCTGATGTCCTTTCACCAGCAGAAGACATCTGTAGCATCATGACACATTGAAAATCCTGCAACCCAGGTCCAGGACTGTTGAGCAGTCCTGCATCAGAAAATATTAGGACAACATTCCTCCCCTAAAACTCCAGCCACTGGTCTCCCCACTTCTCGGACATTTACAGGCAGTTGTTAAAGGAAGAGAGAATGCTGCACAATGTTAAACTTCAACTTAATCAAACTTTTTTAAAAATGTGTTGCTGCCATCAATTTCAAAATGAGCTATATAATTATGTTTATAGTGCTTTTCATACACGTTCACCTATCAGCCATAGCATTATGACAACCAGCCTAATACTGAGAAGGTCCAACTCGTATATCCCAAAAGAGCACTAACCAGTCAGAGTGTAAAGAAAGAACCTATTTATTAGTACTTAATCAGTTGGATCCTGTAATTGTGGGGTGGAGTTTTTTGTGGATTGAGGTGGTTTCTCACAGATTCCTTCAGATGGCTTCGGAAAAAACAGGGGAGTTTTGCGGGTGAGTAAGCCTTCCCTAGGGGGTTTTTGAAGCGCAATGGCTTGCCTGTTGGGGGAGTCTGTCATGGTAGGGAAGTGCTGTTGCTATGTAGAGTCTGTAACAGGTGTCAAAAACGTTTAGGTAGGTGCCAAGTGTCAAAGTATTAAAAAATGTGGATGCCAGGATACAGATTAAACACTGAAATTAGATCTGATACGTTTGACTGCTAATGGCAGATTTTTTCTTCTAATACAATTTCACACACTTTGGGTTATAGATGTTCTCTCCACCTCCATGCACAATGATTTAGTATTATTCATTCATTAAATACTTTTGGTCCCATTGTGTGGTGAAAAACTTACGTGTGAAAATCCCACCAAACGTACAAAAAACATTTATGTGCCTGTATTTAGAGATTGTGACACACACACACACACACACACGCAAAAAAAAATAAATAAAAAAATCTAGAACAACAGTGGCCTCTAGTGGCAGACATGTGGACGTTTCCAGCATCATCAAGTCAAAAAAGTCAAAGTGGGTTAAACAGTTTATTGAATTGGTTTCTGCTGTTCAGAACTGTTTTGTCATCTCTGGCTGACTTTACAATGAGTAAAGAAAAAAAGAGTGGGGTACAGAATGAGAGAAGAACTATTAACATGATTAAAAATCATGGACATTAATTGGCTTCCGCACAACTCATCATTCCCATTTGCCTTTACTGAAAACACAAAATGACCCTTGCTGAATACTAAAATGCTGTAACAAACAGGGGAATTTTGAAGTGTAAAACATACAGGGACTAACTGCTACTTTAAGACAACTGAAAAAAGTACATAGCTTTGTTATATAAGGAGAGATATAAGAGACTTATTAAAACCACACTAACTGCTTCAAGGCAGTAACCGTAAACTAGAATAAAGCAGCCACCACAAACCTAATAATAATGGGCCATTATTTAAGAAAAAATAGGATTTGATGCAAATAGGTGTACAATAATTATGTTATGATTGACTATAAGAAAACATTGTGCTTTTTTTTAAAAAACAAGTTGGTCTTCTGAATTTCAATTAAAGTGGCCAAGTTGTTAGACATGTAAAGATAAAACAAAGGAAAGGGACTGTTGATTGCGCCATTACTTTTACGTTAATCAAGATCTTTTTGCCAAAGGGGAAAATTCAAAGGCCCTGATATGCATCAATGCATCGTGGCGTACTCCAGTTACGTCACAGATTAAATCACCTAGCACCATTCAAAGAAGAATAAAATGAAAACATTTATGCAGGAAAAGGAGAGTGCTTTATACAAATCAGAGGCTAACAAGTCCACACAGCTACAGTGAAATGAGTTTAAATTGCAGGGGCTGTTATGTCTGATCACAAAAAGAAAAAACTATACACTAAAGTTTAAGAGAAAACACAACAACTTAAAATCTAGTGTTTTAAATATTGGCAGTCAAAAACTAAACTAAAAAAAAATGGGATAGGCTAGTATCGATATGCATTGCAGGACAAACAGAATACATTTTCATTAAGAAGAAAAGAAGGGAGAAAAAGTGAAGTGTATTTCAGATCAGCTCTTTTTAAGACAGAGATGTCTCCAGGAAAACAAAGATGCGGCATGTTGGTTTCCAGTCTGCCTCGACACAGAATTGTGCAAAATAAATAGCTTTTGATATTATCCGATAACATCTGTGCACAGCTGTCTTTCTGGTTGTTTTTCTTCTGAGAGGTAACTGTTGTATGAGTCTCATTTTGAGATGAGAATTTTGCGGCATTTGCGACAGATTCTTTTCTTGAAATAAAACAAACATAAGAAAAAGCACCAAGCAAGTGGCTGGGAATTGTAGCTAACACAATCAAGTATTTGCCTCATTCGTCTTCCAAGAGAGAAAAAAAAAGGTATAGGCATCTGTTGCAAAGCTTATGTACAACCAAGGATACTGTGTCAGGCCCAAGCCCTCCCTAAATACCATGCAAATGCAAAATTAGTGTTCCTTTGGTTATGTTAAAAAAAAAATCTACATGCATCTTCTCATCCTTTACAAAATAAACGTATAGAAAATTTGTTAAAATTATATGGGTATGCTTCCTCCAATGTAAAAAAAACATCACTTGTCATTAGTAATATATTCATATGTATTAATATCTGATTCATTTGCATCTAAATTGTATATTAAAACTATAATCAAATATATTCTTCTGAATTAATTCTTTATTGTTAGTAAATGAGAAGCATCCTAATTCCCCTTCCTAACAATTTATCAGGATCATGTTAAATAGCAAAAGCCTTCAAGAAGTGATTTTTCAAATTTCCTTCAAGATTTCATTTACCTCTCCTGATAGGTCTGCATAGCGTGCCATCAAGTACATGTGCAACATCTACATTACACCTCTCTTTTAAGGGATAACATACTCTCTTAAATTGAAATGGTACACATTAAGAATGGATGTATTCTCATAGTTTGGGGTTCCTGTATCACAGGAAACCTAAGTGCTTTGAAAATGCAGAGACTCGAGGAGAAACAAGGGAGAAGAAAATATATAAATCAGGTATATTATTTGACAGAAGAGGCATTCTGCTGTCTTTGACAGTATAATACTTGGCCAACAAATCACTTGTTAGCAAAAACAAACAAACAAAAAAAAAACTTGAATGCCCCATGTATAAATTTACAAATCTCATTTCTTCTTCTTTTTTTTTTTGTTACATTTATCTGCACATCTGGAATTTGAAAACAACACCATCTAACTTGCATCTACCCTAACACACCGAAGTCAAGTTAAAAAATGCCAAATGCCAAACTACACTATTAACTGTTTTGTCATTGGGTTCAAATGGAGGGAAAAAACAAACAAACAAACAAAAAAAAAACACTTTTTCTTCTGTCTTTGATAAATCTAAGGGATGTCTGGGTGAGATGTGAAACCATTGGTGATTAAAACATTTTATATCTCTAGTCTTCCAGTCTTTATCTTCCACCTGATCACAGCCCACCCCTCGAAGTTCCTCCCGACTCCTCAATCTCTCTCAGGAGACAGGTACAGGTTGTGTGCACCTTGTTCAGGTGGTCAAATAGCATTTAGTCTGAAAAGTCATGCTGAGCAAAAATTTGCACAAAAACTGGCCATTTTTGCCTCCCCTCCACACACACAAAAAAAAGTCCACAAAAACCAGCTTCAGCAATATCCGGGTTACTGTATCCACCATTAAGCCATTCTGGTGTAATATGAATGAAATGTGAACTCCCAGCAGAGGAGAGTATATGACTTGTCTTTTCACTCCAAAAATATTATATCAAACATCTTTAAAAATCATCTGTTCGTATTATAGAAAAATGGCTAGCAGCCAAATCGTTGCCATGTGTTACAAAGAATAAAATAATAGAGAAAAACTGTGCATAGTAGCCTGAATCTCCTCCCTGTCCTCTGCATGTCTTGGCACATGACATGGGTGAGGCCTGGATTTGCTGTTTAAAGTCCAAGAGAAACTCTATATTTAAAAAAAAAAAAGTTATCTTCCACCAGCAGGGAGGAGGAATGCACCGGTTGTTCTGTCATTTTGTGAGGTTATGCTGATTGAAGATTGGTTTCTGCAAGACAAGATGATACAAGGGTCATTTGTGCTGCTGCTGATTGGTTCATAAATACAGGTTAAGTGATGCACTTAACAGCTCGCAGTATGTGTGACAGTAAAACTGAAACAATTATTTTTATGAAAATGCCATTTCCGAAACAATGTGGCAAAGTCACAAATCTTTTATGCTGTTGCCAAAAAACTAAATTGTTTTGCAATTAGACAAGAAGCTTATCATGTTTAAGAGGCTGACACTGATTAAAAATGTAACTTTGATTTCATCCCAGAAACACCAAACACGTATTTTGTTCCTGTTACTTATTAAGCAACAAGGCTAAATTTTAGCTCCAGCTTCCCAAATGTGAAGATTTTGGTGATTTCTCAGTTTGTCAAAGTAAATACATTTGCTTAATTGCATTTTATATGGATTTATAATCTCTGCTAGGTACACACCAGGAGTAAAAGTTGATGTACCTGACTAATATTTGCATGCTGAGTTGAAGAATTAGCTGGGCACCCAGTTGTGAGCAGAACCTTGTGTAGAGGCTGGGCCTGTGTAGCCTTGACCTCCAGGCAGTATGGGGTCAAAATTGAAATCAAGGCCATCTCCATCCATGAGGTCACTGTTGATTATGTAGTCCACATCACAATCCAGGTTTTCGGTGAACATGTCTATGTCCAAGTCTGTGGGCAGCCGGTCCTGGCAGTTGGGGAAGCAAGACGGAGCTCCGAACTGACTCATCCCCTGCAGGTTTGTAACAGGATTGGATGTGGCAACGTGCCCTGTGTGATGAGAACCCACGGCTGGCACAGCGACGTGCTGGTCTTTGAGAGCAGAGATGTGCGACGGGTCCTGAGACATACCTGAGAGGATCATCCCCAAGCCCATCTGAGAGTGATGCTGGTGTTGCTGCTGCTGGTGGTGAAGGTGATGCTGCTGTGGCTGTATCTGAGCCTGCAGCGCCATCGGTGCCACAGTGTTTGGCTCAGGCCCTTTACCCAGCAGCAGCTGGTTGGGTTTGGGCCTCACACCCACCATAGATGGGCCCAAGCCCATCTGGCCCACGTTTCCAGGATTGGGCATGAGGGACTCCACCTGAGTCATCAAAATATCGCTCGGAGGAGGGGAGTCAGAGGTGAGTAGTGCCTCAAGGCTGGATGGTATGTGGGTGCTGTAATGGCTGCTTCCACGTGAGCTGGAGCTAGACATGTTAAAGAGTGAGTTGCTGAAGGTTGTAGGCTCTTTGCTGTTTGGTCCACAAAGAGAGACAGAGGTTGGTGTCCCGGTGTGAGAGGGGGCCTGGGGGAGGCTGGATGACTGCAGCTGATGAAAGGAGGGGAAGCTGGAGCCTCGTGGCAGCAGAGTAGAGGCTGAAGGCAGTGGAGTGGGAGGTGCTGGTGGGGCTGTGCTGGGGCTGGCCCCTCCCTGCTGCCCAGTCATCAAGGTGAGGTTGTCAATCAGATCCAGCTCTTCCATGAGAGTCTCAGTGAGGGTGGGGGTCAAGCTGCTGGCTGTGTATCTCCCCAACAGTCCATCCTCGGGCAGGTTATCATCCTCCTCCTGGCCAGGAGCGATGGGAGACAAACGTCCACTCAAGGTGCTGGCGTTAGAACTTGTACGAGGGCGGAAAGTGGTCCACATGTCATTGTCATCCAGGCTGCCACGGGACGAGGGGCTGCTGCTGTTGACCCCCCATTTAGGAAACTGCTGGGACGAGTTAGGGCTGTCAGCATTAGCTGAACCCGTGCTGCCATCACCCTGCAACACTCCTCCGGCACCAGCTGCTCCTGCTGCCTTCTTGGTCTGCTTGGCCCTCATGCGACTCTTCAGCAATTTGCTGCTGTTGTCCATGGAGGCAGCCCGACGACGAGGAGCCTTTCCGGTCTTCCCTCCTTCTGGATTAAGCATCCACCAGGAACTCTTTCCTGTTGATTCATTGTGTACTCTTAAGAACTTGTTGTGGAGTGATAAATTGTGGCGAATTGAATTCTGAAAACCAAATGTGGGAAACGTTAAGTCAAACAGAAAGTTGAAAATTTAATTTGCATATAAAACACTAAAGTTTAAATTACACTAAAGGACACTTCATGTTTTACAGTCATAAATAAAAAGAAAAAAATGTAATTGCAACCTCCAGGAGGCAGTGCATAAAGAATAAAGAATTGAAAGCCATAATATTATGGTCAATAAACTCAAATTTTTGGTTTGCATCTGATAATGCACATCTTTGTTTTATACCCTCAGAAAATGTGGTAAAAACTAGGTGACAAATGAAGATTAATAATTATAACAATTATTGTATTTTGGCTTACAGCAAATTAAAACTGATAATTGTAAAATAAGTGTACCAGTATATAAAGACACAGCACAGCTACAAGTAATATATAAAATATCAACTGTGGGCCTCCTTAAACATTTTGAATTGGTATTTAATTCCAAATAAACAAAAACGGGACATAGGTCATTGGAAATATGAATTGACTTTTTTACTTATTGGCCATTAAAATGACATGCTCACCTTCCAGCCTGCTGAGCTGTTGCTGTCTCCTTTATCTCTGAAGTAAGGCACTGTTTTCACCATCCACTCGTAGATCTGAGCCAGGGTCAGCCTCTTCTCCGGAGAGTTCTCGATGGCCTGGCTAATCAGATCAGCGTAGCTCTGGTTCCCCCATGCGTTGCGCCGGGAAGATCCTTTGCGGGGCGTCGCGCTGGCTCCGCCCACACCGGCCACGACCCCGCCCTCTATCGACGCCACTGCTTTATCGGGTTCGGACGTGATTTGCTGCGGTTCGGGTTTGTCCTCGTCGGCGGGCGGGGTCCCGGCGGCGGACTCGGTGCCATCCACCCCCTCCGGTTTGACAACCGAGATATCTGGTCTTGGGAGCGGCCACGTGCAAGAACGAGGTCTGCTCTGTGGTTCAAAATCTGGGTCAATGGGGGGCATCGATGATTCCTCCATGGTTCCTCTCTAAAATTTCCTCTGACAAAGTTGTGTTTCACTTACAACATTTACAAGTTTACATGTAACTGTGCCGCGTTTTTTAACTTTCTGACACGCATACACACACAAAATATCCTTGAGCCACGGCAGGGGTGTCAACTGAGGGGCCCAGAAAATAGACGCAATAATCTGGACACACCAATAGACTCGGTTAATCCTCAGATTGGAGATTAGGGAACCCAAATAATCTCCTTAATAGTAACTATCATAAACCTTCCGATTTGTATAGAGTGAAGGAAGGCTGTGACGGGAGTCTCTTTGTCTGAATGAAATAAAAACAAAAGTGGGGGAGTGGTAGTGAGCACCAAAACATCTGAATGTACAGAGGTTTTGACTCATCTGCAAATGAATGAAAAAAGTCTTAAATGTATTCGCATACAAAAAAATGCCATTACTAATGATAAACAATCGATTAAAAGTTTTTGTTAAAGGTTAAAAGTATGATTTAAATGTCTCTAAAAATTTAACAAGATCATTACTTATGAATGAGTCAAAATACAGAATTACTTCGTGCCAAATATGTCAACACAGAAGATGTTGTTTGTTTTTTTTTTGTAAAACTACGTACACAAGGATTAGCTGACTACCGTTACAAAGGAGCTCCTGATGACAACCCTGTACTTGTAAACAACAAGCTCTCCCCAAGGACAAGAAAAAAATGTTAAAACGTTTTTAAGAATCCCAACTAGTCCACAAACAGTCAATGGTCACTGTGGCTGAATTAGTTATGAGTGAAAATATCCGGCTGCTGCCTGTCCGAGTAGCCGGCTTGTGCTGCCCCAAAGTGTAGAAACAGTTCAGAGACGCTGGCGGTTCTCTGTAGGCTGTCTGGTAAATAAACACCCAAGCTAATTTGGAGAAGAAGAAGAAGAAAGCGCCCTTGGCTAGAGCTTTATAGTGTTTACGCTAGTAAAAAAAAAATAATCAGAAAAGAATAAAAAAATATATACATAGTAATAAAAGTCCGTGCCTCAGGTCTGTACGATTCGCCACATTGCGGCCAGGCGCATGTCACCATCTGCCATGTTTCTCCACACTCCTACCGCGGCACGCGATGCTCGAAGAAGCGCTTATAAAACCCTCTCAAACGAGGCCCGGATTGCGGTCGATCTTAACCCAGCCGTTTCTGTAACGGAACCAGTTTGTTCCCATGTGCTGCCTGAAGCTGTGTTGCCCGGAGGTCGGTCGGCTCCCACTCTCCGTACTTTGAAATCAGCACGATAGCCACCGTAATGTTAGCTGCTTAAGCTCCTGCTACTCCAGAGTTTACAATCCGTGAAAAAGTCAGGGAAAAGCCTTAGATAACTTCCCCCAAGTAGCTATTTCCAATCGATGAACACTTTTGTTAAACTTCTTGTCGTTGTAGCGGTCCAAAAATATACTTCTTCCCTCTCTTTTTGACTTGTTTTGCTTTGTTTTGTTTTGACTCGAGGCGAAGACTCCCTTCTGACGTCTGTTTACCACCGTCAGGCAACGCAATCTGCGCCTGCGTAGAAAGGAACTCTGGGAAACCGAGTCACTCATGTGACAGACTGAACAGACGTAAACAGCGGATCACTGAAGCAACATGTACCTGCATTATGTAACAGTTTATGAAACTGTGCTAAGTACACTTAGGCCATTTAAGATATTACTGGTCATTAAAGAGACAAAACTAGTAATGGACCATAAAACTAAAGAACTGTTTGTTTTCATTACAATTTTTAAATTATTATCCTTTTCAAACTATTGTTGACATATTAGGGTCTTAAATATAATTATGCCACAAAACAAAAGAAAGATATTGCCTGGATGAAAGAATAGTAATTAAACTGAGAAAATATGTCTTTACAACAAGTAAAGACATATTTTTACATTTTATTTATTTCAAAGCTCTTTATTGTTGATATCATTCATTTTTCACACACACACACACACACACACACACACACACACACACACACACACACACACACACACACACACACATATATATCTATCTATCTATCTATCTCTATCTATATATATCTATATCTCTCTATCTATCTCT
>JBAMHW010000007.1:19609331-19619811 GCA_037177495.1 Rhadinocentrus ornatus | reverse complement strand
GGATCGTGGTGGCTGTTCCTGTGAACGCCATCTGTCTAATCTCAGTTAAAACGTTGGCCTACTTTCCTTTCAAGGTTGACAATGCTTACTATTATGAAGCTGTAACTAGCAGATTTTGTGCTTAAGTCGTTTTGTTCAGCATGGACCCCAAACAACTGTTTTTTCTTTCTTTTTTTATGGGCAAAATAAGTTTAGACTAAAAAAAGTTCACAGTAATTTGCGTTAAATGTATAAAAAGGGAAAATTAAGAGATCGTTGCTACTTTTCCAGCAAAATGGCTCATAAACGAGTGATTTACTCTAAAGACAAAGCCTGAGTCTGCTACAAGTGCTTTTGAGCATTGTTTAAAACTGTTTCTAGATACAAGCCTTATCCCCTATACTCCAGAGGGGTTGCATGTAAGAATAGAAATGTCTGCAACACTCACTCTATGGATTTTCTTGCCAGCTACCCAGGAAGGAGTCTGAAAAATCTGCCAGTATGTTTGTGCATAATTACAACAGAAAGTGTGTGGAGAAGGTCCAGACCCATTTCTCCTCACAATTTAACCCAACAAATCTCTGGTGAAAGACTTAGTTTTGTTGTCATTCTACTTTGTCTGTTTTACCTGTGTAGTAATGTTGTCAAAATTGTGTACTGTAGTAATGCAACCTTCAAGATTTAGCCTACTAAAAGTAAATTTTGGATTTTCATAATATATGTGCTTTGTGTACCAAAGCAGCCATACCTAGTTTTTGTCTAATTGGTTATAAAGATCTTTAAAGAATAGGTTTACAAGACTTTCAGGTTGTTGTTGTTTTTTTTACAAGTTGGGTTGGTGTAGCTTTACCATTCTTCTGTGCTGTGGTGAAAGGTCTGGATTTGTGAGACCAAGAGTATTGTTAAAAAAAAAAAAAATGGGTATATAGATTCAGCATTCATTGTTTGTACCGCTTAATCCATTACGGGTCGCGGGTAAGCTGGAGCCTATCCCAGCATTGTATCAGGTGAGAGGCAGGGTACACCCTGGACAGTCCATCGTAGGGCCAACATAGATAGGGACAAACAACCATTCACACACACACACACACGCACACACTCATTCTTAGGGAGAATTTAGAGTTACCAATTGACCCAACATGCATGTCTTTGGACGGTGGAAGGAAGCCAGAGAACCCACGCATACACGGGGAGAACATGCAAACTCCACACAGAAAAGCCACCAGCCCCCCCACATTCAAACCTCCCCCAGCTGAGGCTCGAACCAGCGACCTTCTTGCTGTGAGCCTGCGATTCATAGAGGTATATAAGTTGATGAATAATATTTAAGTCAAGGTAGTTCTGCTGGATAAAAAAATAGAAATAAAGCAACTTTCTGCATTATGTTGTTTTAGACTTAGAAACATTTTATGCTGAACATTGACAGTGTTACACATTCTGCAAAACTTTACTTATTTGTTTAAATAAAGTTTAGAAAAGTCAGCAAAGACTACTGATAGGAAGTTAGGGATTTTTAACTGTTGGGTGAAATTTACAAAAAATGTAAAGTTTATGCTACAATGATATTATATCATGAATGTAGGACATTTCAGTAGAATCATGTGATGGTAATTACTTCATCTAAAATTATTTATTGAAACAATACCTAACAGTAGTGGGTATACGTTAATGAAAAATGTCAATGCATCATTAACTTGTCATGTGTTTGGTGTCGTCTTGGTCTGATGAGGTCTACATGTGAACAGGATGACAAAGATACAAGGTGTCATTGAACCAGAACATTTAGTGCTCCAATCATGGTTCAGACGCTTTTTTTTGTTTATTGTGATATTTATTTATTTAGTGGTTAATCATCTTGTTAGAGAACAGCTTGTTATGAAATAAAGACTTAAACATTGAAAAGTTGTTATTAAAACTTTAGAGATGGTCAAATTAAGTTCATATATAAAAGTTATAATAAATTTTAGGCTCATCATATTTGACTTTCTGTATGAAATCAAATTAATCGGATATTTTTAACCATAACATCATGCAGAAAGTCAAATATCCTTAACTTTTTTGTGAATATTTCATATGATAGGTCTCATGTTTAATTTGAGACGCCAACATCAGGTTACAAGCAATGTAAGGACAGCACATTATGTAGGCACGCAGTTGTCTCTTGGTATCAAACCTGATGCATTAACTTGTGGTTGGCATTGTCCTTGGGAAACTTGACAAACATCAAGCTCAGATAAGCCTTTGGAAGCCCTCTTAACCCTTCAAAATATCCTTTATGACAGTGTTAAGGTTTAAAATCTTTGGATTGGAGAGCCATGAGGACATTTAAGGGTACAGGATGTTGCTGTGGGCAACCAGGCAGATTTGACTTTTTTATTTTGTTGGGGATGAAAAGGATGGGCAGGATGCGTGTTAATGATGACATGGGGATGCAACCCCACATTGAGGTTATTCAGTTCAGAGGGAGGAGGGGAGGGCAGGGGACCACCAAGGGTGGGGCGGGGGTGGGGGATTGTATTTGTAAACAGATCAGAGGGCGAGGATGTCGCTCCCTGATGTCACAGCGCATTGGTTTAGTCTCTTTGTTCTCTCCTTTATGATTTGTGAGCCAAAGAAAGTTCATGTATCACCTTTTGTAAGTTGTGAAAAGTCTTAATTTCAGTCTTTTTGAGTACAGCTATCACTACAAGAAGATTTAATTGATTGGATAATTAATTTCTTCTCATTGAAGCTTTTTTTGGAAGGATAGTTGCAGATTTATTGATTATACCAGATTAATGTATGATTAGGAAATTGCATAAAACAAATAACTGGTCCAAAATGGATTAATTATTCAGGTCAGAGTGATGTTTCCATCCTGATGCTGCATGCTGTGTTAACTAAATAAGCAAATTAATATAAAATAAATTAATTATAGAATTTATTAACCTCAGTTTTCCCTTCTTTTTTTTTTTTTCTTTCTTTTTTTTTTTTTTCCCCCTGTCCTGTCCAGCATCCTGACATACAGAATGACGGTCTGTGTGCCATATTTTGCCGGACAGATTTGCTCTACCAAAGGAGAAATGTTATAAAAATGGCTGCCCCTGATGTTTGGAATATTTTTTTTATTATTTTTATCTTCTTTAAATCTTATTTTCTTTAGTCTTTTTCAGTTTTCTGTTTGTTAAATGTGTTCAAAAGATAATAAACCAAAAGAACTTATCTAATAACCTACACAGTCATGATGCTTCTCACTACAAGTGGGTTGAATGGTCATCTAGACCAAAAATAATACAGCCTGTCAGCCTTGCATGAAATTACACATATAAATTAGACAGCAAACAATAGGAGGTAAGCGGCACAAGCTTATATTCTGCTGAGAATCTGCACACTTTAATTTCATTAAAAAAATGTGGTGTTCTGCAGTGCTTATTGGTTTGGAAATATATTTTAAAATACACAATCAAGACTTGTGTTTATAACACAATTTTGGGATATTTTTAAATCTTGTAGAGATGAATGTGCAGTGTCACACATGTATTTCCTGATTCTAGTATTTTATACTATTACTAGTAATATTGTAACCCTAAAGGCATCTTGAAGTTCCTCCTTTTAATCCTTTTTACACATTAGTTTGTGTTGCTGCCTAGAGGATACACTTTGGAGGAAGCCCCTTTTCCATACACATTCACAGTCCCGCCTTGGGGCTACGCACTGGCCATGTAAATTTAATCACATGGCCCAGAGCTGTCTGGGACACCTGGGGTTATCGCATTAGGCCAACAGCCCGGAGAGTAGCAGCAGCACCCTGGAACTAAAGGGCCAGTGTTCTTCCCCTCAACCCCACCCTTATCTGTTG
This sequence comes from Rhadinocentrus ornatus, assembly GCA_037177495.1. NCBI lineage: Eukaryota > Metazoa > Chordata > Actinopteri > Atheriniformes > Melanotaeniidae > Rhadinocentrus > Rhadinocentrus ornatus. The sequence goes on along the minus strand of JBAMHW010000007.1, from coordinate 19,615,994 downwards.
TTGTCTCTGGCAACAGGGGCTCACTTCAATGTAAGCCCTCAGTGAATGAAGTCGTCCAGTCAAAGGGTGGAGATCTGGTGTGGATAAATCTAATTAGACTGGAATGCCTCTCTCTCCTCAGCCTTCTGAAGGTCCCCTCATGCCTGAAGAGGTGGGAAGTAGTTGAGGAATTTCACTACAGCAAACTGGAAGCAATTTTAATGGAAACGTATTGTTTGAGTTGGACGGTATGGCATTTTTATGGACCAAAATTTAGATGTTTTTTGTTGTTTTAGGTGCACCTCCGCCTTATCCTGGTCAGTGGCAAAACGCAAGACTTCACTTTCTCCCCGAATGACTCTGCCACAGACATTGCCAAGCATGTGTTTGACAACTGGCCAGCAGGTACATTTTATTTTTATTTTTTTTTTAGTTTTACATGCCACCACATTGTAATGTTTTAAATTAAAAAATTAATAGAACTACATAGTGATGCTGAATAATGGCGCTAGTCTAATAAAAAACAAACAAACTGTACACTTGTACATTGTAAAGTATTAAGTTATTGGAGATTCACATGAATGACCAGTATGGTCATTCATACACCATACTGGTGTATGAATGACAAGAGATTGTATTATTGAGATGCCATACAAGGTTTTAGGCACAAAATGTTAAGAAATCTTTTCCTGTAAAGTAAGTGAGTGTATAAATTCAGGTAAAAACTTTTCAAAACAATCATATCTCAGAAATTTCCTTCAAACTGTATTATTTACAATGTGTTTATCATTAATGATACTATTGGCTGATATACTGTTATATTTATGAAATCTCTAAAAAAAAAAAATTTTGCTTTTTTTCGGGATGGGGCAGGATGGGAGGAAGAGCGGGTGAGTAGTCCCAGTATACTGCGCCTCATCTTCCAGGGGCGCTTCCTTCATGGCAATGTTACCCTGGGAGGTAAGAACAGAGACCAGAAGCCATCACATTGATCAGAAATGCTACCTTTAGTTATGTGCCTTACATAAATAGCCTACCCACATTGGGAATGTATCTGCTTAGTTGTTGGCAAGTAAAAGTAATTACATGCACTTTTATGGCCAAAAGAAGCGGGAGAAGACCACATACAGAAAACTATTTGTTAGCCTACTGTTTCCAGGGCTAAATCTGATCCCTCAGACTAAATTGTGTGGACTTTTCATAGCTATCTATGTAACCTCTAAAATATTGAAAGGTTTAGAGATATAACCAAAATATATGATGCTTCAAATATTAGGGGGTAGTTGAAGTAGTTTTCATCCACTTCTCTAAAACTCTGGTTGTAGTTTTCTTTAAATTATACCACAGATGCTCCTTATTTGAAGTTAACAAATTACTTTATGCATGGTTATTTGGTTTCATTATACATCAGATCAGGCCACTAAGATTAACCAAATGTTTGACAAAAACCATCTCATCATAAGTGTTACAAATTTTGGATGTAATTTACAGAAAATGTAAAAAGTTGATTCTATGCTGATATTATATAATGAATGTAGGGCATTTAAGTAGAATAATGTAAAAGTGAACAGTGGTGGGTAAACAACAACATAATGTCAATTTTTATAACTTGGCATGTTTTAGGTGTCGTCTTGGTCTGATGTCAAAATGTAAGCAGTATGATGCAGAGGACTGTTTATATACAAGTTATTAGTGGTCAGTTCATGGTTCAGACACTTTTGTGTTTTGTTTTTTTTTGTGGTTCATCTTGTTAGAGAGCAGCATGGTATGAAATAAGGACTTAAACACTGAAAAGATTAGAGAAAGTCAAATTAAGTTCACCTGTAAAAGTTAATTCTGACATCATAGCCAAATATCCCTACCGTTTTGAGTAGTGTATGCATGTCTGTCATACAACTTATACCTTTTCTCTCCTGCAGCTGCAGAACTTTATTGATAAATGAAGGGCCAAGAACTAAAAACACTACACCAAAAGTGTATGAAACCTTTAATTTGATAGGTTCACTTGGTTACTGAGTAGCTATACCTTCTCTAGGTTCACCTGAACCTAATACAGTATCATGTAGCCTGGATTTGAGAAAATTAACCCAAAATTGAATGCCGTTGTAGTAACAATAGCAGCTTCCCTGTACATAAACAGGTCACTGTTTAGGAAATGAGCAGTGGAGTCTAAATAAAGCAGTCTAAGTAGCAAATGAATGTGGTTATCTGATTTATTTTAATCTCATTAAGCTTTTGACCTCTACTACCCTGTACCTGGCCTCCACCTGTACTCACTCACACTCAGTCAGATGGTCTACTTCAGTGTTAAGTCAGCCTGTCACCAGTGGACAAAACACATTACACTTTTCTTCATTTGTGAAGCTGCAGTCTATAATTATCATGGGTTTCTTAATAAGATTGGGCAGGAAAGTATGCAAGAAGTTTTGAGAACATAAACTATAGGAGCTAGTGTTACTGAAAGTTTGACAGCTTTGCACAAACGTGGCAATTACACAGGGTCTATAACGATTCAGTTTTTAGAGCAGTGGTGGATGGAAGCAGCTGAAAATGTCACTTCTTGGCATATTTAAGCTTATGATACAAACAGTGTTGTTGATGATTGCATTGCAGTGACAACATAACTCTTATAAACTTTGTGCTTTTGAGATGAGAAGCTTCATGGTGTATGGGAGCAGTTAAAAAGATATTCAGAGAGCAGAATCTTAAACTAAAGCTCAAAAACCTTTTTTTTTTACCCATTTAGTTCAAATGTTTATTAAAAAAGACAGTGCTGTCGTTGATTATTGTCAGTGAAACCATGGAGAAAGAAAGTTTGGACAGTGTGTTACTGATTTAGTTATGTGATCTGCTGGATGCCTTTCAATAGCTGATCATTAGTTAGCTTAACTTGCCTCTTGTGTACATGTTTGTTTGTTAATGTGGATGCTGCAAATCATAGTATAGTTATGTTGAAGGTGATATGTTAATATTATAACATCCAAATAAGTCGGATTGTAAAATGTTAGGGAAAAGTACCAAAAGGTTCCCGTACAAATTCTGTCATGAGGAAGTGCTAGTCCAAAGTTATTAGGTCTCACAGATTACATTTACAGAAAAGTGACCATTGACATTTGATTGCTGCCAGTTTAACAATGAGGATTGTGTCTGAAAGAGACTTTATTACACTGACAGTACACCTTCAGTCAGAATTAAGTGAGCATGCTGTTAAGTTATACCTTAAAGCAAATGTCTCCTGTTTCACATCGACATTAATGGAATGAAACTGTCGTACCATATTAGGCCATGTTTTATGGACATCAATTGGTTGAAGTTACTGATGGACCCAATAATACAATAGCACACAAACACAGTTTGTGTAACGACTAGTTTGCATTTCCAGCAAGAGCTGTATCAGTAAAGCAGAAGAGACAAATGGGAGGGTCTTGGCATGAAAACTTTTCTCTTTTGAATTAAGTGTCAGTTCCCCATAGAAAGAAAAAAAATGTTTAACATTCTTCTTTTCACTCAAGTTGCCACCACATATGGTGATGTGCTTTGAACAGTAATAACACATGGTGTGTATTTCATGTTTAAAGCTTTAAAACTTTCACCGGGCCGAACCACCGTCATGCACTTGGTTGCCAGGGAGACTCTTCCAGAGCCCAACTCTCATGGTGAGAAACTTGTCTTTGTTTTAATTATTTTTTGCAGCAAAACATAATTAGTCTATCTTGTGTGATTGTGATGATCTAATACAGTAATAAAGCAATGAATATTTACTTTAAAGTTAAAGAAACAAGATCCACATGATTCTTTTTTTTCCAAACATCATACTCTTATCTTGCTGCTGTTACGCTCATCCCACACACAGATGATTTGTAGCCTCCATCTCCTGTCTGCTTTACATTTTTTAACTCACCTCTTTACTTTTCTTTGTAGGTCAAAGGAACAGAGAAAAAACCACAGAGAGCAACTGCTGTCTGCTTTTGTAAAGCAACAGAAATTACCCCCTCCTTTACCCCAACATCTCACAAACAGAACATAACACATGCATCTAAACATGTGCACACTTCCTCACCGGTTTCTCCTGCGGGTTGTCCCATCAGCTGTTGACCTGGAATAAATCACAGGAAGTCCGTTTGGGGTCCTTACTTGCTTTAGCTGAACTCCTGTCCAATCTAAAGCTTTTTTTTCTTTTTTGGTGCCAATTTAGCCCTTGTTGGTCCCTGAACTTTTACGCTATCAGCACATTTTGCTGTTGTTGCTCCTTTTTATTTGAAGATCCAACAAAACATGCACTCCGTCCCAGATTTGTTTGCTGCAGGAGGTGTTTTTGAAAAGCAAAGCTGTACTGTTATGAAAAGGCTCCAGGAACTCCCCATCCTCATGGACACATAAGCGCTATAAATTATTTGTGGGCTTGAACCCTTCCCTACTAGTAACACAGACATTTCTCCTGGTCTTACTGAATGGTGTTAACTCTCTCTTGCACTTAACCAATTTAATTCAGAAATGTTTATTGTGTTTCATTGTCTCTTTCCTCATGGCCCTCATTATTTTAATGTTTTTGGTCACACAGACTTTAAATCCCCACGTGGTAGAAAATGTGCCATCCGTCTCACAGACTGTTTCTGCCTTACTAACTGAACCTTTCTGTCTATCAGTACCGGTGGCCTCTAAGCCATCACCTGCATCTTTTGTTTCTGTCGATGGACCAATGGAAAAAGACTTAAAACAGGAAGTGTAAACACCTGCAGGTCCAAAGGAAATAAAGTCTCCCAGCAAGGCCTAAAAAGACGCAGTCAGAAGAGTCAGGAATCAAGAGTCATGTTCGAACTTTAGATGAGCGATTTTATTGACTAGACTGCCAACGTTCCCTTGTAATGGGAACTGACTAGCGGGCCAGTTAAACACAGACAGATGGGTCGTAAGGAGGAGTGCTGTTACTGTGAGACCCTCACCCCTCCTCCTCCTCTATTGGATACTGAAAACGAGGCAATGGGAGTTTTTCCTGTTGGATAAAGAGAGGGGGGAAAAAAAGGAAAGCTGGGTGGTGTTTAGCCTCCTTGTCATTTGGATGCTGTTGTTATTTCTTGTTTGCCTTTTATCGTGGAATTCAGTAATATCATTAATATTGAAATTTAAATATCAATTTTTATCTTGTGCATAGGTATTCGTTGAATTTTAGTGAGGGTGAGTTTGTGTGCAAGTATCTGAGGGTGTGTGATGCACGTGGCATACTGTGTGAGGATGTTTTTAAAAAGAAACAAAGGTAGTGCACTGGGAGCGTTGATGGGCTGCGGTTTCATCAGAAACAGTTGGAAACCTTTTGATTCCTTCCATTGAGTGTCCTTTGGTTTGGGTTTTTGTCAATCAGTGTCACTGCTATGAAGTTTAGCTCAGTATGAATAAATGTAAAATCTAAATTGCAATGTGCTCTACATGAAAGCTTGTATTATAAATTAATAAATCTTTACATAAGGCAACTTCTCTTGATTTAAATGTTCTATTTTTTAAATGGCAAGTAACGAGGGACGTTATCAATTCATTTAAAAGAAAAATTGAGTTCACATTTTTAGGTGATAGATAATTTGGCAGGAAAACTGATGATGAGCAATTAATCAAGTTTTGGAAGGTGGAGCTTCTTTTTTTTTTAATATATAAATTTTTTTAAAATTATTATTTTAAAATGTGTCAATTATTTACCCACCATCAAAATAGATGAATTATTGATGAATTGGCTTAATGCTTGAGCTTCAGCTGTGTCTCAGATATATTTTTTTTATTCAAATCCATTATGCACTGTGTATAGTTAATTTATTCAGTGTTTTCTGCAAGATGTTGCTCTAGAAGATGTGAAATTAATTTAATCTATATCAGCCTGCTGTCTATACTAAAATTATTTTAAGATAATGTTTTAAAAGATTTGTTCTTCTCCTCCTACCAATAATTACTTTTAACGCAGTACTTTTGGGGAGAAAGTATTAGCAAATTTCAGATGTATTTGTGGTAAAAAAAATGGCCATAGTATTTTAAGTTTAGATTTATTTGAAGTTTAAATTTTTTTTTTTATTGCTAACTAAGGTTATGTGTATCCACAGTGTATTAAAAAGAAGTCAATGGTTCAGAAGAGGGGAAAAAAACAAGGTTTTTAAAAGTTCTTTTGATGACTTTGATTAAATGTCGTTTGAAAATATCAAACATCCTTCTTTAAAAGTCTCCTATGGTTCCTCAGTTTGTGCTCAACATGTCAGGTTCGCTCAGGAACTTCTTCAAGCTAGTATGATGCAACCTGATCTTGCAGAATTATGTGACATGACCACGAGATTTCAACACGTATTTATCTGTGTGGCACATAAGTGTTCAAATTTGCGTGCCGGGTCAGGGCAATGTTAAGTCAATGGTGGAGCTTTGTCATGGTTAATATAAACTACACTGCTCAAAAAAATAAAGGGAGCACTTAAACAACACAATGTAACTCCATAATCACACTTCTGGGAAATCAAACTGTCCACTTAGGAAGCAACACTGATTGACAATAAATTTCATATGCTGTTGTGCAAATGGAGTAGACAACAGGTGGAAATTATAGGCAATTAGCAAGACACCCCCCCCAAAAAAAGAATGGTTCTGCAGGTGGTGACCACAGACCACTTCTCAGTTTCTGCTTTCTGGCTGATGTTTTGGTCACTTTTGAATGCT
>JBAMHW010000007.1:19576548-19602537 GCA_037177495.1 Rhadinocentrus ornatus | reverse complement strand
CCCCCCCTCTCCCCCCCTCCTCTTTTGTCTTGTTTCTCTTTTCTTTTCTGTTCTCATCCCCCTTCTTGGGTTCTCTGCATCATATGCTCTGATTTATGAGCATTTTTTTTTTCTTTTACAACAACCAGTGCATTTTGCCTTAGAATGTTTTGACAGGTAATCTGATCATTAGATGACTCAACACTTTTTAGCCTTTCTTGTATTTCTTGTTTATTGTCAAGATAAAGGTCAGAGTTTATGTTCATCCACTCTGATTGCTCCCCACACTTAAAGTGAATGGTTATCTTCATCTCTGATTCCTGTGTGTGGGATTATTGCTCAATGACAACATGCTGACTTTGGGTTTTATATACTTCATGGTGTATCTGAGAAAAAGTTGATTTCAAAGACAAAGTTTTTCTTTAAAGACAAAAGTTTGCAAAATCATGCTGCATCTTTCCAAGTAACTAACATTGTGTAAAATGTTCATTTCAACAGAATACTATGGTTTAGAAAAATTATAAACCAATATTTTATTAACAACAGCGCATATAAAACATATTAATTGTTGAAAGTGAGAGTTTTTGCTATTTCATTTTTTGAGATAACAGTTGGAGGAACATGCTGGAAGTTATTAGGTTAATTAACAAAAGGTCAGTAACATTGTTGGGTCTAAAAAGAGCACCTTAGAGATGCAGAGTCTTTCAGAGATAAGGGTGGGCACAGGTTCAGTAATTAGAGAAAAAAAAAGTTATTCAAATTGTGGAGCAATTTAAGATGTTGCTTAAGAAAACATAGCAAAGAATGGAACTGGCAACTTGTACATCTGGAAATGCTGAAAGGTATCTTTGGGTTTAGAACGTCGACTCCATTTAGATATAATTTTAGAGAAGTATATTTTGTACAGGGGGTGCAGCACAGCAGAAAAACATGACCTTGTCCCAACTTTTCTGAGATGTGCTGCTTTCAGGTTCAAGACGAGTTCATATTTTTCAGGAAATAGAAAAATGTCTCAGTTTTAGCATTTGGTATGTTTTTTTAATGCCATATTGTGAATAAAATATTGGTTTACTAAATCTGCATATCAATACATTCTGTTTTTATTTTACATTTTGCATAGCATCCAGATATTTGGGAATTAGGATTGTATTAAAATTTACATTTCCTCTCATCACACAGTGAGCCTTTGAGTGGTTTCAATGGTATCTGCAAATACTGCTGCTCTTTTTTCAAATTTATAGATGCCTCTTATTGGACTTGTTGCTGTGTGTATGGTCTTCGTTAGTACATCAGTATGCTTTACAGTACATTGCTCATTTGCACTGCCTGCTGGAGCCAGAGTTATAATTCCAGTTAGTGAGGGATCAGCTGGAGGTCAAAGCTGGCCTTCAGGGTTGCTGTGCACCACAAGTTCTTCGAGTCTCTCTGGACTACATTACACATTTTATACTCACTAATGGGATCTCTTGGTGGGGAATTCCCAAGAGTGGTGGGGATTAAGATACCTTGCTTCATTCCCCTCCACAGTTCACAACGTGGGGAGCAGAAAATGTGTTGCACATGCTCAGACTGCTGTTGGTGCAGCAACGTTTACATCTCTAGCTAAACAGAGGAACTGCAAAACTATGAGGCTGGAAGGAGATTTATCTGTGCTCCCACACTGATTATCAAAGAGTTGTCAGCTGCAGCATTTATGTGGTGACCCAGATGAAACTGACTCTGTTTGCAACTCAGTGAGAGAGTATCAGATGATGGCGAGTTGGGAGCTGCTCGGCGTCAGAAAGACAATACTTGAAGTTGACTTCCACTGTTGGATTTGTTTTGGGGCATTCCAGCTGCACTGGAAGAAAAAGGACAGAATGGAAAAATTCTTAACCTGAATGACAAATGAAGATCTGAGGGTGGAGTGATTCCCATATCTCTTTTTGTAAGTCTCACTACAGCAGAGGAAAGAGTGTAGGGTTTCAGATTTGCTCCTCTCTGTTTGTCTCTGTCCTCTTGAGTATTTTTAGCCATCATGTTTGGACATTACATTCTGAGTGCAACATGGCTTAGCGCTCCATCTGTCCATCACATGACAGTGCAGCTGCAAGACGTACCATGACATGAACTCCAGCATCAATTCTGCTGCCTTTAGCTTGTTTACATCTTGTTTATTTCTGTTACTGTTACTAATGTTTGATCTTCTGAAAACAGGAACAAGCTTAGTCTGTTTCTGGTCCCCTAAAGAGCTAGATATATTAACACATCTTCTAACAGCTATTTGCTTGTCCTTATATTGTGTTATGAAAAGCAAGATGTTCAAATTCTCACCACCCTGCAGCAGTTCTGGTGCTGAGAGCAGCAACAAGAAAAGGGTTAAGTTGAGTCCATTGTTAGAGCTGTCACATCTCTGATTTGTGAGCAGCAGGTTCACTCTGTTTGCAGAGCATTTACTTGCTCACTGTTTCCATATTTTTGTCTCATTTACAGGAAGAGACAAGATATTATTTAGGTGGAAAATATAATGCAAACTGTGCAAAGCATTGAGTAACACAACCTGCAGCTTTTGACCGCAGCTACAGTTAACAATATTTTCTTTTAAGTAATCTACCAGTAGGTTTCTTTATCATTAGGTTGTTGCAGATTTAAAGTAAAAAAATTAAGTAAATTGTTGAAAAATAACTTCAAATATGAATTAGCAAATGGAATATTTTGCTTTGAAATGATTTACTTTGTAATTGTCCAATTCTTCTGTATTTACAAGGTTGAGAAGCAGGTTTGTAATTATAGAGTTGTTGCTCTATAGCACCACAACCTCTGGGAAAAAAAATTACCCTAAACAGGGCTGTTATTACTAAAACTGTTCCAATGAGGCAACTTTTTACACTCAGGAACTGCAGTATGCAGCTGTCAGTTATAAAAGTGTTGAGCCATGACTGCTGGTTGTTCCAGCCTTTGTTTAAAGTAAAGAAAAAGGAAGAACTGAAAGCATTTATGGTTCTAATGACAGCACAGCTCAGAGTTCAACCTCTGTGGTTTTCTCATGTCCTCAGGGTGTTTGTTGTGGGTGACTTGGTGGCAGAGCAAAGCTGCTCTGGTTCTGGTGAACTGGTGCTCTTCAATCTGACATTTATTCAACACCCTGCCAAGCAAGTGGCTCATTATTCAAAAACACCCTCTGGCTCCAGGAGCCCTGTGTGAGAACAGAGTGACAGTAAGAGAAATGCTCCACTCCAGATGTTAGCATGCAGAGAGATGGTTGTATTACTCCTTCCACCGGTCAAGTTGCTGTTTACCTCCATCATAAGTAATTGTATTGAATAATGGACAAAGAAGTATATTTGTTCAGCAGTGAGAAATCACATTGAGGTTAAACTTCAAAACTTCAGGATAATAAATATAATACTCTTTTGATCTTCACATTTGTGTGAAATCATTTACACAGCAAAGCAAATTTATTTATTTAGCACAACTCAATGACCACACCTGAAAAGAAGCAGCAACTAAATAATCTGACATTTCTGACCAATCACAAGAGGCTGGGCATCACATTAGAGAAACCTTAAATACACATTTTAAGCTTCGTGATCAGTGCGCAAAAAGGAAATTAACCAGCAGGTTTTCATCCTCTGTTTCTGTCTTGGAGGCAGTGCAGTGATAAACTCATCACAGAGAACAGTGAACGTCTGCAGAAATACCTCTTTCTCTCCAAAGTTACACTTTAAAAGCCTTATTAGAAATTAAAATCATAAAAGTTGCACTGCACCCAAATAAAATACCAATAAGCTATTTAATTTCTTCTGAAGCTTCAAACTAAAGAATTTCCCATGTGGAGATCAATACGTTTGATTCTGAAGAAGCTAAAAGTCTTTTTTTAACAACAGTTTTGAAGGTTAAATGCAGCATAAATTCTAATATTTTAAGGGTTTAGTTCACCCCACTACCAGTTTGGCTTATTACAACAAACATTTATAATTAGGTTTGTTTAATCTGAAAATGTTTTCCTTAAACCTTTTTACACAGAAATATGTACTCTTGTATAGATTTATATACGGTAAAGCATTCATACATGTGTTTCAAACCTGCTAAAACATATCGTTAGTAATGTCTGGTTTTCAGTGTCCAGTCCTTATTTAGTTGTGGGAATTTGAAGCAAAGAGTGAAACACTGAAACAGTATGAAATTTTTATTACAAATCAGGGAAATCTGCAGAGAAAAGAAAAAAATCAAACATATCTCTCAGTTAAAAACAAAACAAAAGCAGAAACACTTTTTATTAATATCACAATCAGAAAGGACGGTGAACGTCTTTACTGCAGGTCCAACATTTGTCCAGGTTGGACAGGTTTTGTCCGATGGTCATCCATATTGGTCCGCAATGATGTTGAAGGCGCTGTCGGGAAAAGACTAAACTGAATCTGCGAGTCTCTGGGTCTGCAGACGCATGGTTCTCAGATGAACTGGATGATGAGAGAACAATAGAGGTGCACCTGAGAATTCTTTTTGGGTTACTGGCTACAGTAAGAAGTAGACTATGGGATTTAATGCAGCTTTACCGACCTGGATGTACAGATGCAAACATCACTTTCTTCCACCAGACTGTGATGTTTGTTGTTCTTCGATTATGAGTCCCAGTGCTGTTCTATCAGACATCAGATGTTTCAGAGTAGATCTGCCATAAGATCTAGTAAAGTTATTTTGTTTATTTTTTTATTCTTTTGATAAATTAATACAGTTCCTCATATTTTTGATAGCTTCCATAGTTTTACTGCTCCTTTTGCTAAGCAAGATATATTAAATTAATTATTCCTGTTGTATATGTTATTTTTTTCTTTTATAACAACCAGAATATATCAATCAGAAATTAATGCACACAGATTAACATATAATGAATTTGATTTAATGATTAGTAGGAACTTACACCAAACACAAGGTAAACACTGATATCTGAGACTTTCTAACACAGTTTACCAGTGAGAAACCTGAAGATAAGATAAGATAATCCTTTATTTGTCCCACAGTGGGGAAATTTCGGTGTAGGTGAAAGTGTAGACAATAGCCATGTACCACCAAAACATAGAAAGTCATGAGTGTAATCTCATGCTGTGAAGATGAACAACCTGTGTCTCTGGGAGCAGATCTTGATTCTGTTACTCATCTGGGTCTAGTCTGGAGTTGAAGATTAGGATACAGCTGCAGCCCAGCCTTGTCAGCTGAGATCAGGCCACAACCACCATGTCAGTTACTTACTGTGATTTCAGATTGTTGTCAATGGGCCTGCTGCCCACTCTGAGCTGCCAGACATCTGAGCTGCCTTGTACACCTCAGGGAAGAACAAGTATAATCAGGAAGGTGAGTGAGGTGTAAAATGCATACAAAATAACTACCACATGACCTGTAGTTTGAATCAAGAATACATCCCCCTCTCTGATTGCAAAATGAGTCTTTTTTTTTTTTTTTTAGAAAATATTAAGTTACAAACAAGACAGGAGGAGACAATTCTTCCCTCTTCTTATGGTTCTGCTTTTACATAGTGTTTTCTGCTAACTCTCCTCCAACTTGAGTTTTATGTTTCCACCAATATTTCTTGGCCTTGTATGGGGTTTTTGGATTCTGTTTCTTTATTATATACAAATATCTACTGGCAAATATTTTGTGATCATCACAAATTTACAGGGCCTCGTGTCCTCTAAGCTTTTTGTTCATGTGGCTTTAGATGAGTTTACAATGAAGAACTTGTTGCTGGAATGCTTTGTTGTTGCTCTGATTTCTTTATGAAGCTGTAAATCTGTATTCCATCTCCTGTCTGTTAAATTTATAGACCACAATCAGCCTTGGATTAAATGCTGGACAAAAACAATAAGCTCCAGCTGAGCTCAGAGCAGAGATATGCCATGCTGGAATCCAATTATGAGCTTCATCAATCTGTCTGCAGCTGAATGGAGAAGCGGTCATGGGGACAAAACCCTGAACCCAAGCTTGTGGCTGATCTGTATAGAGAGTATTATTCTCAGGAAAATGAGCTCTCCGGCTTTCAGGGCTCTGTGGGATACAGGACTTTGTTTGTGTGTGATATGCAGAGTTTAAAGGATTAAACTTATGGTGTGGGTGTGGAATTGCCCTTAGCTCTTGGACAGCTCTGAAGCCCTGTCTGCAGTTACTTAGTGTTCAAAGCTCACAGAGACTAGAAATGCTCTGCCTTGTTATTCCCATTTTTACAGGAAAAGGCTCCAGTCAAAAATGCGTGGCCAAACCTCAGTGAATTCCTCATGAAGGGAAAAATGCAGCACAAGGAGCCACGTCTTATTTCTTCATGGATTTTTTCCAGCGCACTCTTCTGGCTTGCTTGGTTCTTGCACAGTCAATATCATAAAGATCCCTGTTGTAGATATCAGAGGGAGAGAGGTGAGGTGTGAAAAAAAGGCTTACACACATGTACAAATTAATTTTATTCACTTTTTGAGGAGAGCATGTGCCAGACTGTAATTGAAGGCTGCAATTCTGTTTATTCAGTTACAAGTTGTTTAGAACATCACCTCGGAAATGTCAGCTTACTGAGCCTGATTGTAATTATGTACACTGCTGTTGTGTTTTATAAAAGAACAATGTAACCAAATAAATATTGCATGTAAGAATGAGGATTTGCAGCTGCAGATAATTAAAAAAGTGTACAGATCTGGCAGCTGCACAAGGCTGTTTGTCACAGCTGCATCTGCAGCGCACTGAAAAGTTTCAAAAGTCAGTTCAGCCACAAGGTTTGGGTTTGATTCGAGAAACTAAAGAATAAAATTGAAAAAAGGAAAAACTAAAAAACTAAATGGGTAAATAAAATAAATACAGCATCATAAAATGAGCAGTTTGCATAAATTGTTTGTAAATTTGAAATTTACACCAAACAAAACTAGAATCTCACCTGGTGAGAAAGGAAGGAAGATTGGGTGGTTTAGAGCTGCAGGTTCATTGCCTGTAGGGGAGGAAAGCCCTTTGTTGTGTTTGGGGGAGGAGCAGAGCTGACCTAGAGGAGCTGGGGTACTAAGGGCTGCAGCTGAGAGATGAGTGGAGAGATGGAAGAACGGTAGATGGAGGCTATACGGGGGGAAGAGTCAAATCTGTTGAAAAACAGGTGTAGCTTGTTTGCCAAGTCCTAAACTTCAGTAGTGACCTGACCATCCCCATTTTTTCCGTGGCCAGATATGTGTCGGACCTCTCCATACATCTTGGCCTTAGCATGTAATTTACACATGAGGTCTATTAGGCATGATTTCAGGTCCTGATGTAGTTATTCACATGACTAAGGAGCATTTCATAAATAACAATAGATCAAATCAACAAGAAAAGCAAGACCAAAACAAGAATAATCTAATAATAATTGTAATAAAATTACAGTTCAGATCAAATCAAAGTCAGTGTCTCACGAATACAGCAAAAGCAACACTACACACACTCTAACAACATAGTTATTAAACATTATTTGGTTTTCAGTCAGAGACTTCTTAAGTTCTGCTGCACTAAAGCCAAATTTAGGTCATTGTATATCTTTCTATTGACTTCATCTTCTAACACTTATATTTATACATATATATACAGTATGTATACACAGTGAGGAAAATAAGTATTTGAACATCCTGCTATTTTGCAAGTTCTCACACTTAGAAACATGAAGGGGTCTGAAATTTTCATTGTAGGTGTATGTCCACTGTGAGAGACATAATCTAAAAAAAAATCCTGAAATCACAATGTATGATTTTGTAACAACAGCTGAATGCCTAACCCTAACCTTTACTCGGACCCCAACGCTAGAACCAAGTCTTAACTTTTAATAAATATGTTGTACCAACGGGGTCTCATGATCTGATTATCTGTTTAAGGCTAAAAAGAATGAATTCCATCAACCCTCTGTTCACTTCCCGAGATTCACCATTTCAGCTCACAATATACAAATAGATCCCAGCAAGGTGTCAGCTGTATGTGACTGGCCAGTGCCCCAGGACCACAAACCGCGCCAATGGTTCTTGGGGTTTATCAATATCTATGCCTGGTTTCATCTGCAACTACAGCTCCAGGGCTGCACCTCCCCACCACTATACATTACCGAAGGTTCCTTTTGATCTGGAATGATTAAGCAGGTCAGGCTTTTTTATTACTCAAGCAACCATTCACCTCAGCTCCCTTTCTTTGCTCACCAGATCGATCTCATCAGTTTGTGGTTGAGGTAGATGCCTCAGATACAGGCAAAGGGGTCATTCTCTCCTAATGAGGGATTTCTGACACCAGGTTACCTTCTTGTGCTTTCTTTTCAGCGCAATTATATGCTGCAGAATGCAAATACGACATTAGTAATCAAGAAATATTAGCTGTGAACTTAAAAGTGTAGGCATTGGCTTAAGGTAGTTGAACATCCATTTATAGTCTGGACAGAATAAAAGAACTTAGAATATTTAGGGCTGCCAAGACTTAACCCTCGACAGGCCTGTTGATGGTGTGGAGGTTTACCTTTACTCTTGCTTACAGACCAGGCTCCAAAAATACCAAGCCTGATGCCCTCTGTTGCCTCCACACCCAGGATAAGGACAAGATGGACTTTGGGTCTGAGGATTTTATTCTACCCTCCAATATCAAGCTAGCAGTCACTCAACTGGGATTGCAAACACATTGACCATCTACCACCTGACGATTGCCCTCCCAGTCGACCATTTGTTTCAGACCACCTTTTCCCCAAAGCAATTCATTTCTGCCATGATTCTAAACTCTTTTGCCATCCAAGTATTACCAAGATTTTGTCAGTTGTCCGGGACACTTCTGGTGGCTAGATGTTAGGAAAGGATATCAAAAGTATTGCTGCCTGCCAAACCTGTGCTCAAGCCACATCTTCATGTTGATTCCCTGCTGGGCTCCTATGTACTCTACCCTTTCCTCATCACACTTAGTTTCACCTTTCTATGGACTGCATCCCTGGTTTGCCCATTTTCAAGAACCATTCTGTTAAACTCTCCATTGTTGTCAGGTTTTCCAACATTACTTAGCAGATACCACTTACTACCTACTGCCAATGAAGCGAGTGACGTTCTTACCCAACATGCCTCCAGCCTCCATGGAATCCCTTCTGACACAGTTTCAGATGGAGGGCCTCAGATTGTCTAATGCTTCTGGGCTGAGTTTTTTAAACTGCTGAACATCAAAGTCAGTCTCATCTGGTTTCAGTCCTCAGACCTATGGCCAAACTGAATAGACAAACCAAGAAATGGTGACAAGGCTCTGGGCATTGTGCGCTAGTGAGCTAACTAAGTGTTCTTTCTTGTCACCAGTTTTAACACCATTGTTAACTACCTATGTTTCCCCTTAACTACTTTCCTCCAATCTAAGGCTCAGCTCACCCTCTGCTGGCCTGCACTTCTAGAAAACCAGATAACTCACCATTGTAAATAAAACTTTCAACTTTTCAGACTGAGTTTGGGATATTTGGAGTCCAAGGTTCTTTGGCCATTACATGGGGACAGAATTGCTGTCTCTACATTCATAGAAAGTCCCCATAAGGTGATGTCTAGTTAGATTTCTGTCCCCATCTCTCTCTCTCTCTCTCTCTCTCTCTCTCTCTCTCTCTCTCTCTCTCTCTCTCTCTCTCTCTCTCTCTCTCTCTCTCACACACACACACATCTGGATTCCTCTTCTCTGTATGGCTGTTAGTGAAACTTCCTCATTACCTGGCAACCACATTGTTCCTGTGGGCCGGGCCTGTGTGGGTTCCTTGGCGATAACATTTTGAGGCATTTTGAAGAGGACTCAGGTGCCCCTCAGCCTTGATAAAACTGTAACTCTTCACTGTGACATGAGAACACACAAGCTACACTCTACTACTTTCCCTCCAGGTGGCCTAAACGTTAGCACTGAGGCAGGTTACACAAAGTCAGCATCAAACAAACAGTGAGTAACAAACTGGTCAACAAAGGACTTTAAAGAATCAGAAACTAAACAAAAAATGGTTACTGATATATTGATAGTTTTTGATAGCTTCTACTACATTTGCAGACTAATTAAATATATATTGCACATACTTGGGTCATAAATTAAAACTGTAAAAATGCTGCAGTAACTGACAGCTGTATGTATGGAGTGTTGCAGATATTGATATTAAATCTAAAGTCACTGATGCTGGTTAAATTTTTGGAGTTTCCAAAGGGAGAAAAGTTGAAGAGAGCTTTCCAAGCAGGCATGCTCAGAGCTGACAAAGTGTTACACTACAAATTAGGGGTGAGGTGAGGATATGCAAGTCATCAATGAAGCTCAACTGCCTCTATCCCTTCAGGAGATGTTAACACTGAAGACTGTCGGCAGGAATGTTCGCTCCAAGGCTGTAAATATTTGGGCCTGTTTACCGAGTCATTTACAGCGGATTTGTTCCCCCGCTAAAGTGACCTGAATGCTTTTAGTCTCTGTTTTCTTCACAGAAACAGCTTTAGGAAGTGTGAACCATTTCATGTGGTGAGATGCTTTGTAGTTGCTTACACTGTGTTCCCATCACAGCCTCTTTGATTTCTTGTCATTCAAACCATATTAAAGCGATGAAAACTTTGCAGTTGTGCAACTTGACACTCACATGTTTGTATTTTCCGTGTGTAACAGCTACATGGCTGTCTGTCCTCGAGGCACATCCACAGTTGATGGCAGCTGCAGGGACAATTATGAATCATCTCTGGTCTGGTATATCTCTGGAGATTCCAGACATTCTTGAATGAATTTTTCCCTTCTGGTATCATTTAAAATGATCCTAATATTCAACCCGCACATTGGTGCTTCTTAATTTCTGAGCTCCCATCTTTTTGGCACAGATATTTTTACCTCACAGGGAGGTTGTGTGAAAAGTATTTTTCATGAGACTGAAGACAGAATTTATCTGCTTTATTAATTTCCCCATTGGACTGTGTAGTTTTCAGGGTCAAGGTTTATTCAGGGTCCTGATTAATGTAATAAGAATAATATTTGTCATCAGAAATAAAGCCACAGGGTTTGTGTTTCAGCTGCTCTCCAAATAAGATTAATACATTTACACCCAGTTTGGCCCAAGTTTTCCTCAACATCCCTTTATTAAAAGCAATTTGGCAGGTTTATTTGCTATCATAAAACACATTTGTGGTTAACATTTCTCATGGAATTGGACATTTGACAGATGATGTATTAGTGATAAGGTGACTTGTGCGGCCTCTTGAAATTATGATTCCTGCTGCACCCCTTAAATTACTTAAGTCAACAGATGCTCCTCTGCAAATCCAGGACAAAGGCTTATTTTAATGTTGTTAAAGGAGACTAAAAGACAGCAAACTGCTGGGATGCCTTCCAGTCTTAGCAGTAGGCTCCCTTCTGCACTTTGCCCAGACTGGTGAAAGATATGAGGAGACACTCTCCACTTCTCTCCTGATGAATTTCATTGCAGTCAGTTGCATTCCTTAGTTCATGTTTTTGCTAACTGTGCTTTCCTCTTTTTTTTCTTTTTTCTTTTTGCAGCCCCTGCAGCCAAACTTAAATGACATCATGCTGAAGGGAAGTCAAGCTGGATACATACCCATGAGGCCCTGCAGGAGAACCAGGGACCAATGGCAGGAGGAGTATCTACTCAAGAGGAGGACGAGGTATTTATCGGAGAGGAAAATCTTGCCTCTGAAAAGGTCATTCCTGGCACACATGAATCACTTTGTCAAGTGAAGCAACAACAGAAGGACTGAAATGTGGAAAATATCTGTCTTGTTTTGACCCGAAAATGAGGAGAGGTAGAGGACTGACAGATGGGATGAGAGAGCTTTGATGAAAACAGAAGGAGTGAAGAAGCAATAAATCTAGATGGAAAGAGGCGACATAAAACACTGAGGCACAGGCTGGAGAGGAAAAAGAAGACATTCTTTGTGTCCTGCTCTTTAAAGAGCAGTTGTCTGAAAATGCTAGAGTGTCTGAGGTGAGATTGGGTCAAGACCTACAGGATTGTTATGGGTTCATTCCACTGTTTTAAAGCTCATACGGCTTGTTTGAATCTCAAGCCAATTATCAGATTAAAGAGTCCAGAGAAAACCCTGTGATCCTGTTAATAAATCCCTAAATTGCTTAGAGAAACTGTTGTGGGCCCCTAACAGCAGGTCAGGTCACACAATTCTTCATCCCATGGCCCACCATGTTGACATGAAAATGACCACATCTTTGTTTCAGCACCTGATAGCTTCTCTTCTTTCCTATTTTCACATGCACACACACACACACACACACACACACACACACACACACACAAGACATATAATCTGCTGCTACAATATCGACACATTACAGGTTTTAGCTTGTGCTCAGTGCCAATGCACCACCTCCATAGAAATTTAAGGTATGCCTGCTCATATGTACCCTTTGTGAACTCACGCATGTGGAATCCAGCTACCAGTAATGAGATTTATAAGAAAATTTATCAAAAAATCAGACACAGAGTAATCATGAGGAAAGTCAAACACCTTCAACTTTCCTAATTTGTTTTCTTCTTTTCCCCCTTCATCACCCGGTGACAGACTAATAATGGGCTCCCTGTAGAAGTGGTCAGATGTTAATGAACATGGCAGGCATTTCTCTAGAAAAAAGGAGGTCCCTTGTTTTCTTAAATGAATCACCTTGGAAAGTGTGAGTATTAGACAGAGAAAGTGACCAAGAGTGTTGAATATTTGGTGAATAGAAGCAGAGGACGAAGGTCATAGCCAGTGAAGTTGAGGATGTAAACATGAAGATGAGGGACAATCTTAGGAGTTTATGAAAGCCTAAATTTTATGCCCATTTTCTTACAATTGGACACATTTTCATGAATGTCTCAATGAAATGTCTAAAATTTTGGTCAAAATACCACAGAAACTGTACATCAGCTAATTTGTTTCTACCACGAATTTACAGCTCTTTTCATATCTATTAGTTTAAGGTGTAAAGAGATCCAAATATCTCTTCTGTGGGGAATGCCTTGTTTGGGATCTGTCTAATAGCTTTAACATCCAATGCAAACAGAAATTTAAACAAAAATTACCCTCAATAAACATTGTGTTAAGTTAATACTATATGAGCAGTTTAATATAATTTTATTTAATATAATGTATGAGCATATAGCCTGAGAGCTAAAAATGAACTTTTAATAGCAAAATGTAGGAATAAGAGAGTTTTGACTTTTAGCACCAGGATACAGCAAAGTTCTCTCCTGAAAGTTCTCTTTTCCTCCCTGAGCTGGGTTGCGTTGGAAGTTAATCCCTCCTGTTAAAACAGGTTCTTTCCCCTTTCCACTGTCACCCATCACCCTGCGCATGTTCAGGATGTGGGATTGAATTGAAGGGAAAGAGAATTATGTCTGTGAAGTGCCTTCAGATGACTCTGTTGTGAAATGGTGCTGTACAAATAAAGCTGACAGATCAAAGCTGTGGCATTCATAGGTTTCTGGTTTCCTGAGCTTTGAGTGTGTGTGTGTGTGGGGGCATCAGACAGCAACAGCATGTCAATGTAATATGACCAATTCTCAGTCCAGGATTTAAAAAAAAAATTTTATATCATGAGTTGATAAAGAGACTTCTTTCACTAAATAAACTGAAGTGACCACAAGTACTGTATTTAGCACCACATTATGAGAAGAAGCTAAAATAATATGCCAGCACCATGAAGACCAGTATGCTTCTCCACCATCTTCTTTGTTACCATGGTGACAGTACCAGCAACTTCCTGATAGAGCTGGAGATTTTACATGCACTCGATCAACATAACAGCAAAAACTGACAGTTATTGTTTTTCTTGATGATGTGCTGATCAAACCCCAATTCTTTTCTAGAAATGATCAAGACTGACTGAATACAAAAGTCTTAAATAGCCTAGACAGAAACCCCAAAATAATGAGGATAAATATCGGTCCCACATAAGGAACAACTCCCAGTCTTCTGAGACAAAGTCCTTTGTTTAACTCTGCTGTCCTATTTATAATCCTGTGTTTGTCAATGATCTACTAATCACTACAGAGAGGAGACAGGAGGGATGCACACTAATTTATGCAGGATAACAAATTGAGAAGTTTGTTTACACTTTAGCAAAATACAGGCACTATGAGCTTTGTTAATGACACACTTCAGCATTATTATTTCAATGTTCTACCAGAAAATTAACCAGATACGTTAGATTACACCGCAATACAAAAAAAAGATCAAAGATAAGAAGTAATCCCTTTTTCTTTTATTAATTCTACCTTTAATTTGTTTGTATGTTATGATTTTGTTTGTTGTTTGTTTTTGTTATAGGAATAATCTAAAATTTTGCATGTCTAACTAACAGATTGAAGAGGTGTCTTTTCTGTTTTTTTGCAGGACAAATACTTAGAGGGTTTACTGCAGTGATTCTACAAAATGTGTTTCCACTTCAACATTTATGTTACTTTTTGCCTTAATGGTCATGTAATTGTACATTGTAACCTAATTATGTGCTTTACAAGTTAAACTTTGAGCTGACTTTTGCTGCCTAGAATTGCATACTTTCCAAGTCCACGCATTGAGGTGTCAACCTTTTTATCTTCAGCAAATATTTGTAAAAATGTTTAAGTAGTCCTATCATATGTGTATCTTCTATCCTGTTTAATCGGAGCTTAACATTTTGTGAGAAAACTGAAAAGGAGAGTAATCCACGAACAAATAGAAGCCAGGTCGCTCAATGCCAAACACACATGGACAAAGGAAATCTCTTGTGCACTCTGTCTGTAACACAGACAGGCAGTGATACCATCATGCTGAGTTTGTGTTTACACCTCTCTAGCCTTTGCCTTCTACATTCCTTACCATCCACAATGACTTTCCTCTTTATCTCAGAGGGAATATACCTTACACTTAATCTGTCAGCACCAGGCTATTCACTGAGGGTTTTATTACAGAGCAGAGGAGCAGGTTTTTGTAGGTGTTCCCTTTTTGGTGAGAGTGGCCACATTGTGCCAGCAGCCTGACTTGTGTTCTTGTTGGGAGATTCCACAACATTCCTGAAAGCACTGTCGCTGTGACTGGGAGCTCTGTTTTCCCGTGAAGCTTCAACAAGCCATATGAAAGCGTCAGTGCTGTGTCCTAAATTCCCCAAGTTGACAAATCTAAAAGCCCTCTTGAAAATCAAGGTCAAAGGATGAGGTGAACACTGCAGCCAGCATGCCCCAACAGTCCTTTGCCTTCAGGATATGATCTCTGAGTGTTGTAGAGTTGATCTTCACTTTAGTATTCATGATAAACGGAGCGCCGCTTTGCCAAAAACAAGATTTTTCTTGCTTGGGCGTAGCTGTTGGCAGCAACAGTAGATGCCAAAGTCCTGTTACCTAAACACATATAATGTTTTACTTAATCTTTAAAAAATGGTGATTCACTAAATTGAATATTAATTTTTTGTCAGAATAGTTACAAAAAAAATATGGGCCATGGGTCAACAATGTAACGCCTTATAACACACATCAGTGTGTAAAGTTAGATTAAAGGGCTCTAATTTAAAGATAAATGAACATATAATCGGATCAGGAAAGAAATATCTGGTCAAGTTAAACTGGTATTAACATGATTAGTTGTTTTACAAAAAATTAAAGAATTCTAATGTAAAAATTAATTGTTAAGTGTTTTCAAGTATCCGAAGAAATGACTTTGTTTGGATTATAAACTGTGTGGGGTTTTATTGGTTGCTTTGTTGTCTTCTAGGAGACTTGTGAGTCTTGCTTTGATCAGAACCCCAAAGTAGGACCATAGCTGTCTACACTTTATTAACAATTTACATTTTTAATCTAAGAGAGATAATTAATTGGAGAATATTTGAAACATTCCAAGCGTAATCTTTTTTGTTTTAAATAAACAGAAATATTATTCTAAGTATAACATTATATGTTACTTTTAGTGCTTTACCATTACATGGTATGGTATTCTTTTTGATACTACCACTGCCTTAGTTCCAAGTGTGATGGTGTACCACCTGCCAAATGTCATCATGATAACGTGCTAAAGAAAGATGGCAAAACTAGTACATTACCAAACATTTTATTATGTTAGCATGTCAATCCTTTTTGCCAAATTCAAAGGGATGAGAGTCCTATAAGCCTTAGCTTCACTTTGGTTCTGCTATAACTGCTTTAGCCGAATGTAATTAGAAGTTTAAACAGTTTAAATGTTCCCATTATAGTACACTTTATGGTGAATAAATAAACAATATATCTGCTTAAGGTGTTAGCATTGAAACTGTGAGAAATTCACATGTTGATATTAGCACTTAGCTCAAAGCAATTATTTGAGGTGGTTCTATTTAGCATATTCTTGGTATAGTTATTCATATCCATAAGTATTATTTTCATTATTAATTTAATATGCAAGTATAGTAAAATGCTTTTAAGCTTCTTCTTATTTATTTTTATTTATTTTATTTTTTTGTATGTTATGAGCAATAAAGTCAGGAAATACGACAGTGGACTAATTTCAGGATAATTTTTTTAATAACTTATCTCAGCAGGTGATAGGCGGTTAGACTTAAACCTGAGGGGCGCTAGGACCGTGGGAAGGAGCACTGCATGGAGAGAAAACGCTTCTTTTCTGAACAGAGGCTGTATTGGAGATTCTGTGTCTGACCTGAACAGGTTACAGTGGACGTCCGGACATTTACTCCGCACCTGGCACCTCATCTGAAAACGGTAGAATAGAACAAGCAAGATCCCCCATCTTGTGAATAAGCACAAAGATAAGAGAAGAGAGAAACTACCTGTCACCAGAAATAATGAGGGAAACTTGGAGAAATTATCCTGAAGAACCCGTCTGATGGAATAAAAAAAACACCCGACAGTGATGTAAACACGGACCAACAAATCTCTTATGAGAAGGTATAGTCAATTTAGTGGTTTAGAATATTTGGCTTTTTTGGACACTACAATGGGATCCCTACAATGATCTACTTGTCCTGTAATCACAGGTCTTTGCATGAAGATAGAAGATTTACATCTAAACTGAGATCATTATCCATGATTTTCTTTAATAATTTGCCATAGAAATATGGAGTAAAGCTAAAGGAAAATGGGTGTTTTTTTTGTTGTTGTTCTATGATGTAAATACTAAAGTCTGCTAACACCTGCAATGCCTAATGTTACTTGGCTCCAAACATATTTCAGAAAAGATTAGATTAATTTTACATTTTGCTCATGGACTCCCATTCTTTTGGTTATTCTCATGTTTGTATACAAAATGATAACTATGATTATTATTATTTTTTTTTTTTTCCCCTGTGATGATGCCATGTGCGATGTCCCCCTTTTTCTTCCTAAAATATCAGTTTCAATCTCAAATTATTTGGGCATCTTAGAGATCAGCACTTTCCAATATAATTTTGTCATATTTTTGTAGTTTTAGGAAAATCTTTCTTTAAAGCTTTCAGTTCTGAAAACACAAGTACTTTCTTTCTGAGACTTGGACTAGATCTGTTTCTCTAAACAATGATTAATAGTGTAACTTCTTTGTAGCATATATTGCATTGAATTTGTACAATGTGTCAGCTTCATGTAAATCTCTTTTTACCATCTGACCCCCATCAAATTGTTTGCTGCAGGTGCCTTGTATCTAACACATAAACACAGAGGTAAAAGTGTACTTTTACATGTGCTTTTTGTTGTAACAGCCTCCTTTGCAGTGTTATATTGGGTGTCTCATAGATGTATGGACAGGCCCCACCCTACCTTTTGCTAGGAATGATACTTTGCTGCCCTGCCTCGACTTGTTGCTTTTCACTTTCTACACACCTGCTAAAGTTGGGCCATGAGCGCCTGGGGATCCATAGTGTTTAAAGGGGATCAAGTATCTCTTCATCCCTACTAATCTTCCCTAAAAGCCCCATGCATGCTGTAATGTAGTAAATATTTGATAGAAAATACTTTATTAGATCTGAACTTTTTAAAGGATTTGACGAAAGCTGTTACTCTTACACATTTCTTTGCCTCAGATACCACACTCAGCTTTGTTGTGTCACTTTGTTTCCTATTTAATGAAACTTTTCACTGGAATTTATTCCTGACTTTTTGTGCCAATAGACATTAAAACGCTTGTTTGATTCCATCAGGCTGAAATCCCATTTCCTGTTAATCTATAACATAGAAACAAGAGGCACATTGTTGCCTTGCCACACCAGATGAAATTCAGTCCTGCATTGCAACACTACAATTTGTAAGCTGATCCCATTTGCACAGGTACTGTGATTTACAATCAACTTTGAAAGAGCCCCTGAGGCATGAGAGTTGGTGTGTTTATGAGGCTACATGTTTGGTTGTTGTACCGAGTTGTTTGCTTGGCAAATGTTGGTAAACATTTTTCTCATGTATGTTACTCTGTTCTGTGTATTTTCAGTCTTTTCCATGATGATGCCACGTGAGATTTCTCTCCTAACTCACCTGCTCCTGGTCCTTCAGCAGCTCCTTCCCCTCACCCTGTCTCTCCTCCACTCTCCTCACCCTCCGCCCATCCACGTTCCCTCACTGCTTCCTCATGCACCGACGCCTCTTGCCCGATCCCGCTTCAGCGCTCAGGCTCAGCTGGACCTCACCACTCACTGTAACTCTAGCTGTTTCCACAGAGCAGAGCAAGAGGAGGTGAGGGAGCAGCTGACTGAGAAACTGGCCTTTGAGACACTGTATGCAGATGGCTCCCGCACTCTCACCACAGTAGAAGTGGAGGGCGATGAAGACTTTGAAGTAGACGGTTATCATTCTGCATCCCTGCCTCCCTGGAGACATCGAGGTGTGAAGTCAAGGCACAAGCGTGTGAGGAGGCAGATCTATGGAGCGGACGGGCGTTTTAATATCAGAGGTGATAACTTCCTGTTGGATTACCCTTTCTCCACAGCGGTGCGCATCTCCACCGGCTGCACTGGTGTTCTTGTGTCTCAGCAACACGTCCTTACCGCTGCTCACTGTGTACATGATGGAAAAGATTATGTCAATGGGGCGCGAAAGCTCAGGGTTGGCTTCCTGATTCCTCCATTCATTAACAGCACTAAAACCGGCTTGAATTCTGCCAAGAAGCCTTTAGTCCGCTGGGTGCGGGTGAAACGTACCCGTGTGCCAAAGGGCTGGATTCTGGGCCCACAGGAGATCAGCATGGACTTTGATTATGCTCTACTGGAGCTGCGTTGGCCTCACCGCCGTCCATTCATGCGCCTCTCAGTGACTCCCTCCTCTGATGATCTGGCAGGGAACCGAATCCACTTCTCTGGTTTTGATAGTGATAGGCCCGGGGAGCTGGTATACAGGTTTTGTCCTGTGGAAGAAGAGTCAAGTGACCTCATATACCAGCACTGTGATGCCCGCCCTGGGGCCAGCGGCTCTGGAGTGTATGGACGAGTGTGGGACAACAGTTTGGAACGCTGGGAAAGAAAGGTTATTGGAATTTTCTCTGGACACCAGTGGCTGGAGATTGATGGAGAGAACAGGGACTACAATGTGGCTGTGCGCATCACTCCTCTGAAGTTTGCCCAGATCTGTTACTGGGTGCATGGAAACCGACTAGACTGTCTTCAAGACTAAGTAAGTTTTAAAGTATAGCATAAAAAATAGAAGCAAGCACAAAATGACTTTAGAAACTACAGGGTGAAATGTCATATTACTTCTGAAGAAAGAGGAATGGACCTGACTTAAATCCATGCAGACACTACACCAGCAAAACAGATCAACTTCTGGATCCATTTCCCACATTATTTCCACCTCTGTATTTAATTTGATGCCTGTAACCTCTGTGCCTATTAAATAAATCTGCTTGTGATATCACCAAGGCATATTTGACCCACACAGATTAATAGAACCAGCATTGTTTCCATGGTTATAACTTAAGCCACTTTTTAGAAGATGGAAAACCAGATTTTTCCATGTGTCAATAGCAGCATATTATTCTCCTGCCGTGGATGACGTACTGATAACATAATCTCATCTTTCCTGTTCTTTCTTTATGGATATGCTGTGTTTGTTTAAAGCACTTTTTCCACCTTTTGCATTGAGATAGAGACCTGATGTTTTTAGAGACCTGTTAAGATTTAACATTTAAGCAGACAATATACTCATCTCATAGGGGAATGACACAGAAGTTTAACTATTTTTTACAGAAATGTGTGACATATTTTAATAGAGATTTATGTGCGTATGAAGTCATTTTAAAGTCTTAGGGTGCCCTCCTGTGGTCACAACAAATTGTTGCAACTTCTAATTATGTTACATGCTTCAAATGAAACTGTTAGGAAAAAATTATACCATACATTATACCTGATGCATTGATTAGTTTCTTTGTACCTTTAACTTATTGGAAAATTGGAACATTTACTGAAAACAAAATTAATATTCCATCTTGATTCTGTAAAAATCATTGGGTTTTAATTATTTAAGCTTGGACTGTAAGTAATCTAACTTAAAGAAAACTAGTTTTATATTTATTTAAAATCTAAATTTTGGTTGGATGAGCCTCGATATTGCTTGACATGTGCAATGAGTTTTGATCACAATCAATACCATGTTGCTACTATACAAGGAAGTACTCCATTTCTTGTTCAGCTATGTACTAAACCACTACAAATACATTTATACAATTTTGTTTGGAATGCAATTTCACTAAATAAAACCTGAAATAGTTAAGGAGTAAAAAAGTGTGTATGTGTGTGTTGGTGGGGGGGTAACGAGTCAGTAGTTTAGTGCTTTTTATTAGAGATAAGGAGACGATACAAAACATCCACCATTCAATTTTCAATCAACAGTAAACTCTGACCACTTCTCCTTCATATACACATCAGTCCCAGACCATCGGAGCGTCCCAAGGCTTTTCAATCAAATATGGAAATTCCGGATTTAACAAGTACAAGGAATGTTTACTACATGGAATATCAGACCCAGAGCTGGAAAAGGACTCAATCAAGTTTAGGAAATTGCATGTAAAAAACAAAATATTTGAATAAAAAGAAAAAAAAAATTTTTAACCATGTCCTGACCCAGAAGAGGTTTCGATACACCTTGTGCAATCAAGTGTGAATTAGAGCATACTACATCTAGTCTCAACTACAAACACTTACAAAAACTTAACTAGAAGTTTGGCAAACAGAAAAAAAGAAAAGAAAGTTGGAACATTTGTCAGGATTCAGTGTTTGGGAAACTTTCTCTGCAATCATTCAAGTGGAATCTGGAAAGAACAAAACCTTGTCCTTAGAAATTAATCTGTGCATTTAAATTTTATCATCCTTCATTAGTTGCATCTTAATTTTTTTTCCTTTGTATCTTTATTCAATCTTTATGTTGTATGAACTGGAATGACAGTCTTCATTTCACCTGTTTTTTTTTCCCCCTCCTTTTAAAATTGTCAGTTGAACCAGAGCCCACCCACGATATCCCTACCCGAGTCCCACAAATGATATTGGTTCTGCTTCTGCCCTACTCCATGCCTAACTGGAATGATCATCTAAACCCAACAGATGTGTCTGAATGGCCTCAACTGAAGCTGGAGTAAGGAGGGGACTATTATTTATATAGGAGATCCTTCCAGGCTGATAACTGATGAGCCACCAAGCTTTTCTGCCAAGGTGTGCCGATCTCTGAGGTCTTCCAAACCGTTCACCTGCCACTCGTGCTTAATACCTGAAAAGAAACATAGCAATCAGAATCATGAGTTAGTAAGTTTTCAGATTAATAAATGTAGCCAGCAGGTAGAAATGCTAAAGAAAACCAATGAGAGAATGGGGGGAAATGCACACTGTGCTGGCAAATCATTAGTATTCACAGTCATGCTTTTTCAGTCAAACATGTGCTCCAGTTTTTGGACTCCAACAACTCCAAATGGTAAATAGGTGCTAAATACTCCAGCACATTTGTGAACTATTGTGATATTTGATGAGGAATTGTTCCGTACATTTTAGAAACTACAAACACCTGCCTACTCCATCTTTACATGCTGGTACAAGAGTGGTAATGTTCAACCTAAAAAGAAACTGCTGGCTGGAGAGCTGGAACAATGAGCTCAAAGACAATGAAATGTAGAAACTGAATGGAGCTACAGTGATCAGTCTTTTTGTTTGGTACGGTTTGCTGAATCATTTGACACAATACAGTTTCAAGTTTGGGTAGGTTTTGGTGCATTTACGAGAAATACGTGTGATACAAACATAAAAATACCTTCAAATTTCCTCTTAATAGCATCTTTTGAGCTGGCATAGATCATCTTGCTCTTCAAAGGAGCACTATCTGGAGCCCTGCAAAAAAAGGGGGGTGGGGGGTGGAGAGACAAATATTTAAGCTTAATGCCATCTCAATGTCATCAAGCTCTTTATGTGATCATAATCCTCACCAGAAGATAAAGACCAGGTCCTCCTTCTTGGTTTCTTTGGTCTCATATGTAGCGTCATACAGAGCATAGCGGCAGTCATCTGGGGGCAGCATCTTGACAAAGTGCTGGTATGGGTCCTGAACGGTGACTCCCAAGTCACCCTGCAGGATCTCCTTGCCATCATCCAGAACGATGTTCTTGAGATCCTTGCTCAGACAGAACAGGATTGCCTTCTTCCTCTTCCTCTTCTCATCCTCGTTTGCCTGGGCCTTGCGCACCTTCATATCATTGAAGACTGCAATAACTTCATCTGTGACTTTCACACCGGAGGCCTGTGGAAACAATAATGTGTTAATGCAGTCTAAATACATTTACAGTTGATTTGACAACTACGCTCCCATATTTTTTAAAGCATTCTGGAATCACAAACACTTTAATACACTAGGCCCAAAAATCATTTCCCAGGTTACAGAAGAGCTACAGTTTATCAATGTATGTACGACAGTTATTTGAATCAGTTACACAAGTACACATCTGTTTCACTGTCATGTACCTAAAGCAGAGATTTATCAAAATCTAAATTGTCACAATGCTGCAATTCCAAGTTTAGAACATCCATCTTCAATTTCTTGATCTTATAAATATATTAAGGGTTTAAAGCTACAATGACACAGACAGACAGCAAAACTGTAGCTGATGCTTAAGAAATTCCATGAACTAAACCAAATCATGACAATATAAGTAAACTAAATGCAGACATTGTGGAGCAAAGAAAAGCCTGTGAGGGTAGCATGTGACTGTCACACATGAGAATTTGTTAGCCATGGTGGAAAATCAACTTGAAAACTACCTGTGGTACAAATGAGATTGATGATTAAGCCAGTAGAGCTATTCATGCATAAGGTCAGGCTGAGGAGATACTTCTAAGAGAAAATATGGCAAGTCCTGTTTGTCCAAATTCCAGTTGGAATATGAATGCTACTAAATGACTTTACCTAAGAAATGTGTCTCCACGATAAGACAACTGGGCCGGTAGTTCAAAATATTACGCAAATTGTTGTGAGGGAACAGTCATTCGCCTCTGCCATAAAGATCACCACGTGTATCAGGGTGTGGTCTGGAATTAAGTGAAGGGTTCAGTCAACAACAATGTGGCCTCTGTTTAAAAACAGATTGATCACGTTGCAAAGTCACTCCTACTTCATAAACTGACTAAAGTCAGATCTTCTGACTCCGTTTAAAGTTATGCCATCACAGGACAAGAACCCTGTCATCTACCAGCAATGTGTCCACAATCTACCAGAAATAAAATTTAAAAAAACTGAGCAAGAAAGAGAGAAAAAGAGCCAAACTGCAAAGAAGCACGGACAAAGTATGTTTGCTGAGTGTTCAAGAACTGTATAATATAACTGAGTTTTATACATAATTAACATCAATAATGCCCTTATCAATAAAGTTTAGTAACTGACCGCCCCCCACATATTATTTTCAGTTTTCCCAATTTTTTTTGCTAAACTTTACAACATTTCTAAACTGTGTAATAATATGATCACGCATATGACATCTAACCCACTGCAACCTTCCTCCATGGGGTGTACAAAACATTTAACCCTTTGTGATTGTTCAGCACACAACGACTTGCATGCTTTAATGTAAACGGTAGTTTGGGTTTTTTCCTTCTCCCTTCCACTTTCCTTTGGTCTAGTTTGCCACAAAAATAGTTGTCTTTTTAATGTTTGTTACAACAGCCAATATCAAAATGATCATCCCTAAGCTTTATCTAATCTAAACGACTGATATTGTCTTTCACATCATTCAAGGTTCAATAACACCAAATAAATAAATCTCAGTCCAAGTCTGTAATTTCTTTACTCGCAGGTATAATTAGAATTACATCCTTGGATACAAACGAATTGGATTCAAACTCTAAATGAAATTGTGTGTAGCAGGCAGACTTATGTCATGTTGTGAACTGTGCAGACTCAGCAATGAGAAACTACAAAGACTTTGATACAGTATCATACAAAAAAATATATAAAAAATAAATATTTGTAATGCTGTAAGTCTAAAAAAGCAAACAGTATTTTCCGTCATAAATGTCGTCAAAAGTTTGATGACTATGTGCGAATGATAGGCAACATTTGGGAGTTGTTTCCTTGATGTTAGGTAATCTAATAATGTGACGGGCAAGCAGCGCGTGTTAATGGCTGCACAAATCTTTTGCGCATTAACAATTAAATCAAATTAAACGGCACGGTAGCCTTGCCAGTAGATCCAACACCGCCAAACTAATGTTACGTAATGGGGACAATTTTGTTAAATGTTTAGTCTGCTGCTTCTGGATAAAAATGGGAAAACTGCATGTATCAAGTAGCAGTATATTATAAAATGGGCTTCAGACAAAATGGTCTTTGCACCAAA
Source organism: Rhadinocentrus ornatus (assembly GCA_037177495.1). Lineage (NCBI taxonomy): Eukaryota > Metazoa > Chordata > Actinopteri > Atheriniformes > Melanotaeniidae > Rhadinocentrus > Rhadinocentrus ornatus. The sequence continues at coordinate 19,577,836 of JBAMHW010000007.1, read as the reverse complement.
TTCAGGGTGGGGCCATGAATGCAGCACACGCACATGTGTGCGCTTGCTTCCTATATAAGGCAAACTCGCTGAAACAGACTGTCAATTCACACATTTATTGCTAAAGCCTTTTATTATTACAGTTCTAGATATTCTCCATTTTCCCAAACTAGAGCAACAAATTGCCTGATCGGCAAAACATGGTCAACTAATTTCTAAGATACTGTTGACGACGAAGCTGTGACCAGACAAAGAACCTGGAAATCTCGGCTAGCGTCAGCCATAATGGTTGTCATTCTCCGCTTTCGCTAGTTCAGCTAATGCTACAGATTGCAAGATAGCCCCAAGGCGCTGCTGCACCTGTCAGCGCTGCACCGTTACACAGCAGTAGTGTTGTCAGGTAGAGGTGAAATAATGGAAACATGATGCAGTGAAAACACTGGAGCAGCGTCATGGCAACGGTGCAGACGTTAACTTAGACAAGGCCTCGTAAGGAAACCGCTTTATGTCGGCAAAACGCACGAAGATAAACGAAATGGCGCCAGCTGTTTTAAATTGTAGTTTTTGTCTGATCGGTTTTCAAAATCTTCCTACAGCCACTCTATAGGGATATTCGCTCAGTATAAGTTTAGTCAAATTCAAACTCACTGCCCTCCGTTTCTCCATTTGTAACTGTTGAGTAGAGCTGTTCGTTACTTAGCTCTGGCGCTAGCTGCGGTTCCTGCGGCACACAACCGGCATGCTAAGCGTGATGCTAAAACCGACGTAATAATCAGCTAAAGACACATTTTAACCTAAAACCTTCCCACATATATTGAGACTGGATCAATAATAAACAGCCAAACCCGAGAAATGTGTATATATATACATAAATACATATAGAAAAACGACGTAAAACCTACCATTGCAGGAGCTCTGAAAAAGTCTGCGTCTGGTAGAAACTGAATGGGCTGATGACGAATTGTCGGTTTGGCTCATACAACGAATACACGGCGGGCACGCGCTTGAAAGCACAACCCTGTCTGAGCGAAGTGCACGAGGAGGTGCGCTTGGGTGTCAACCACGGCAGCCCGGTCACTTTTTTTTTTCTACGTATTTGTTTATTATTAGTGACAAACATTTACTCATCGGTGATGTTGCTGGGAGGGACGCGAATTAGCTCCAATGTATAACATATAAAAAAACAAAAATGAAAAAAATTCTTATTTTGTTACTTTATACACATACACACACATTATCTATCTATCTATCTATCTATCTATCTATCTATCTATCTATCTATCTATCTATCTATCTATCTATCTATCTA
>JBAMHW010000007.1:19554191-19573901 GCA_037177495.1 Rhadinocentrus ornatus | reverse complement strand
ATTTTGCTTATTTATTTTTTAAAAATCCTATCGTGCACTGTTTGGTGATGGCTTAATCTCGTTGTACTGTTGTATAAAGACAATAAAGGCATTCTATTCTATTCTATTCTATGTGCATTTCTGGAGCTGTCGCTGCCCAGCAGTATCCCAAGGCTGAGAACACATACTGTACAACTTTATCTGGGATGCTGCGTGACGTTGCAGCTAAGTTTCACTCTACCTGCTGCATAACATGCTAGCAAACAGATATAAACACAGATGCTGTTTTGAGCATGCACCGTTGCTGATTTAGCAAAGAAATGCAAGAAAACATCAGAGGAAAAGAAAGAAAAAGACACTACAAGAGTTAAGACAAGAGTCATGATGAGACTTTTTTTGACTGGCTGGAAAGAGTTCACAGTACTTGTAGGACATTTTGTAATGTAAAAAGTAGGGGTGACACGTTATCGCGCCCATACCTACGCATTTTCTGTGTTAACACTAATTTTTTTAACCAAATTTAAAAACCAAAAATACTATATACAAACCTAAAATCAACACATTCTAACGTTTAACTATAATCTAACAAAATAAAACAGAAGGAGAAGCCAAAAGGGCCTTACATGTTAACAAATATAAAGAAAAAACAAGACTATCAGTCAGCCAAGCAAGGAACACAAAAGCCAAACAGTTTAACACTGTTGGACTTATTTACTAATCTTTCTACTCAAAACCATCAAACCAAAGTCCACAATCACAACCACAAGAATTCAGCAAGTCAAGGGCAGACTGTCTAGAAGGCTGCAGCTGGCTTTTATTTTCCCCAGAGTGTGGCTGCAACCTTTGTTGATTGGCCAGGCAATTATCCAATCAGCTGGCAGGAGGCAAAGGTATGGTGCATGGAGCCAATCCTCAGCAGACAGGAAACAAGGGTGTGGTGAGCAGATCCAATCTCCGAGGGGTGATGGCACACATGCATTTTCATACAAAACGAGAGTCATTAGGCAAAATCCCAGGCGGCCGTAACACTCCCCTCCCCCTGAAAGTACAAAACCCATCCAAGGTTTTTGTATAACACACCTATATTCTTAATGTACTGATTTGGCATACTCACATCCGGAACAAATAATCAGCAACCAAATTTCTGATGGTCTGTAAACACCACAAAAAGTGATGGACTGGACCCAAGATAAACCTCAAAATGCTGAGAGGCCATTAATAATGCGAGGGGTTCCTGTACCCATGCACACAACAGGCATAACTGTAACAAGGCAGATATTGCATAACAGGTTCTGACAACAGATTTAGCAGTAATCTTATGCAGTGGAACGGCTTCTGGCAGTAGGACTCGTTCCCTCAGAGCTCGTAATGGTCTGCGTGGGATGTGACCAAAGACTAGCTCTGCAGGACGATAATCAAGAAATTCCTGTTTTGCTTCGTGGGCCAGAAGAACTCTAATGTTGCTATCTGATGGTTTGGGGTCAATCTCTGTTTCATCTGATACAACAGGGGTTTGCACGTCATTTGTATCTGCAACAGATCAAGTCTCGTTGGATATAGAGCACACAAATGTCGAGTCAGATAAGTCGATGCCCTCATTCCCTTTTAGCTTGGGCATGCATCACCACCCGGATAAATGAGAGTCTGTTCACTCGACTTACTGGAGTTGACAGTGGTGACGGGGTTTTCTACGATTTTTAGAGCTGAAGTCACACAATCTCCAGCCACGTCATTACCCATTAGCATAGTAACTCCCTGAATGGGAAGTTCAGGACAGGTTACAACAGAAAAATACCCAGCTACTAGATCAGAGTGGATGTAAACATGATGAACTGGTCTGGGCATGTTTCCCATTTTGATCCCCATGATTACTAAAATGTAACCACAGTTATCGGAGAAGGGAAATGCACTGGTAAGAATAAGAGTCTGTGATCCACCTGTGTCTCCGAGAATGTGGATTAGTTCCTGATCCTCCACTCTTTCTGTTAATGAGACAGATCCGTTAAACATGAATGGGGAAAAACATGACTCAATCGGATTTTTCTAACCTTCCTTCATCAGTGTCTGCGGCAGGTCTGCACTTGGATTAACCTAACCCTATTTTGTTTGTTTTGATTTTTCCTTTTCAAAGCCAGACAATTGGCTAAGAGATGTCCATTTTTATGATAATAGAAACACTCTCTGGTTTCTTTTGTATTAGGAGGTTTAACAGATGTGACAGAAACTTTCAGAGTCATGTAAGAAGAGCGAGTGAACTCAGCCGGTTGTGACATTTTATGAGTCAGGCTGTAGTCATCTGCCAAGAACGCGGCAGAAGAAAGTGTTGTTACATTACATTACAGTCATTTAGCTGACACTTTTATCCAAAGCGACTTACAATGGTTAGGCAGTAGCGTTAAGGGTCTTGCCTAAGGACCCAACTGGAAGGTGTTAATGTTCGTCCCCTGGGGGATTCCAACCCTGATCTCCCACATTGGAAACTGATGCTCTACCAATTGAGCTAACCAGCCAAATTGTTACTTTCTATTAATACAAAAAAGAACAACACTGTCCGGCACACATTTTTTTAATTCCTCAACCAAGATGAGTCTCTCAGAGACTTATAATTAGAAGCCCTAGAAGCAGCGCACCATTTATCAAAGAGTGCTTTTTTCCTCGAGCAAATTCAACATGTGTTCGATCAACAGTTTTCTGCTGTCTAAACTTCTGTCTATATAGGCTTCAGACACAAGTTCATTATCTTGCAGAACTGTGGTTTTGACCATGTCATAATTCAAACTTTACCTTCAAAGAAAAAGATGCAACGACCTCTTGCCTTTTCCTGTTAACTTACATTACAATAATGGCCACAGATCTCTTGGCCAACTCAACGCGCCAGCAATGCGTTTAAATGCAGCAAAATACAGATCAACCTCTGAATCCCTAAAAGCAGGCATCAAGGAGATACACTTGTTCACATCAAATGCAGAGGAAGCAGAAGGAGCCGCCACTGTTGTGGAAGGGGGCGGCGCCCGGGCTTGAGCCTCCAGCTCCAGCCTTCGGAGCCTGACACCCTTGTCAGCCTCTTTTTCAAGCTTCCGTAAGTCAAACTCCATCTGAGTCTGGCGAGCTTGGGCCTTTTCACAGGCCTCCAGCTCCAGTCGAGCCAAGCGACCTTTCAGCCAAGCCCCACCATGCGCTTCAGTGCTGTCAGAGGATAGTGGATCATAGCAAGGAAGAGTAACTGGTGTTTCTGTCCGTTTCTTCACTCCTGATCCCACCTCCTTAGCAGCAATTGCGCTGGGAGTCTGAGAGTGAGATTCCACCTCCCCATACGTTGGGTCGCCCCTAGCCAGCGCGCCCTCACACACCTCTGCGATTTCCACAGGCACCTTCAACACCACAGAATCTTTCAACTGTTACACTAGAAGAGCCTTATTCTGGCTCTTGGTGGCCTGTTTCAGGATCAACTGATGGAAATGAGCCGCAATCTGCATGAGATCAGCCTTGTGGCAACAGTCAAAAGCGGCGCAGGAAGGAGCTATGAGAAACCGTTCCAAGCTAAAGGACATAGCCATCTGAATCACCACTTAGAACAACACAAGTCCACTGCTCCACACCAACAGTACTCCCAATATCATGGGAGAAAATGTCCCGGACGTGCCCCTACTTTGTTAGATGATATGAGGTGTAACAAAGAGTACTGCTAACAGGTGGTAAAAAGGGAGCTAATGGGTTTTATTGTCACAGGTAGCATCAAGGGGTGGTCAATCACACGTGTTGGGGTTAGCGAAGCTACTTAAACTAAAAAGAAAACACAGCTATTTTCTAACTAAAAACAAGCCAGTAAAAAGCAAAACCAAGAATAAACAAAAGGGTGAAAGAAAAAATGGCCTACTAATGTACAATATTAACCAAAAGTGAAGCAGCACCAATACCTAAATTTATTTAACCAAAAATACTATATACAAAATACAAACCTAAAATCTAGCAGAGCACATTCTAACGTTGAACTATAATCTAACAAAATACAACAAAAGGAGAAGCCAAAAGGGCTACATCTTACCAAACAAATATAAAGAAAAACAAGACTGTCAGCCAAACGAGTAACACAAAGGCCAAACAGTTTTAATACTGTTGGAACTATTTTCTAATCTTTCTACTCAACACCACCAAAGCAAAGTCCACGATTACAACCACAAGAATTCAGCAAGCCAAAGGCAGATTGTCAGGGAAAACAGCTGACATCCACAGCTGCAGCTGGCTTTTAATTTTCCCCAGAGTGTGGCTACAATGTTGATGATTGGCCAGGCAATTATCCAATCTGCTGGTAGGCGGCAAAGGTATATATCCTCTACTAGAGGGCAATGGAATACAATTTTATATAAAGTTGTATTTTTGTCAGGTTAGAGAATCTAATGTATGAAACGGTTGGGACCACTGCCCATAGCCCATCTTTACATGGAAAGTGAACTCATTGGCAGTTCTGAAATCAGTTTAGAAAGTAGTAAGTTAAATATTTTTTGTCATACTTTTAGTTTTGTTTTTCTTTCCTTTTTTTTGTCTTTAACATTAAGCATTCATGCATCCATCCATACAAAATAAACAGACTGGACAAGCACATCAAGAGTGTCAAGCTATTTATTCTTTGTAAAAATTCTCAAATAAATTCCACCAACCCCTTGCAAGAGATGATTACATTGGTCATTACTACAATATTGCATGTATTTGTTTACTTTTGGAATTAGCTGCATGCAAAAAGCACCTAAGAGGAGAGGAAGTGCAATAGTAACTGCTTGGTAAACATCCCGAAGTATCCTCCTCTTGAAGAAAGGAACAGGCATACAAAGTGCATCATGATGGTCAAAAATCATGGACCTTGTATAATCACATTTGGCCCTGCATTGTTAGGACTTCCACCTAAAGTAATGTGTTGGAATAAGGTGAGTGTAAAACCTTATCAAACTCCTTTTGTCTCCTCTGTAACAGCCCTTAAAATAGGATTTTTGTTAAAGTGCTTGCTGCTGCTGTCATTGCATGCTCCAGGATCCTACTTATGCTATCAGGCCATGCAATCAAAATGAAAAGTTACTTTAAATCCACATTTCATTGTATTCAGAAATGTAGGACATTGTTACAAGTAATCATATTTCTTTAATCCACTAGATAATTTATTTTGAGTCGGCCTGAGAAGCCCTGCTTGCCCTCTTGAAAAAAACAAAAAACCTAACAAATGCGCTTTGTAGTGACTAAAAAACAAAGCCAATTGGTCAACTGGCTGCTGCATGTAATCACACTAAATATAAATTTGTTTTTCTGTAAAAGTGCAATTTGGAGTGGACCTCTTACTAAGCACACAGACTGAGTCATATACTGTACGATGATTTTTTTTTTTTCCAAGTTAAATTGATTTTATAAGGAATTATTAGTGTGGAATGGCTTAAATGTCTCCTTTATGTGTAAACAGCTTACCAAAGCAAACTATATAAGACAAAACTGCAATATTGTCTGGCACAGATAACTGCCTGTAAGTCATTGAGAATTACATCAGAAAATTCTTTCTAAAAGTGCAGGAAAGACAGAGCATGGCTACATGTGCAAGATTTTATGCAACAACTTAGTTTGATAAAACTGTCTTATGTACAAAAAAACACAGGGGAACACCTACAGTCTCACATGCTGCAGGTACCTCTGCTGGATTCTTTAGGATTTTGGTCTATTTGCATACATCTTGCTTATTATTTGTCCTATTTAAGTGTAAGATAAGTGTTTTCTCGTTTTGCGTTTTCGTAGCAAGGTTCCAGTTTCAGTACAGGTCTCCTGTTTACTTTCTGGACTGTATTTTAGCTCATTTTCACGTTTCAAATGAGCCATGTTTTAAGACCAGTGAGTTTACAAAAATAAAGATTAAACCAATGGAAATAGGCTTTAAAGCTGCATTTTAAAGTATTTAAAGAAAATCCATAGGCTTTGAAAAGCACCCAGAATACCAATGTCTCACCAGTATCCTGCAAAGTAAAAAAAAATATGAGGGTGTATGTTTTTTTTTGTTTGTTTAAAGGGTAAACACTGACTTCTCCATTAAGAGAAATTGTAAACCTGTAAAGTAATGGCAGTATCTTTTGATGACATGAAGTAGTAGCTAGAACGTTTGGGATGTTTAAGCTCCTGGCTTTTACCCTGGACTTAAACAGGTTGTGTAATCTGCATTATAAAAATGCTGGTGAATTGGCATTGTGTTGTAACCCAGATGATAAGGCTTAAGTGCTAAATTTGTGCTTGAGTTCTGTTCTCTGTCTGGAGTCAGGAGGCACTCTAGCTGGATTTCTTCTGGTCAATGGTGCTTGCTCCTCTCGACTTGTTCAACACCACAGTGGCCTGAGAACAGAGAAGAGTAGACAGTTTATTAAACTGTATGTTGACTGAAGAACTTAATGCAACATCTGCTGACATCAATTTCTCTAAAATGTGGTTAATTCGCAGATTATTACATTACAATCATTTATCAGACACTTTTATCCAAAGCGACTTAGTGGTTAGGCAGTAGCGTTAAGGATCTTGCTCCCAACTGGAAGGTGTTATTATTCGTCCCCTGGGGACTCAAACACTGGTCCGCCGCATGGGAGATGGATGCTCTACCAACTGAGCAATCAGTTATATTTTAAACCTGCCAGCAAGAGTGTGGCAGATTTTTTAAAACCATTTCTGGTTTTGTGACAGCAAGAAATTAACTTAATAATGGAGTCTTACTGTTGGCAGTTTATTTATTTGTGCACAATAAGTATGTTGGTTGATGATTATGCATATTTTTTCTTTTTCTTTTATTGTTTATATGATAAAATTAGTTTTAAAATATCAGTTAAAAAACATTACAACCTCTCTCACAGAGTCTTTTTAAGTTACTAAATTGTGCTAATGATCCAAAGATAATCATCTATAAAGTCTTTATTGCCTTTTGGCCATTCTTTAGGTTTACTGTTCTTATGAGCAAATTTAATCATATCTCCTATGTACAGACATTATACAAAGACAAAGACATAACCAACATTTTTGCATCTAGGATTTGGTCTTAAGAAGGAATTCTATCAACACTCTGGAGTACGAACATTTAAATCCTGAACAATCAGTGTTTGTGTTATTTTCCGTTGTCCTGTTCATTAAATACTATGATAACTTACATAATTACAGTCAGATTTCTTTTAAAATAACTTTTGCAAATGACAGAGAACTTTGTGATTTTAAAAAGTATTCTGGATTGTGGCCTAACATTATAATTTCCCTCAGAGGCAAAAGAAAGTACTTTTTATTCATTTGGTCTGTTCAAGAACAATTCACAATCAAGAGGGGATTTCATTCTATTCTTTGTCTTCTTAAAAGCATTGGTGCATTAGACTGCACACGGGTGGATTAGAACACCTTTGCCAGATCCTTTCCCTCCACTGCAAGCAATGTCACCTTGTACATGTCCAAGTCATCTGCGACTGCCCAAACCACCTACTGAGCATGGCCTCCCATTTCCCAGGAGGAACACACAACTCCTGACAGAGCAGCTCTGTTGGCACGTACCTCCAACAAGGATCAGCTGGTAACATATGGCTTATTAGTACTTACCTTTTGATAATGAACGTTTTCTACAACACTTTTTTTTAATGATAATTAGTTTTATAAGATGATGGAGGATATGCCCTGGTCCCAATTGGTTAATAACAACACTAAACAAAGCTTCAGTTTTACCAGGTTTTATTAATCAGATGCCCATGTGCGCTCCACTGAGTGCACCACATCTTGATCCAAACAATGTTGGATGTGTTTGGGCGCCGCAGGGTGCTTTACAAACTATAAAAGGTACTGTATGTAAAGTGAGGAAAATTTGTTCTATAGTGTACCACTTTCCCCTTTAGCCATTACACCACGAGGATGTGTACCCTGACGCTCATGGGACCAGAATGCAGGCTCGCTATCCAAGCTGGGGGATAATTAACTGTCCATTTGTAAATAAATGACTTGAATCTCACAGTGTGATTATTATTAACCACATATATCACTTTAGAAACATCATTGCACATTATTATCATTATCATCATTATTATTATTATTATTATATTATTATTATTATTATTATTATTTTTAGCATTATTATTATTATTAATTCTGTTTGTTACCTGTCCTCCACTCTGAACACTCTTTCAGTCTCATGACCTTTTATGTGTATTATCTGGTGTTTACCTATACAAATTAGGGACCGCTGGCATGTCCTTTAAACTAAAAAGGAGATTGACATTCATCCATTTAAGAGGAAAGATACAAATAATTTTGCGTTTATGAACATGTCATATTTGGGCCACTAAGTGTTTTGCTATCTGGGTAGCCTCAAAAAATTTAATTCTTTATGGTGGCTGTTTGGATGATCTTCAGACACTTAAGCTTTGCCAAATGACTAGCAAAAGAAGAAAAAAAGAAAAGAAGTAACAGTGCCAAATTTATTTATGGCATTTCCTGGCCTTAAGTAAAACCCTAACTCCAAAAGAGTTGGAATACTGAGTGAAGTGTAAATTAAAACTGAATGTAATGATGATGAACACAGAAAACATACAAAATGTTTAATTTCATGGCAGAAACATGTCCTAATCTTGTTCAGTATAGGATTCTTGCTGCTAAAAAGTCCTGGATTCTTGTTTTGTGCTTCATGAGGCGTCAAATGTTATCAATTTATGATATCAATCAAGTGGATTTTTCTATCATGAGCACAAAAAAAAAAATCAACCAAACAACTAGAGAACACTGAGTTTCACCAGCTGTCTGAGACATTGGAGATGTAGCATACGTATTCCTTACTTAGGGATATTCGACTCTTTCTATGATTTCTAAAATGCACTATAACCTTCCAGGTAAACTTATTTTGACCTTTTCTAAACGTTTGAATGTACAACTGTTCAAGTATTTATTGAACATGTTCTCTAACAAGGTGAGACATTAACCTTTTTATGTTGAGCCATACCATCACTATTTACTTTTGTTTCAATATAATTAAATGCCCCACATTTCAGTGGTGTCAACTTTACATTTTCTGTAAAGTAAAGTAAATTTCACTTTTTTTTTTGAGTAGTATAGTCACAAGTCTCATCCCGTGTCCCACATCCTACCATCCATTATTTTGTATAAATTTAACTTTAGTTTTCTTAAACTACAACTGTACTGCTGCTGTAAAGTTTACTGATCCCACATACGTTAAGAATTTAATCAATGAACAATTCTCTGCCACAAGTCTGTCTTGCCTTGTTTAAAGCAGCAGATTTTATTTATCTCCAGAACCTCTTTGGCTTGCCTGATGCAGACATTATGAAGTGGCTCCTTTTATAAGTAGTTAAAAACTACTGTTGTGTTGTGAAACGGTGTATTATTCATAGTGATTTACTTTACATATTTTAACTATAGATCACATTTATGTTTTGAAAGACAAACTGCTCTCTCTAGTGGCTTTAACAGGTGCATTACATTAATAGAAATGTTCATTACTGAAAGTTTTTACAAACACAGATAATACTAGCCAATCGCCCCATTTGATCTTACCTGTTCCAGTACAACACCTGCAGCCTGGTCAATGGCGCCGCCCACATTCCGGTACTGGCCAGAGTAGCGGATGAAGGCCCATGCCAACATGGCCATCATGACCAAGCCCAGAGCGCAGTCACACGCCGAGGCAAAGGTGGACAGGCCAACAAAGAGCAAGACGCCTGACAGCACATAGAGCAGGCAGACCAGGACAAAGAGCACAGCAGGTGTCCGGAAGGCGCTGAAGAGGTTTTTAGACTATCACAATAAAGAAAAAACAAGTCACATCATCACCAGAATCAAATTTACAATAATTCAGATCTTTAATTCTTACAAAGACAATTAAAAAATAAAGCAGAAGTACATACACAGAATAAAACAAAGCCTTACGTCATTGTGTTTGCTGAAAGACTGCCACATTTCCTCAAGCTCCTTTTCCAACTGAGTTCGGTAACGTTCACAAAACTCAGGTCCTCCCATCTTCTTGGTGGACGAAAATGTGTGAAGAGCGTCTCTGAAGAAAAAGTTATGTTTATCCTCCAATGAGTCAGGAGCCACATAGGGCAGATCTCCCCCACACATCTAAAGAGAGAACAGAACAGGACAGAAGAAGATTTATACAAAATAATCCATTTATAAAATAAGGCATTAAAAACATATCAAAGTCTACACTAATGGAAATTAATTAATATCCATATTGTTTTCATATAACAAATTGCCAGCATGGATCAACAAACAGAATAAAGAAGTGATTAATGTTTATTCACAAACTCACCTTCTCCATGTTCTTGTAATACTGATCTTTAGCTGTTGCCACAGCCGCCAGGTTGTTGGCCTCTGCTGTAGCCTGGCCAATCAAATGCGTTAATCATAATGCAGTCAAAAACGGCCATTCATTATACTTGAGAAAGATTTATGGCTTCTTTATGTTAACTCTGCACATACCATAAGCATAGTCTTGGGTTGTGGCAAGTCTTCTCCCTGGTAAATCTTGATGTACGCCTAAAACAAAAAATGACAACAGAAGGTATGACAAACAGCTTAGATTCAGTAGAGATGCTCAGGTGAAGGAGACTTTACCTTAAAGAACTCGAGCAAACCTCTACAAGTGACTTTGTTTCCATTTATTTCTTTTTCAGCCAGGCGGTCTGGATCCAGAAGTTTAGGAATCAGATTCTTCAGCTGCTCTTTGAACTCCGGAGCCACATCTGACCAAAGAAATATATTAAAACTTATTCAGTACATGGAACACTTTGTTTAACATAAATGTTTAGCGAAGTAGAACATAATAAAAATGTGGAGATCTTACCACAAAGCTGTCCCTGAAAGGAAGGGCTGGTGGCAACCTTCAGCCCAGGGTGAGGCAACAGGAAGCAGGAAATCTTGGTGAAGCATGAATGAATGTGCTCCCTCACTGTCTGCAGCTCTTCATGTTGGGCCTCTTTAACCTATAATGAGACAGAATTCAGCATTTAAAATCAGCTTTGTACCTTTTCATTGTGATGCATTAATAATAATGTGCTGAATGAAGTGAGAGATAAAAAGTACCTGTAACCGTTTATCCAGGAATGCATTGCCACCATTAAACCCATAGTTGTATTCGTAGGGGAAGCTCCAGTCCCTGACGAGAAACATCAATGACTGTAAGAAGAGAAGAATAGTGTTTAAGTCAAAAACAAACACAGATACAAACATAAGCACCCAACATCGGCAAAATTATCTGAAATCTGGTGAATTTTTGTACCTGAAAGGGCTTCTGAAAGATCTCATCCATGGCCAGACGACCGTACTCTGTGAACAGCTGTAAAGACAAGGCAGCCGTGCTCAAAAAAAAAAAAAAAAAATCCATACTGAAATGCAAAACTAATGAGTACAACAAATCCAAGTAAGTGAAATTACTAACAGAAGTGTGTTAGCCACAGAAAAGTGTACCCAGGGACATTTATGTCCCAATCAGTCCTGACATTTGAAGAATGAAGTACTACATACAGAACCACGTAACAACTTCTAATTTTCCAAATAGCCACTATTTGCTTGAATGTCAGTTTTGATTATGATTGGCAACATCTAAGCTAGTCATTGTTCATCATAAATAATGTTAAAATGTTTGATATTCATATAAAAAAAAGGTCAAAACTTTAATAGTGAAACAAAACGTTTTCAAAGTATTCCTATAACAAAAAACTTTCTGACCGCGCAGGACATGTTTTACAAAGTTTAATTCTACGCTGATGACAGCTCGTCTTAAGATTTCCCTATGATCATTTGCAAAAGGCACAGTCCACCCACAGTGCAGTTCAAGTTCTGACTGCTGCTTTTTGTGCTTCCAGAAGGTGACCATTCAAGGGACAAAGTTTAAAGCTGTAGTGTGTAGCAGCCAATAATTAGATCAGAAAAACATTCAGAATTATTTTTTACTCTGATGGTCTTATGATCTGTCCAGGGTGTACCCTGTCTCTCGCCTACAAGCTGCATGTCTGTCTGTTTGGGTGAAAGAAAGGACTGACTGAGAGTGATGCAGACAGATACACAAGTGAAGAGAAGGTATAAAATAGCTTGATGGTGTTGTGGGGCTACAGCTCCTTGATGCAGCTGGCTCAGGTTTAAATCCCAGCCTGGTGCCTATTGTTGCAGGTCACCTCTCTGTGACCCATTTTCCTGTCTAGCTTCTGTAAAATAAAGGCTACAAGCCTAAAACGACTTTAATCAGATTGTCTCAGACAGAAGATTAACCCAGGGGCTGTTTAAAGTACTCAGCCTGAACTGCAAATCATGCTAAACCGGTCTTATGGAGACCCACAACTAAAAAGTACAGGTGTAAAATAGAATAGCATGTCCACTTTGAAATTTGGATATTGTATGATGTATAATAATTATCTAAAATATATTACACAAAGGTAAATATAGTTCTGTCAAGGTGTGCGTGTGCGCATATCATCATGTAATGCTGGTGGATACAGACCTGCAGCTGCTGCAGATCATCTTCTTGAATGTTCTGTGAGAGATTGTAAATCTACAAAAGAGAAATTTAGTAAGGACACATAACAATAACAGGGAGGAATCTATAAGTCAGTGATAATCAGAGATCAGTCACCTGAACTGAACTGGTCATGGTGCTGAGGGCAAAGATGGTGGCACAGTCCTTCACAGTAGACTGGTCATCAAATGCTCCCTGAGTGTCCATCAACACCACAGCCACCTACAGCAGCAGAAAAAATGACAGGACAAGACTTTGCGTAATGTATGATGATTTAACAACAAATGAAATGTTGTACTGTGAACTCTCTAGACAGTCTTACGTTGACTCTTGTCTTATCTCTCACTCTGTCTCTGGCTCTCATATTTCCTTCCATCTTCTAAACTTTCTTTGCTGAAATGCGGAGTTTTAAGGTCAAAAAGTCTTGCAGTCGGTCTTTTGACAACTTTTCCTCTCACAAACACCAAATCAAAGTGACGAGAAGTACAACACTGAACATGTGCTAACAGCTTAAACACTGGTGCTACAGCTGAGCTTAAAGGAGCTAGCAATAATTGTATATAAAATAATTTGGGGGGGTGACTTGCATCTGGGCAAGAGAAACTTGGCCCCAATAATTTTGTTCATTGTAGGGGTCTGGTCCCTCCCATAGAGACCTGTTTGCAATGGGTGACCCTACCAGGGGCATAAAGCCCCTGACAACATAGCTCCTAGGATCTTCCGGACTCGCATATCCCTCCACCACAATGAGGTGGCAGTTCAGGGACGGGGAAAAAAAGAACACTTTATCCTCCTTATTAATAAAGTTCTGATCATTTTCGAGCCTGACATTTAGAGGACAGCCCCTTAAAACTTATCAAACTTATTATATTATCTCAGTCCTGTAGATGAAAACTTTTATTTTATGTTTCTGACATAGCAACTATACACACTGCTATTGCATATTTATACGCTTCGAAAAAGTAAAGCCAGACCGCTGGTTGTTTTTTGGAACAATCATATGTCATGTTATTTTTTTCCCCTGAGACAAAAATTCCTCCCACAATCCCTGCCACAACAGACACGTGATTTTCAGCTTTGTGCACTTATTTGACAATTACTTGAAAATAATAAATGTTAATTTATGGGTAAATGTCCTCCAACTTTAACACATTATAACCTGATGCAACATATATACGCTTTTACCTTTTAGGGTCTATATCATTCAAATATTTTCATGATCCATGAAAAGCATTAGCCATATATTTTAAATAATAACCATGAGGACAAAATCATAAATCTACATAAGAAACTGAAGGTTCAGGTGCTCAAATCAATATCTAAGTGTGAGTACCTCTTTTCCATCAGTCCTTCGGACAAGAAAAACTTTGCTCCACAGCTGGATGCCTGTTGTTTCTGGTTCTGAACCACCTCTCCAAGAAAATCCAGTCAGAAGCTCGTTATCCTGACCCAACCAGTTATCATCACTCTGCAGAAACACAAACAACAACATAAACACCAATCAAGAAAAGTTAAGACTCATTTACAATATATTGCCATTTGTTTTCTACTATTTAACAGTAGCAGCAACAGTCATTTTGCCCAGAATCCTAAATGGGCAGTTCCACGGTTTTGCATAATTTACAACAGCAGGGAGTACAGAGCTTTCAGGCAATAGTTATCTACTAGCAGTTTTAATGGCATATGGTCTGTTAATGGTAAATGAGCTTTAAAAGGGAAAGGGGGAAAAAAGTAATCTATGGCTTATCAGTGAGTACTGCAGATAGAATCACAGGCACGATGCAAGTTTAGAATATATGCAAACACAAACAAATATTGGGTTTTCAAGCACAGTCCACTCCTTAAGAGAGGCAATTAAAATCTCAATTCAGAGAACTAGTCTGTTCACATGTTACTACGGGGATGGGAATTTTTGTTGTATGACTGCAAATTTTCACTCTAAACTTTTAGTAATTTTTCAGAATCTAATAACTTCAGTGGAAGAGAAGAGATTGCAGCCCAGACTTGCTGCTCCTCATAAGTTAGAATAACAAAATTCCAACATCCAATACTGTAAGCACACTTTAAGAAAATGTTGTCGCATAATATGGAGGATAAGATCAGAAGAAGAAAGATACCAAAAGAGTGTGATTACCTTTCTGCACATGTAACGGATCATGAAATCAAGCAGAAAACTTTTCCCCTTCCTGAAAGCTCCAGCCACGGAGAGCACCACCACATGTTTGTCTCGGATTTCTGGAGCCAAAAGAATCCGAGCCAAAGCTTCTGTGTCCAACGCAAAGGAGTGATCCTCCTTACACACTGTAACAATTTGAACTGGGCCTGGTTCGCTTCCCATTCTGCAGTACTAATGGTCCCTGTAAAGACGCAAGATAAAAAAACAATAAGGTTTCCAATAAGATGTCACAACATTCAACAAAAACTTGGTTCCATCACATCGAATTGGACAGTAACTTTTAAGGAGTAATGGTAAATGGACTTGTATGTAGCGCTTTTCCAGTCAGCTTGACCACTCAAAGCGCTTTACACTACTTGTCACATTCACACACACTCATACCCCAATAGGCACATCGGGAGGCAACGTGGGGCTAAGTGTCTTGCCCTGGACATGTATTCAGGGAAAGCCAGGAATCGACTGCTCTTCCTCCAGAGCTGCAGCTCCTTAATAATGTTAACATTGATTACCTGAAGGCATGAGACCATCTTTAAATTTCACTCAGCTGAGTGCAAGTGCTTTAACTTCACACACATATTTGAGAATTGAATGACAATCACACAATAAGTCGTTTACTTAGTCAACGCTGTTTAGCCTGTTATGACTAGGGGCGATTATAGCCTTTTTTTAAATGGCCAATATCGGTCGTTGTTTTGCTGATTATATGCCGATTTAGTCTTACTTTCTCATAAAACAGTAAATGCTGTTAAGTGTCGGAGTCTGCAGAATGATGTCCTTGCGGCGTTTGTCCACTAAATAAAGCTCTGGCACCATTCAATCCCAGTCATCCTCCTGTCTTTTCAACAGGGTTAGCTAGTAGCTAGCCAGGTGGGCAGTGGGCTGAGTGGAATAATGATAATAATGTTGTGAAATTAATGACTCAGCATGTCTCCAGTTTCAGTTTAACTCTGTTTGCCATGTGTAATGACGAGTGACGCGCGCTTTGTTGTTTCGGTCAGTTTTTTATTTACGCTGCATTGCTAAAGTTGTGCCAAATTAGCTTAAGGCGCTCCCTATTGTAATGTTTTGGCTAACTGCTGTAAGCGGACTCTTATTTTGAAGCGTGATGCACCGGAGCAGGATGTGCCTGTGAAATGTTAGACATTGCAACGTTGACTTGTAGCCAAGAACCAACTGATGTTGGCAGTTCACACATGTCGTGTGGTTAAGTTATTCCTAAAAAAAACGGCCAGTCATAACACCCATCAATGGACACCCATTAGGAGGAGAGATGTAAATGCATAAGTCAGGAGGTTTATTCACTGCAGCACCAAAAACTTAATATTACAGTCTGTCTTCAGCCACCGTCATTATGCCATGTCTCACTTAGTTTTACTTTGTCAGAAAATACTGACGTGACAGGCTGGAACAGCGACTCACTATGTGTTACAATTAGTGCCAGACCATTTGTCACCATTATATATAAAATACAACTCTATCAAAGATGACATCTTTTGACATTTGAGAAAAACATCTGGTTTTTATTTTGGTTCATATATGATATATGCCATGATATTTTTTCATGGCATGGAAAATATTGGAGTAAAGAAAATATAACTTATTATAGGGCATCAGACGGCTGCATAAATAATGTTTTGCCAACTTCACTCATGTTGGTTATATAAGGTGTACACTCTATCTATCTACCTGTACTTTAACCTAATTCTAATTTGCATCAGCAAGAAGTACAGAAAGAGATATATTAAATTAATTCGTCATTCATTTATACAATTTATTTATAGATTGACTTTTTAAAAGTTGTATATTTTAATTCCCCAGTTATTTAACGTTTTGTTGCATGTTTTTTTGGGAGATTCTTCTGATTTAAAGTGGTGGTGTTTTGGTGAACCAAAAATTAAGTTAATTTATTCATTATATATATATATATATATACAATCGGAATTTTTTTCTGTCAAACATCGGAATCGGCCTCAAAAAATCCATATCGGTCGGGCCCTAGTAATGCCTTTAAAGAAGAAATTAGACAAGCTCCGATCCTTCTATCAGAGACAATGTTAAGCTCTGTGCAAAGCTGGAAGTGGGCTGCTCTTATGGGTGTCATGCTGCTCTGCCTGCAGCTTATGGATTCAGCATGCTCCCTAATACTCTGTTCAGTTCGGCCGCTTCAAAGGATGTCTTTGTTGTTGATTTCTGAGTAAGATGCAATGGTGTTTCAATAACTGATCAGTGCATCATACTCAAGCTCACTCCCTGTTTTAACCTCAAAAGGTGTGGCATTGAGGATCAGAATGCCAGTCATTTCTCTGCAGTGAAGACATAACGCAAAATATTCAGATAAACACATTTCCTGCAATCTCCCCGTTACCAAAAGCTGCGTGAGGAAAACTAAACAGCCGAACACTTTTTCTAGACACATAACAGCGCTATCTGTCGAAAGAGGTCTTGAAGCGGTAACAACGAGCTTAACAGTTAGCTAATGTTAACGTGGATGTCTCCTGGTTAACTTACATGTTAACGGTCATATGGAAACACGTAGTCACACATAAACAAAGAGTTCTCGTGTTCGTACCGAGCTGCTAATAAAGCTGGTGAGAGATGATACAAACAAGGCAGCAGTTCAATACATATAACTCAAAATGAAACGATGTATCTGCTTTCTTTTAGTGTTGTTAAACAGAGCGACGTTACCTTTGGTGTCTTCACAGCTTCAACTCGGTCTCATGAAAGTCGAGAAACGACTAACTTTTTACACTGGCACGAAAACAACGAGAACTTCTTTCCACCACGACATTCGCACACTTCCGAGTTCAGTCTGCGCAATGTTACATGGGAAATGAGGTTCCGAAATTAATTCCAGTCTTTTTGGTTTCGTCATACGACTGGAGGTTTGTCCCAATTCGGGTCTGCACACTTCGAAGTGCGCAGACTACGTAGGCTACGGAGAGTTCTCTGTAGTCTCTACACTTCGAAGTCCGCTTAACGTTCGTGAAATGGGACAGTCTACCGAGCCAACAAGAGTTTCCCATAGCAACAACACAGGACGTATCATCTCTCACCAGCTTTATTAGCAGCTCAGTACGAACACGATAACTCTTTGTTTATGTGTGAGTACGTGTTTCCATATGACCGTTAACATGTCATATGATTCGTCATCGTCTTGTGCAACACGAATTCTGGGAGAAAAGATGCATCACCAGCATCCTCATTTGGGGCCAAACGAAGGGTGGATTCGGAGGGTCCTTTGGGACAGTACTTCGCGCACCGTCATGACGTGTGTGGCCGATGAATCCGCACTTCGAATTGTGCAGACCCTGAATTGGGACACACCTTACATGCACCTTCGGACCAACTCAGGTTTGGGAACAGTAGTTTTATAAAAAGTGACGAATACGGAACTAGAACACATAATTTAAAACAGCACAGGTGTTTAGCGTTTACACAAATCATTTTCCAACGATTCACACAGATGAGACAAACGTTGTACCTTAACAACAGAACTTTGTCTGAAGGCATACAGTGGAAATAACCAGCAAACAGTGGCTGTGTGTATAGCGCCTTCAAGCGGCGTTTTTCTATTAAAATAGCAACAGTAAATCGGCATTTAAAGAGGGAAATTTTGAAAATGACAAACCGCATTACATTTATTAATATAAACAAATAAATACACAAGAGCAAGTATTCTATCAGAATTTTTTTTTAATCCACATGATAGTTTTTGTATTAGATTAAAAAAATCTAAAGCTTTGGAAAATACGTGTAATAATAATAATAATAATAATAATAATAAAGAAATTAAGTGTACTCTAATTTAAATGGCAGTGGGTTAACCCATCTATTCCTAATTGAAAATAAAAGGTTAAATTACAAGTTCATGCCCAGGGTTTTTATCCTTATACGGAACAATGACAGTAAAAGGTTTGAGAACACAGTAACATGATGTACATTAAAAATGAGCCCCAGAAAAAAAACAACTTGAAAAAATGAGAAAGGTATCAGAACTGAAAAAAAAAAAAGAATGAGCATAAAGAGATCAACAGAAGTAAAACTGGAAGCGATCAAGCTACTGTTATTGACAAGTGCTTACCCATACTTCTTTAGTAGTGTGTGGTAATTTAACACATTTCTTGTACAGGTTTCAGCAGTACATAAATCAGCTTTACTTTGGGGAAACTTTATTGAAAAGCAGTATCTACTTGAGTTGGAAGCACACTTTCCACCCCTGAGAACGAGTTTAATCTGTGACAATAAAAAATAACCGGATTAATACTTTTTCCTCAGTTTTAAATATTTTATACATACATAGCTGGTATTGTTAATTGTAGTGGTGTTAAATTCAGCTTGTTCATGAAAAGTGCTTGAATACATTTGGAGTATTGTGATCAATGGTTTTGTGTTAGTCCATCTATAGATCTTTATTGCGTCACAACAACACACAATTAGTAAGGCAGTGTCAACATCTCAAATAGAACCAACCGAAATCTAAGTTTGTGATTTATTGTAATATTTGCTTACACTGTACTGAAGCATTGCAATCACACTTAACTGAGAAGTGAGACATGAGCTAATATCCACCACCTGCCAGGTCCAGCAGTGACCCAGCAGCCTCTTGGGCCTCGGCATCGAGCTGAAGGATCTCCACAGTCTCCAAGTCCAGCTCAGTGTCGCCAGGCAGCACCAAGTACTGGTACTGGTTAGACTGGTAATAATGTAACTCAATGTACCCACTGTCAGACAGGGGGTCTTTTTCCATGTCTTCGCTAACCTCCTCCTGCTGGTATTCAGTAGACTCCATAGAGACAAGTTCCTCATGATCTGGGGTCAAAGGGCATGGCAGGTTCTCAGTGAATGTTGAGTTATCGGTTGTGAGGATATGGGGGGAGGACATGGAGAGGAGCAGGGTTTGAGAAAGAGGTTCTGCACGCGGGGAAAAAAAAATAAATTAGCAAATGAATAATAAAACATTAATATTAAAAGGGCCCTGCGATGGACTGGTGACCTGTCCAGGGTGTACCCTGCCTTCACCTGAAACACTGCTGGGATAGGCTCC
>JBAMHW010000007.1:19512077-19529448 GCA_037177495.1 Rhadinocentrus ornatus | reverse complement strand
TCATGTTTTTTAATTGCATTACAGGAAATAAAGAACTTTATCACAATATTCTAATTTTCTGAGACAGTCCTGTATTAAGTAAAAAGACACATAAATAGTAGACAATATTGCAGTTACTGTGGTTGACAATGTAAAGTCACTGCGCAGGGTACAGGCCATTGTTACAGACTTTCAGCTATTACAGAGTCTGATGGTCGAGGGAAAAAAAGAGTTTCTGCTTCTGGTTGTTCTGCATTTCAGACTCTCCCTCCTGAGGGGAGGAGAGTAAACAGTCCATGTTGAGGGTGGGTGGGGTCTTTGATGATGGAGGCAGCTCTCTGGTGAGTCCTGGCAGAGTCCTGGTGATCTTTCATGCTGTCTTCACCACTCTCTGCAGGCGTTTGCGGTCCATGGCAGTAGAGGGCCACTTTCCTGAAGGTTTTAGAAGTTTCCCCAACACACCTGACTCAAATCAATGGTGAATTAGTAGAGTTATACAGAGCTTCATGTCAAGCTCTGCACAAGTATGGGTCTGAGTCAGGTGTGCTGCAGCAGGGACACTTTTAAAACCCTGCAGGACACCGGCCCTTGAGCTCCAGGATTAAGGATCCCTGCTCTAAGCCATGGTTTTCCTTTGGCCCAATGCTCACCTCCTCAAAAATGTGACTGAAAATCTCAACATTAAGTAAACATTATTCACAATTCATCAGCTACTATATGCTACCATTGTTTGAAGGGCACTAATGGCCACTAATTGCACTGGTGCCAACTCAACTCAGTTTTTAGGGTTTTCCATTAGGTAGTAGCACCTGGTACCCAGTAATTTCAACCTATTTGGCTAGATTTGAGCTAAAAATGTGAGGTATATAGACTGCAGGCCACAGACTGGCATAGGAGTGATGTCACTGGATTAGTCATGAGAGTGACTCCTTCACAAGAATCCAAGCCAAACTCCTGTACATTTCCAGAGTGTTTCATCTCACTGCCTGCAGCCTCATCTGGCTCTCCTTTTACCTTAAGCCTGACATAGATTAAGCCACAGTCATACCATATCAAAGTTCTCCATTGTTGTGTCGTGTTTGTGTCACATACAAATTATGTTGTGGGACTTTCGGGCCGACTCGCTGTAATGAACCCACCTTCACTAAAAGTGGCACTAAATTGTAATGGAAAATTACCTAAAACGATTAAAGTAAAGAGAGGAGAGCAGAGCAAAACAGATACTACACCATGGGCTTGAATTTTTAAACTTAATCATGATTTAATACTGTTTTTATCCAATGTTCTGTCTTTTTCCGTTTTCTTTTGTTTTTAATGTTAAATGATTCTTCTTGTATTCTGTAAAGCACTTTCAATCACCCTGTCATTAAATTGTGCTATACATATAAACTTGCCTTGCTTTGTCTTATAGTGAAAAAGAGGCTATAGATATCCCAGCATTACCATTTATATGAATGCATGTTACGCTACATGGTGTTCCTTCAGTTTTTGAGTTTAAATTTTGTAAGTATATAACAAAATACATCTCAGACCACTTCTGGGGTACGTGTAAACATAACCTTGGTCTCTGTCTGCTTAATTCACGTGGTATCCCAGGTTGGTTTTAGTTTTAGTTTGTTTTCTTTTACAGGAAGTTGTATTTTTTTTTATAACTTCTAGCTTGACAAATGGTAGTTATTATCTATAATGGTAATCTGTAATGTTTGTGGTTTCTCAGATCTTGGCAGGGCCTCTTTGTCATATCATAAGTGTGGCATCTTGTATAATTGAACATGGCAACACTAAATAACACTTAATAAAGACAGTGGATAACACTAAAAACTTTATGATGCAATTGATCTGTCTCTGAGCTACATTTGAAAAGCTTAAATAATTGGTGATGATGATAACTGCCATTGAGGAATTTATGTGCCACCATTTAAATTCAAATCTGTATTTTTACCCTTTCTGTCATATGAAACCAAAATAACATAGGTAAGCCCAGTTAACAAGGGAAATAAACAGGAAAGTCCTTCCTCAGGGCCTTTCTGTTCATTAGAATGATCTCATCCTTGAAAATTCAACCTAACACTAACATTTCCTCCAGGCTTTTTGAATTCACTACAAATGTACAGGAGTGTAGCTGTATCACGAGACACTTGTTTCTTTTCAAAGAACTCTGTTGGAAAGTGTGACTGCAGGCTTTTTTTCATGGGTTTATGCTGAGGCATTCAGCCACATCCTTCCGCCCTTTTTTCCACTCCATTGTTTCACTGAGGCCATAACAATGTAGGGTGTTAACCGTGCAAGGGGGAATCTGGGGATGGAATCAGGGTGTCATGTGAGGTTAGAAATGAGTGTTGATATGCAGGAAGAGATCTGATAAAAAGACAAACCATTTTCCCTCTCATGTTGTGATTTTGAAGGACATATGCAGAAACACAGAAAGGGAGGGTGAAGAGAGGGATTTACAGGGATTTATTCGGATTAATCGACAGAGGAAAAGAGAGCAGATTGTATACAAGCAGGACAGCAAGCAAAGCGCAGACTGCAGAACCCCTGAGGCCACAAAAACCCATTGATTTTACACATTTCATAATAACTAAGATCACGAATGTAAGGATAAAAGTCAATAAGGGACTATTGTCATGCTGCCATATCAGTGTTGTAATTTGAGTCTTCACATTATGTTCCATTGTCACTTGTTTTTATTCTGATTACTAAGGGCTTTTTATTTTTAACTTACAATGAATGGTTTGTACTGAGGTGAGTGAGTTGAATCTTATTCTGTAAACTCATGGCATTAATGAAATTTGGTTTCTTATACAACTATCAACAGTAGTCATTCAAATTTTTTGTATCAGTGTAACACTTGAAGTAAAAAAAGGTTAAAAGAAGAGTCTTTGATACACAAGTTCAGCAAACATGATAAGCTTTATACAATCATATTGAGAAAAATTATTGAACAAATCTGAACTTAACAACCAAAACGTATGATTACTAGAACTTTGTCAGAAAAACATTGACTTGTTTAGACCCACTGAGCCCCCAATGAGGCCCACTATAAAGTTACCACTTACAGACTAAAGGATAAAAACTAGAAGAAATTGCCTTTTGTTTTTTTTACAATTAATTTGGAGATAAACTTTGGCAGATATACTCAAAGAGCGCCCCGTCACAAAAGCTAATTCCCCATCCATCCTGCATCCTACCTGTACTGCTTTTTTCAGCCAGTTAAAGCCAGTCCTATGTTGACCCCTCTTTTCTGCCAAATCCCTGTTTCTTTTGTCCTCTCTCTCTCAGACTTTAGCAACAGTAAACATTGTAGGTATTCCTTTTAACAAACTAAATAACCTTAATGATTATAAACATGTGATACGGCTCACAAAAGACAGTAAAAAAAAACTTCTATAGACGTCATTACAATGTTTGATTTTGTGATCACAAAATAGTAAAACAATTTATACTCGAGGTTTTGACTGACGTCACTTAACCGGAAGTGCATGCTACTCGACTGTGGTTGTTGACATTGCGCACCCATACCAACACAAGGAGCTACCGTTTGACAGATGTTTTAAGCTTAAAACTCCTGAATCTGGCTTGTGCGGGTTATATGATTGTATCGTGAGGTTAATTTGGTGCCTAAATGATCATTTTGTGTTTTGGTTGCCAGTGTATTGTGCGCTGACGGCCGCTAACTTTGTGACGTAGCTGTCAGGGAAGCTAACCTGGATTTGAAGCAAGCTAGCTTATGAGCAAACCATGGCGAGAATACTGAATAACAGCTAATAGAATCGGTTGGTTCACTTGAAGTTACGTATTTATTGAAGTTAGGTACCTGAAACAGATTTACAAAGCAGTGACAACAAGGTATAAAATCACCTGGTGTCTGTTCATGTTTAGCAAGTTTAGCTCATTGTTGAGTTTCTGAACTAAACAGTAAGTATAAACAAGTTTTGATTTAGCTTTTTGTTCTAAACAGATGGCAGTAGAGCTGGATGTGTTCGTAGGTAACACCACTATCATGGACGAAGAGGTTTACCAGCTGTGGTTGGATGGATACACAGGTAGGAATAGCACTCTGACGGGATGGATAAGAAAATAAGCAATCACAAATGACTAACTTTTTCCTCAATGCTTATTGTACAAAGAGAGAGAAACTAAAACTGTATATACTGTGCTTAGAAGGAAAAGTTAGAATGTGTAAGATTAATCAAACTGTTATGCACAAATAGGTCTACCTTAATTGTGGCCTGCTTAAGAAAATCTATTTTTTTTATTTACTTTGGGTCTGTCACTGGTGCATCTGCTCTGCACTGCATTGTAGACTGGCTTTGAGAGAAAAGACACTATTAACTGTGTCTACAATTCCCTTTTCATAAATAACATTGCACCCAATGGGTTTTTCACAGTACGTGCTGGTTCTGTGGATGGCTGCATCCTTCTTGGCTGGGGGAAAAATAATAATAATAAACTGACTGATTTGATATTTGAATAAAGAGAAAGTAATTCATTGGTAGAGTGCCCTTAAAAATATGAAAAGTTGGCTCTGTAAACTTATTTTTAATTTATTCTGTGTGGATATGCAAATTGAACAAAGCACTGCAAAACATTACATGGATCATCATATCTCTTTCCTTCTTGAGAAAATGGCATAAATATAACACCTTCAGTCTTGCAAAATGTTAAAATGGGAAATAAAAACGCTCATAGTAATTTTTACAAATAAACTGTTTTTTAATTAAAAAGTGACTACTTACACATCCTGCACCATGATAGCAGCTAGCGTGATCTCTAAAGATGCAATTGCTGAGGAGAGCTACTGATCGTTAATGCTAAAGAAGTTATTTTTATACATGATAAAACTTATATCAGGCATTAGTGGAATTGACCTGTGTGATTTATTCAATAGTGAACGATGCGGTGAAGGTACGTATGGAGGGTGGAGTACTGGATGAATGTGAGGCAAATACAGATGTTGTTCTGAGTGATACCATGGACCAGTACAGGACATTCCAGATGTGTGAGCGTCTGCTGTACAATCCATCCAAACTAGCCAACCAGTTACTCTTCCAGATCACGCCTCATCTGCAAGCCATCCTCATAGAGAGGTGATGTTTTTGTCTTTGGTTTCCATTCTCTATGTATATTTCTGCCTCTTTTAGATCCCACTTGGTTATTTAATATTTAAGACAAAATCAGTCATTCTTCAATTCCTCTTCTTTTTTTAAAACTACATTAACCAAGAGCTCACTATGATTTCATGTTTAGATATTATGCCTTTGATGATGGATTCGTACGTGAGGTCTTGGGAAAGAAACTCTCCAAAGGAACAAAGAAAGATTTGGATGATATCAGTGCTAAGACAGGTGTGACACTGAAAAGCTGCAGACGACAGGTAAAACAAATCTTTGCAGTGATGAGTGTAGATCACTATGGTCCTTTCAATTTTTATTTACAAGACAGTATTAAATTAATAAGAAAAAAACCAACTCATCATACTGTGGATTATTGTTTGTTTGTGATGACTATCATTTCAATAAGCTGATTTAACCCCACAGTGGGTGCATTTTTTGGTGCAAAGGATTGTGCGGGTTATGCCTAAGTCACATTGCTGTAATTAAGTGAATTTCCTGCATCATGTGTTTGACTTTCAGTTTGATAACTTCAAACGTGTTTTCAAAGTTGTGGAAGAGCTAAAGGGACCCCTGGTGGAGAACATACGGCAGCATTTTATTCTCTCTGATAAGCTTGCAAGGTAATCTTCAAGGGGAGAGTTCAAAACTTCCTACCTTGTGTATAAAAAAAACCCCAACACTGTTATGACCTCATCAGCTTTTTTTTTTACTGCTTTTTACGATAAATTATAGTTTTTTGACAACATCAAAACAGTCAGCATTCAGGTTATCGAAAACACATGGAAACAACTATTTGTTTATTTTGTCCTATTTTGAAATCTACCTCTCCTCTGCTTGTTTTAGGGATTACGCTGCCATTGTTTTCTTTGCCAATAACCGCTTTGAGACAGGAAAAAGAAAGCTACAGTATCTCACTTTCCAGGATTTTGCTTTCTGTGCCGGGCAGCTTATCAACAACTGGACAGTTGGCGCCATTGGTGAGTTTCTTTAGTTTTCTTTGACCATTTTGCTGACATAGGACATTAAGGGAACACATACTATTTATAAAAGTTATGTTGTAGATTAATTAAGTGTCTTAAATAGTCTTGGCTTGAGGTTTACACAGCAGTAAAACACAAATAGTCCATCTAAGTAAAACAAAATGTAAGATAAACATTTCAAAATGTGGTAGAATTTTAAAAAAGCGCTTTGCGTGCTATAAAAAAAAAAACCTATATAAATTTGATCCATTATTACTTAAGAATTGAATATCTGTATAATGAAAAATATTAGAGCAGTGCTTTATCAATGAGGCTTACTGACCACCAGAGGTCCTGCAGGTATTACAGCAATGTAGCTTCTTTATTAGAACAATATTTGTATTTTAATTATGCAAAGTTACAATGGTTGATATAGTCGGGTGGTGTCTCTGTAAGGACATAATTGCAGAACGGTTGTTGTAAATAGAATATCCTTTAAACAGATTCACCAGGGTCTAACATGTTTTTTTTTTCTAGATAACATGGTGGAAGATATGGATGTTGATCTTGATAAAGAGTTTTTACAAGAGCTGAAAGAACTAAAGATTTTAATCACTGACAAAGATCTTTTGGACCAGCACAAAAGGTAACGGAAGCACCCTCTGAACCCAAGCATTTTTGTTGATGACTGAAAAAATATTGGCTTTCTATGATTGGTTTTACTCATGTACTCACTTTTTATCTCTTCTTTCTGCTCAGTTTGGTCTGCACAGCTCTCAGAGGAAAGACGAAAGCTTTTAATGAGATGGAAGGTAATTTCAAGGTAAGAAACATTATACCTCGACCGTAATAACCTGTTAACTTTTACACTTAGAGGAAATCATAGTATTTTAGCACAATTCTACTCTTGTTGTTACAGAATCTTTCCAGAGCGCTTGTCAACATTGCTGCAAAGTTAACCAATACCAAAGATGTCAGAGATTTCTTTATTGATCTTGTGGAGAAGGTGAGTTCATCTTTGAAAATGTTTTATTCACATTATAGTAATATCTCTACATACAGCCCAGATTTTCTAAAGTCTGTGTCACCTTCTATATCACCGCCTATGAGATAATGGTGACCAGTTCACCTTCTGTTCTTTTCCAGTTTATTGAGCCGTGCCGCTCAGACCGATGGACAACTGCGGATATGAAACTCTACCTCACTCATTACACCAACTCTGCACATATTCTCGACACATTCAAGTGAGTTATTGGGATTTTATTCTGCATAGCTTATCATGTAGTTATGGCACCAGTCCCGCTAGGGTTATCTACTCGCTAGGGTTGACTCATTCTAAAAATACAGTCTGGATATATTCAGGGGCTTTAGGAAAACTCAAGAATAACCCAATATGGTTATATAGATCAGTCTAAAATGCTGCTCAAGTGTTAATTGTATGTTGAAATTCTCTAAAATTGACATGTCTGCTTTGCCAGTGGGTGTCTCCCTATCTCACCCATGATTTCTTAAACTGTAGTTACCTTGTTTCATGCAAACTCTCAGGAATGCTGTTAAGGGTTTATACAGCCTTGCACCACGAAAGCTTAACAAAGAGATATTCATAAAAAGAAGCAAAGACCCCCCCTGAATATACAGAGGGGAAAAAGATTGCCTCATTTATTCTCTTAACCCAGATTTCACAATTTCAGTTTTTCGCAAGTATTTCTATGTGTCATTTACTTGCTGTTTTTTCTGTCTCTCTTCTCTGCCCCTCAGACATCAGGTTGTGTGGGACAGATACATGGGTGTCGTCAAAAGCTGTATCTTCAAAATGTATCACGACTGAGGTGTGTTTCTTAGTCGCCAGTCGCTCCCCATTTTGTTCCCCCCGCCCCACCAACCATTGTACTGAGCTGTGCAGACCAAACTGAGCAGAACCATAGTGAAATCTTATTGTTGCTTGTTTGCTCCACGAATGTTCTTGCAGCATCTGTAAATTTGGTTTCTAAATAAAGTGAACAAAATTTTCATCAGAATGTCATTCTGTTTTACATTATCGTTTAACATGTCTGTGTTTTATGTTAGTGTTTTATCTGCAGTGTTATATGGAGGAGATGTTCTAATTAACCCATCCCAGAAAAACGATTTATGATTTTGTGGGTGTTGGGTGGAGATAAGGGACCAAAAGATGAGAGGAGATTTGAATCACGCAAGAGCGTTGTTGCCAGATTTGTGCCCATCACTGAGTGTAAATTGTTTGAGATTGTAAATAGGATCAGCACATCACATGTGTGATGAACCCAGAATCCAGCCAGTGTGTGGGTTGTCTGTGTGTGGTCATGAGGGACCAACCAGGAGAGGCACAGTTGGTCTAAACAGGGGGTGTCGGTGTAATTTTTAACAACACCCGCCGGACAGCTGCCAACTTTGCCACCACACAAATACAAGGCAGATAAACAAGCTGAGGTGAAGAAAAACCTTTTAAACTAACACACTAAAGGTTTTTTTTTTAAAAAAAAGGATGAGTATAATGTCTATAAATGTTTTTCTCAGAAATTCATTTTCATGGTTCTAGAAGAGAAATCTGCAATTCTGCAAAAATGGCTAATTAAAACAAAGATGACCTCACAGTTTGACTTTAAGTTGACTAAGACTTTGACTATCAAGGACATCGTAGGTTAAGCAACATCTTGACTAGTTTGCAACATAACCTAAATATTTAGCAAGAAAATATGCAAGCCGGAAATGATTCCAAGCCCAGAAATACATTAGTCACGTACAAACAGAGAAAAGCAAAGCTGACAATTTATTTTCTGTATTTTACCTCTGAAAGCTCTACTAGTTCATTCTGCTAAATAAGCTGAGAAATTTTCCAAGTAGGTCTCCACACAGTCACTTTCTTCCACTCTCTAATTTTTGTCCGCATTCCATTAACTTCTTTCTCTCTTGCTATAAATATCCTGCATGTCAGATTGGACGAGAGCAAGGGCTTAAGTCGCTTTAGGGGGGGGGGGGGGGAGTATAGATAGATGGGGGGTAAGCGGTGAAAAGAAGGGAGGAAAGGGTGGGAGAGCTTGGGGCTTTTGCGGGGGTTTAGTTTAAATGAAACCAGGTGTGTTGTGGGACCAGTACAGGGTGGGAGGTGGAGGGGCGGGAGCCACTGTGAAAGAAGATGGGGGGCATGTGTGTGTGAATCTGTGAGCTTTTGTGCCTGCGTTTTGGACAGATTTGGTATTTGGGCCACAGACCAGGAATTTGCATCCTGGGGGGTCAGGGAGAGGGGGTTTGGAGAGTGGAGGATGGCAGTGCAGGGGGCCAGAGGGGGGGTAAGAATGGGCTGTCCCTCTCTCCTTTCTCCCTCCCTCATCTCGTCTCTCCCTCCCTTTGCATGTGTTCATCTGCTCCAGCTGTCGGTCTCCCCACTCACTCTCTCAGGGTCATACAGGCAACAGTTTAAGGAACCAGGTTTGAACGCCAACTCATCCGGGACGACCACAGCCAGCAGACAGACACACCGTTCAGAGGGAGACTTACAGACCGAGGACCCAATTGATAAGACTCATCTGTGAGTTTTTCTATGTTTCATTAATGTTTCATAAACATATAAGAGTTGAGTCATGTCAAACAGAGAGCCGGTAGATAACTTAGGCAGTTTGAGAGTTTTTTAGGTAGACGGGATAGAGGTGAGACGTACCTCTTCTCCATTTTTCTGGTACAGGCCGTACACGTCACAGTTGCACCACTACCCTGTTGTCTGCTCTGCTCTCCCAGCTCCAATTGGCTCTGTAGTTTTGTTCTTGGCTCTGACTAACAGAGTTAGACAGGAAGACGAGTAGTGAGTCACAGGACGCGAATTATGTAGCTGCATATTACAAAATTCTGTTACCTCATCTCATTGTACAACCTTTAAAATCAGTGTCGGTCTCAGATTTTTCACTATTTGGGAGAACCGACAGCAACACAGTTCGGGGGAGTCAAATTTCTAAAAGACAAGCAGGTGATGGCACATCTCTTAACTGCTGTTTGATTTGGTACATATAGTAGTGTTTGAACAACATACTGTATGTTGACAAGAGACAGGTCCACATTAGTGTCATGACTCAAATGGGATTGAAAGAGAGCATTCCATTTTATGCCACATTGACAGAAAACACTCAATACAAAGCAGCATCACCACTGGGAGCACAGACCAGCTTAGGGGAACATTTAGTGCAGTGTGAATTTCTCTGTCAGGCCAATGCCATCCATCATTATGAGGGATATCTATGAGACAGAGGACCCCTGGTTTTGGGCTTGCAGGCCCATAGCCGCAGTTATAACAAAGTTTAGCCAGGACGCAATGGGCCACCATGTTCTCAAGCTTTTCATGCACAGCTGAGCGCAGCCAAACAAAGTGTATATGCCTTAATAACAAATGACCATCATGCAATTCACGCTCACCTTATGTGTGTGTGTGTGTGTATCTGTGTGTGGTCTAGCTGTGTGTTTTTTCTGGCTGTCCATGTGGTCATTTTTATAAGGTGTCTCACATTGTGCTTGTTTAATTGGTGTGTTTGATTTTAGCAGCCCAGCCATTCTCTAAATATTAAAATGAGCTGATTATAATTATTTATACTATTATGATTATTATTTTATAGAACAAGCGTATTTATCATGGGATACAAACCTGTCCACCTGTCCTGCTTCTGTAGCCCCTAAAGGACAAAGTGACTGCAGGTTGGAGTGTTATTTAGAGGTTACAATACAGATTGAAACTCATGATCATGTTAGGCATCCACTTATTAAATTTTATTAGCTAATTTAATCCATCACAAACTCCCAGAGCCAACAGTTAAAAAAACAACATTATTTAATTTGCTTACATATTAAGAAAGAAGACCAGAAGTTGCATACAGTTCCTTTACTGGAGCAAGGAACGCTATGCTTGGAAAATCATTAATCAAAATGCATTTTAGTTATCTGCAGAGTGACTTATTAATATAACGACTTTAGTAAACCTGTGTTTCTCAGTGATGGTTTCACTCAGACAGTGAACTCCTGGGTCAGACCCACATCCTCTGACATCCTCCTACACATCTTCTCACATCCTCCTACACACCCTGTGGAGAGATGGGAATTAAGGGGAGCAGTGGCTGGAGGTTTGGCACCAGCTGTCCACTTATTTGAACCATGGGGGGTTTCCCAGAACCTGATACTCTGGGAACCACTGCAGTGGCAGGGCATCCCAACTGAGAACTGGCGCCCACATCCTCGCCACGGGCATTCCAGAGGTCCACCGCCACTTGAACTCCAGTGGCAGCAGGGCAACACCCATGCATCCCCGCTGTCCACACTCAGTAGCCAGTGAGTGAGTGGACCCCAGACTGATGGTCAGTTTGTTTTTTGGGCGGTTTCGGTTCACATTCTTGCTGGTTGTAAGTGGCCCCTGGACCAATTCAGAGAGGTCACGTACCGCGGTTGCAAGATGGTATGTTTTATCGAGTGTGCTTACACTGTCTTAGCTTGGTTTCTTTTCACAATGCAAAAGGTCACAAATTGCCTGTGATGTCATCCAGAAAGTATTTGAGGGTGTCCAAGTCACCCTGTGGCCTTCTGTTTGTCTACACTCCAAATACAACAATAAGCATTCCCTGCAAACGTGGCCGCTGGATTTATATGAGAGCGTGACTCTTTGCATGTAGACAGAGAGTAATAACAACCTTCCTGTCATGCACTTTGTGTGGAACACACTCACTTTGTAAACAGCCCTTGCTTAGAATTTTTAAAGACTTACATTGACCTGTGTGTTTTGTTTATTCTTTAATTTGATTTTTTTTATGCATGGATGATTTATTTAATTTTAGAGTGAGTTTTTAAAAAAATAAAAAAACATTAAACAAGCATAACATAAATCATAAGTGGTCATATGTGTAGCTTTCAGCCTTTGCTGTGCAGTGGGTATAATTTAAAAATTACCAAATTGAGTTGCAAAGTACATTTATTTACCTCTAAAATGTAGTGGAGAATTTAGTATCATTAACAGGAAGTACTTGAGTGAAAGTACTAAATGACTTTTCATTGCCGGCCTTCTTCTACTAAGAGACTCAACACAAAAGAAGGTTGCTTGTCACACTGGAATATTAACTTTCAGCTGAGCAGGAGAAACTGCTGTGAAACATGGAAGAAATGGTCAGGATTGACGTCTCCACTCTGATCAATGGCAGACTGTCATTCCAGCGACTGCCAGTATGCAGACAGAGAGCTTTCTGTAAGCAGCTAATATGAAAGTATTTCTATGATGTTGACTTGGTTATTTTTAGGTGAAGGTTGGAGCATGTCACAGTGTTAGTTTTTTGACCTGGCAGAGAGATTTATTCCATTTATTATTGCTGCAATCAAGGAGGGACTGTCCACAAAGCTGTTTGCATCGTTTCTTAAAAATGAACTTCAGTGCTTTTTACTTTAAGAAGTATTATCCTTTTCAGCTTTGACACTGAATCGTACAGTTTTTAATTTTGTCCTTCTGTGCCCCCCATTCCCTCTGTCTCTTTCTCTCTGAAATACAGATACCACTTCCTGATTGCCCTGTACATCACAGAGTCTCGACTTCAAGACACTGTTACCGGTTGTGTGCATGTTTGTGTGTGTGTTTTACATGTGTTTCTGCTTCAATATACATCAGTTAGTGCATTAGTATGCAGGGTGCTTGTGTGTCAGTCTTGTGTGTGTGCATATGTGTGTCTGTGCTCCTCCGCAGTGCGATTTCACAGTCACATAGAGAAACTGACACCTACACGGTAAGGATGGATTAATCTCTCTCCCTCCTTTCCTCTCCTTTCTTTCATTTTTATTTGCATCTTTTTTCAGTCTTTCTTCCTACTGACTACAGCTTGAGAAAGTGCGGGTACCTCAGTCAAAATCTCTGCTACTGCAAAATGTTAGGAGAATGCAAAATAATTCCCAAAGGTACTAAGTAAAGGAAAGGCATGGAAAGTTTGTTTGTATAGCCCATGTCATGTACAAGACAATTCAAAGTGCCTTACATAAAACATTAAAATAATACAGTGGGGTGCAGAAGAAGCATTAATAAGTACATTAAAAACAAACTTGGAAAAAAGGATAAAACTTTACTTTCAGTATTCTGAGGTTAGTGAATTATTTTTTAATTTTATCCCATTTTGGAATGATCAAAGGAAAAGAGCATCGTACTAGAGTGAGATGCCAACTCTCAGATAACTTTCACCAAAGTTGCAAACTTCAATTATTTAGTTAGAACTGTATGGCTTGTTGAATCATTGTGAGGAGAATCCAATTTTCAAAGCTTTATAAATACTCAGACTCTCCAAACTCATCCCAGCATCCCAATTAAACAACTAATGCCTACAAAGCAAGAGAAGAATACAAAGACAGTAAAGTATTTTGAGGAGCTGTTTTCTCATTTTATAATGTAATTAAGAAATGGCAGTTAACAGTACCAATGAAGGTCAAAGATGAGGTCTGGAGAATTAAGAAAACTTTCAGAGGAAATCCCTTGTAATATTGTTAAATTGATTAATCCGAAATGCTGTCGGACTGCAGGAGACCTTTGGGAAGATTTAGCAGACACTCAAATGGTGGGGCGTTGTTATACTCTGCAGCCAAGCCTGCACAATCATGCATTCATGCACCATTTTGCCCTCATCTTAAAATACATGTATATAAAATATGAACAAAATGTGTTGTTTACCACTTTACATCTCTTAGAAATCAGAGGCCTACAAAGGATTGTGAAGCTTGCATAGTGAAAGATGGCATATGACCAAAACTGGGAAAGTACCTATGCCCAAAAGTATTCGAATGTAGGAATCTGTGCGCTTGCTTGTTCCTCTGCATCATTCCTTGATCCATCCCAACTGAATTAAGCTCATCTCCATGACATTGTCAGCTCCCATTAATAAGTATGCAAAATGACACTAAATACACGACACGTTTTCCCCTTTAGCCGAAATAATAATCAGAAATACACCAGAAATAATAATAATAAAAAAACAAAAACATTATTTAACAGAATATGAAACTGATGTGGTTGAATCAGAGGTTAAGGAAAGATAAAATAGCCTACACGCACTTGTAGCTGTTGAAGAAGGGTGGGCGGAACTGTGTAAGTTCATTAGCCTAATATAGTGTTTAAACGTGTTCATATTTACTTAAATACAGTAGTTCTGCAGGTATAAAGCAGTAATTTGTGCTATTCTGTTTTAGTGTTAGTTTGGTTTGATTACTGATAGTTTTTGTGTTAACTGACGTGGAACCATTATTCAGAAGGTAAGTAGAGTTATAGGCTGCCTTCTCGCTCGTGTCATTACGGTCAAAACAAAGACTGAATGGTCTGACATGTAAATAGAAGGAATGCTGCACATCAGTGGAGTATTGCAGCCTCATGAGGAGGTTCAGATAACGGAGCTTCCTTCATCAGCTAGGCTTTTTGATGACCTGCCAACATATTTAAGAAAACGTGACCGAGCGCAGCGTCACGGACACGCCATCTACAGCTATGGCCCGGGAGTCCTGCGGGAGCTGGAGACGGATGAGGCCAGCATCTCCGCTGTAGCTACGCAACGGGAGGCGCATGGCCCTCAGCTGCTGAGGGACACCAGTCTGACTGCGTACTGACCAAGCTTGAAAGACATTGGGTATATTATGAGGAAGTTCATATCAAACAATAGCTGACTACGAAAAATCATACATTAAGGAACTTGTATGAAATATTTTGTTCTTAATTGCTACGATCATCTGACACTGTGCTGCCTTTTATGTCGTGTGTAAATGTGTGTGCGCCTTGCATGTCTTCACGTAACAAAGAGAGAAAACCGATCAGCTTACATTTAGGTTGAGCATAATATATGTGTGGAAATTAGGTGAAATGGTTTTTAGTTTTGTTGATCAGGTATAAATAATCCGTGTTAAAATGCCTGAATTTTTCTAAGTCGGCCTAAGGCGACAAAGTTTTCAGCAACATATTCCATTGTATAAAGAAGCGTTTCAGCACTTTTAAATGACAAGAGTTTGCGTTTGGGCACGCGCGTTCTCGCGGCAAGTCGGAAATTTGCGTGGCGATGTTCACAATTGTGTTTTGTACCGATGTGCACGTGTAACGTGACGTACGAAGCGTTCGTACATGATTCCCGGGTGTTTTACCTGTATTGCCAACAGTCCAAGTACATTTAACCAGGGGTGTCCACATATTTGCATGACACTGTCAGCTTATCCTGCTCCTTTATAGTGGGGTTCAATATTATCCACGAATCACAGTTTTGTTCAGTGGTCCACATTTTTTGCCTTCTTACTTCGTAGTGGTCATTAAATGATAATGATACATTTTCCAAACAGTAGTTGGAGGAATGATATTTTCTTCTTGGGTTGAAGTGTAAAATGGTGCAAACTTTGTAACAGAGGCAGGCTTTTGTCTTATTGGCTCAGCAGTCTGACGTGAACACAGAGGAAACAATTTTCTCCATCCCTTGCTTAACTTTTTCATGTTCCACTAGATATTTATTATATATTACAAATATATTATGCAACACCTTGGCTCAGAGGTACTGTTCAAATTTCTTTCCATCATTTTCTCACACACTCTTTCTCCCTGTTCCTTTTTATAGGAATGCACAGATGGGTATCATTGGGACCCTCTTACTGAGCACTGCAAAGGTAAAGCTCTTTTACAAGCTGTTGTCCCCTCAACACTTCTTTGACCTCTCTAAGCTATTTTTTGATTGGCTTCTAATAAATACCCACTTTTATTAAATATCTGTTTTTGCATCTCTTGTCAGACATAAATGAGTGTGAGACCATTCCAGATGCCTGCAAAGGGGAAATGAAGTGCTTCAACCACTATGGAGGCTACCTGTGCCTTCCCCGCTCTGCATCAGTCATCCCTGCTCCAGAGCCCCCAATCTCGCTCACTGAGCCCCTTAACCCTTGTCCTCCAGGCTATGAGCTGCATGGGACCAGCTGTGTGGGTGGGTGTCTGGCTTTTCGTCTGGGGGTTGGAGGTGGACAGGTGGCCACAGGATGAGTGATCATTAGGCATTTGTGAGTGATTGTGTAACTTTATTGTTGGAGACCACAGATTGTGAGGGACAGGTGGCTGTAGCAGGCGTTGGAGGCAACGTGTTGGTGTAATTTGTGTGGGTGTGAGCGAGTCTATTGGATGCAGACAGGCAGCAAAGGAATTTGGAAAATTTCACACGAGGACAGCTGTTGCGTTTTTGGAAACCGACTTATGGTGAAGGACAACGAGGTGTTCATGAGGCTTGAATGAGGCAGCAAGCATGACTCAATGATATTCTCAGCTGCTGGGTGCAAGTGAGGAGAACATTGTGGCCACTGCCTTAGTCATACTGTATCTGTCAGTTATGCTGAATGATGCTGTTTTCTCACAATAGCCACATTTTACATCCATCTTTGTTGCGCTTTACCCACACACACAGATGTCGATGAGTGCGAGCGAGACGAGCACGACTGCCAGCCGAGCCAGCAGTGCATCAACACAGTGGGGGCCTTCACCTGTCAGTGCCCTGATGGTTACCGCAAGGTTGGCACGGAGTGTATCGGTGAGATAATCTAAATTTTTTAGCTAAGATGTGGCATCATTTGGGGCTTAAGTGATCCGTAAAACCTTTTGATTCTGTTTTTTTTTCTTCTTTCTGTCAGACATTGATGAGTGCAGGTACAGATACTGCCAGCATCGCTGTGTCAATGTTCCAGGTTCCTTCTCCTGTCAGTGTGAACCTGGGTTTCAGCTGGCGGGAAACAACCGATCTTGCGTTGGTGAGATGAATTATCTTAACTTAACTTCATAACAATGAGAAACTCCACTACAAATAAACTAATGCATAGGTTAAATATACCCTACCCTACCCTTCTTGTATTGCTGCTTCTCATTTCCTGTCAGGAGCTATTTTAATGTTGTAGCTAATTTTAAATAGTTTATGTAACATTTGTAAGTTATATTTGTCCAAATATGTGTATTGTATTTGCTAATTCAGACTGTAACCAGCATATTTAAAGAAAAAAGCTTTACCCCCCATCCCCCATAATCTTGTCAGATACTTTTTTACTCACATTTATTGGTGCTTTGTTGAGATTGAGAGACTGGGTGGGATTATTGCAGGAAGATGGAGACGGGAGGAGAAAAGAGGCACGTTAGGAGATAAAAATGCCTCATGTACCCAGTTTGGGTTTGATAAACTAAAAATACATATATATACATATATATATATATATACAGGACTGTTTTAGAAAATTAGAATATTGTGATAAAGTTCTTTATTTCCTGTAATGCAATTAAAAAACATGAAATGTCATACATTCTGG